>CAIGQQ010011173.1:8964927-9024295 GCA_903798035.1 Danio albolineatus | reverse complement strand
TATATATATATATATACATACACATACTCTAAAGACTTGGAAATTATCTTACGCAGCCAGGAGTATTGCAGCTGTCCCCACAAGCTGCAGTTTTCCTCTCAGGACAGACATGCACGAAAGGAAGCGGTCCAGGTAATTGACAGCCAGGTACAGGGTCTCAGAGCACAGCTTGTATTCTTCGCCAACTTCCACTAGCCAGTCCACAAGTATGACCCTCATGCAGTTGGTTATGTCAGGCTGCTTTCTCATATAGCCAGGTTTTGGTCTGTATTTAACCTGAGGCACAAAAATGTGTGTAGACGCAGAGCAAAACAAATAAACTAAACCAGGTTAATCTAAAAAGACAAACTTCGCATTGACGCAGGTATCGGTGGATGTCCTCAGCATATTCAGGAACACACAAGATGTCCTCCGAAGAACCAGCTTCTTCATCAGCCAGCGAATGCATGGATGAATCCATACAAGACCCTGAAGTGTTTAGAAAGAGCGTTTTAGCCCACAGCCATCTGGGATTAGATTTGTGCATTATAGTTAAAAAAATTTAAATAAAATAATAAATAAATTGTTCAATTTATTAAGACATTGTTACACACTGTATAACTGCAGGTTAACTATAGTAATATAAAGTCCACCCAACACAACTATTTAACTACTGGTTAATGATTATGATATACTTTTTTTTTTTTAAGTGCTTTGGAATGATAGTTGTGAAAAAGCACAACACGACTAACTAATCACTAAGAAAATACGTTAGTCAGTATTTGTTAGGGGGTGGGATTAATGCAGTTGGTTCACTGAAAATGAAATTAACCTAATTTTTTTAATTGCTTATACCACCTATTAAAATTGACAAATTACTAAATTTTTCCTTTTTGATTACCAAGTCTATATGGTTTAGGGAAATGTTACAATTATATTGCTTTACAATGCATTAAAAATTCTAGCACTCATTTTCTTCAAAGGGATTTACAGTAGAGAATTGATTTCACTACTTTAGTAAGACTTACAACTGTTGGGGTAATGCATTACAAGTAACGGGAGTTATGTAATATTACTTTTCTAAATGAGAAAACATTACTTTATTAAAAAAATAAAATATGCAATTAAAAGCTCTATAGGAAAAAAAGCCTCAGGCAGATAATACAAAGCAATAGTAATCACAATACATTTCTTGCTTTAAGGTTTTTTTTTGTTTGTTTTCTCAAAAAGTTACTTATTTTAGGAAACAACTCAATTTAACGCAATAGTTTAGAAAGTAACTACCCAACAATGACTCTAAAACAGTCAAAAGCAATTGAGTAACTTCATAGCGGTAACAATTACTCCTAAGTGAAATCAAACATGTATACAAATGAGATTAAGAGTAGTAATACTCATACAGTTCAACACACCTGAGCCAAGATCTTGAACAGCATCGTCGAGTACCAGCAGCTCTGAAGGGAGCAGGAATGACGTTGATTTGACTGACTGCACAGTGACGGACTCAATCCCCCGATCACCGAGAGACGCTCTGAACGTGCTGCCGTCACGCGTAGACGCCTCCTGAAGCGTCGCCTCATATTTGGATGCAACCTTGGTTAAACGAGAGAAACGTCAATTTGTTTATCCATCTGATAATAAAAGGCAAACCTCTTAAGAGCACCTGTCCAAATACTCGATTGTGCTGATCATTCTCGGTCAAAACACCGAGCACAACTCTTTGGCCGGGCTTGTTGAGCGCGCGCAGGCCTTCCGGTCTTCCCATACTGTTCTCCTGGCGGCTGGAAAGAGGAGCAAAACTGCGCGAAGACATCTTTATCTGCCAAAAAGGGAGATTTAAGATTTTACGTTATTAGTTGAAGTTACTATTTAAAACGAAACGATTCATAACAAACCTTTTATCTCGTCAAACTCTGTTTAAAACCGTGTGTACTTTCAGTGGATTGATTAAAGTGCTTTACGAGTGAGCTTGGCTAACTAATTTATATGTGTATGTAGCCAATCAACATGAGGCTTTTACCTAATTAGTGTTGCTTTTCCCAGGTGTTGCAAATATTGTTTCTATTTGTCATGTGACAACGCAACCATGGAAACGCAGTGTGCTCCCTACTGAAAAAAACCCGCTTCAATCGTAACGGGGATCTCCTAACTTATGAGATTTTTATAAATATTAAACAATTCCCTGTCCGATATAGAGATTATAAGTCAATTATAAAGGCTATACCTAGTGGATTAATATGTCTGATGAATGCAGCTCTTAATTATGAGGCAGCTTCCAACTGTCACAGTTAGCCTATGTCTAGGTGGAAAATCTATTCTTAAAGAATGTAATAATAAGTTCATTCGTCAGTTGTCTCAATCGCAAAATTCAATTACCCCGAGAGGAAAGTTTTTTTGGGGTTCTCTAATTGTTAACATTCATTGGAGGAAAACATGGTTATTACCATAGGTGATCAATTTTGTATTCCAAATAAAATTAAAGAGGTGCACTTTAAAATTTTGCACAATATTTACCCATGTAACGCACTTTTATCCAAATACTGTGATATTACTGATTTATGCACTTTTTGTACGAATGAATGTGAAGACATTCACCTGTTTTTTTCATGCAATGATCATTGTTTTGGAATGATTTAAGCTCATTTTGCTTTTCCAAGGTTAATATGAGTGGTAATTTGCACCTTTAGGATATTATTTGTTATTTTGAAAACCAAAACAAGTCGTTAGAAGCCACTGTGAACTTTCTTATTCTTGCTGGGAAATTTTACTTTCACAAACAGAGGTTCCTGAAACAAAAAACAAATTTTATACTTTTTATGTGAAATAGAACATTTAATTAAATCACTTAGGTTAATTGATGATAAGAAATGTGCTTCTTTTTTGAGTAAATATGACGAGATCTTTCATGCTACGTGATCCTTTTCTTTTTCTCTCTCGCTTCTCTCTTGTTTTGTTTTACTTCTCTTATGTATATATGTTATGTAAATGTTGTGTAAAGGAACTGATCTCTTTTACTGTATTGTAAGTTGTATTGTACAGTTTCTTGAAATTAAAAAAAAAAATAATTAAAAAAAATTAAAAAAATACTGAAAAAAAAAACAGCTTAAATCAGCCTAGGCTAGTTTTAGAGGCGTTTTGGCCATTTCCAGGCTGGTTTCCAGCTATTTACAGCCTGGTCTTGAGCTGGTCAGGCTGGAAAATGACCAACTAAAACCAGCTTGACTAGCCTGATTTAAGCTGGACATAGCTGGTTTTGGCTGGGCTCCCAGCCTGGTTAGGCTGGTCAGGCTGGTCATCACCCAGCCTGACCAGCTAAGACCAGGCTGGAAATAGCTGGAAACCAGGCTGGTCAACCAACTAAAACCAGCCAACCAGCCTAGGTTAGTTTAAGCTGTTTTTTTTTTCAGTAGGGCTGTGGCTTTCATTTTAGTATTTATGAGTAGCTGATAATAAATAATATTTTTAGACTTGTACAAATTTTATTGAACTCCCTTTTAAACACATTAGAACTTTTATGAACAAACACTATAAATGATATCTGATAACATGTTCTTGTTGAAAGTAAATAGTAATTTATGCTTTAGACAAAAATCCATGTTACATAGGCCTATCAATTGAAAGGAAAATAAACAATAAGCCCCTTTCACACAGCGATGCCGGTAAATATCCAGAAAATTACAGCAAAGTCTTTAGCGGTAGATTTTAAAAAGCGCTGTTCACAAGGACGTTTGTTTCCAGAAAAGACCATTCACACAACCATTCCAAAATACCGGTAAATTCTGACATCATTAACCAGAAATGATGCGCTTGTGTTTGTAAACAAAGAGGGGGGTCGGGCTTTTGTTGATGGTTTCACTTTTATTTAAAGCTTCAGCATTCATGAAGCTGCTTTGACCCAGAGACATCCAAAGGCAGAAGCGTGAACTGCAGCTAAATGAACACATATGGCAACATTACAAATTCTGTGGATGGATAAGTATTGTGAACTTCAATGAAAACATATGTAGGAACACTTTCGCATGTCGAGATGTACATAATATGTGTGTGCTGGCGCTCACCGTGCACACGCGTCAAGCAACTGACGCAGCTTGAAGATAAACAAACAGTGGTTTATCATAAATATTTTATCGATATTTACTCAGTTTGCCTTAAGAGGGAACATGGAAACATTATCTGACTAACATCTAGCAGCTAAATGTGGAAAAATATTTAAAGGCTTTTATATTCATAAGCAGCGAGGATGTGAATGCGCCTGAATGTTCTGATTGGCTGGAGTAGACGTCTCACGTCAACACGTTCTAATTGTGAACACGCTCTTTCTGGCAATTTTCCTTCTGTGTTCACACAAAGCAGCTTTCTGGTAATTAGTGATAATGTTACAACTTCTCTTTTCAGAAAATGTTCGTTAACATTACTGGTAATTGCCGGAACGAATTTATCGGTATTTTCAAAAAAGGCCTGTTCACACATGATCCCTTACTGGAAAATTACTGACAATTTTCTGGAAAGGGGTGATGTGTGAACAGGCCCTTTCTGTATGTGTGAAAGGAGCTATAGTCTCTTAAGTGCTGAAATGCCGAATACCTTGTTTTATTTATTTATTTCCATACATGACTTTATCTTATGCAGGCCTACATTTTTAGACAACTTTCACAATAAATGTTCAAGTGATTTATATTAATTTTTAATTAGATTTAAACATGTAATGCTACTATTAAACAGCACTATATTTTCAACTAAAAACATAAAACATTTAATATGTTAATATACTTCATAAAACAGTTGTGGGGCCTCAAAAAAGTAAACTCTTGAATATTACTTTCTATCCTCTCATCAAAACTACAATTTTTGTGACATCATGTGCATGTGTTCCGTCTGTCCACCGTTTATTTTCCATGGTCTACGTAGCCATTTGTACATTTAATGCTGGTGTCATACGCTTTATTTTCTTGCTGTACAACCAGTTTGTTTGGCTGCACAATATTACAAACTTATATTTCTTACCATTCATTCATTCATTGTCTTTTCGGCTTAGTCCTTTTATTCTTCAGGAGTCGCCACAGCAGAATGAACCACCAACTAATCCAGCATGTTTTACACAGCGCAACCCAACATTGGGAAACAGTTTTACATTTAAAACCAATTTAGTTTTTTCAATTCACCCATAGCACATGTTTTTTTTTTGACTGTGGGGGAAACTGGAAACACGGGGAGGACATCCAAACTCCACACAGAAATAGCAAAAGACTTAGCTGGGGCTCAAACCAGTGACCTTCTTGCTGTGAGGTGATTGTGCTAGCCACTGCGCCACCTTGACACCCCGGTTTTTTTACCATTATTTTAATTCATTGTCTTAATTATTTACATGCTTGTAATGCAAACAGTTTTACGGTTTACTGCACTTCAGTAGGCCCATATTAATTTCATCAATGAAAATATGGGTGAAAACAGGACAACATGGATATTGTTAGATACTAACAGTGACTATCAACATGCAATATCATCAATGCTTAAAAAAAAAAGACTAAAACGCTGTCAAAAAGATAAAAACGAATTATTCAACGTTTATTTTGGTTATAATCCACTAGTCACATTACTGAAGCAGAAGATCTGTCAAGTTTCTGTCTGTTAACATGTTTCATCCATCAACGTCATCGATGAAATGTTGCACTTTATTATTATTTTCGATATTTCCCTATTGACCTTATTCTTCATGTATGAGTGGACACAGCCATTGGTATTTTTTTGGCTCGACACTTTAGTTTTCATTCAATGACGTTGATTTCTAGACAATAAAACCACTTCGTCATGCTGCTTCATGTTGCAAACTGACACTTTTTTATTGTGTTATTATACTTTTTATGGATAGTCATGAACATGCTTGTTTGCAGAAGGTGTTTGACCGTTTTATGCCATTTATTATTTCTAGTCATTTCTCCCATTGCCGACTAAATCGGAAGATCTAAAACGAAAATGAACGCACTTCCGCGAATACCGCTAATAAATCTAGTCTCACACATTAATTTCTACTTTGAAAAATAAGGTGGACAGGCACGTGAAACCACTAAACAATGATGGCAAACTACAGGACTGTGTGTTCGTAGACAAATAGTGTTTTTTTAAAAAGTCACAGCGCCATCTACAGGCCTGGCATGAATTATACACCTGTGTGAACAGGGTTCATTTTTGAGAATGCTTCCCATTTTATGTGAAAACATTAAGAAAAAACTTTGCTAGGTCTACTTCATGAGTGTATAAGATTTATACAACAAAGTAGATATATAGCACAAATAAATAACTGAAACATGTCAATCTGACTTTCATTTTATGAAAAGAAAAACGTAAAGGTAGCCAAAGTTTCAGAAACATAAATAAATGCATTGTTTTTAATTGTTTTAATTCGCTATATTTAATCGCCCTGTTTTGCAATTGGGGCGGCGTAGTGGTCAGCTCAGTGGTTAGCACTGTCACCTCACAGCAAGAAGGTCGCTGGTTCGAATCCTGGCTAGGCCAGTTGGCATTTCCGTGTGGAGTTTGCATGTTCTCCCCGTGTTCGTGTGGGTTTCATCTAGGTGCTCCGGTTTACCCCAAAGACATGTGTTATAGTTGAATTGAATAAACTAAACTGGCCGTAGTGTATGAGTGAATGAGTGTGGATCTTTCCCAATACTGAGTATAGCGGCTGAAAAGGCATCCGCTGTGTAAAACATATGCTGGAATAGTTGGTGGTTCATTCCGCTGTGATGATCCCTGATAAATAAGGGACTAAACCAAAGGAAAATGAATGAATGAATGAATGAAATAGTGTTCATTTTGGATAACTATTTTAAATCACTATATTTAATCGCCCTGTTTTATTCACCTTTATAAACCCTGCAGTGCAAACAATGGATTTTTGAGTATAATGTACCACGTCATTTGTACATTCAGGTAAAGCATAATGCCTGATTAATAATTATAAGAATTAAGAAAAATAGGAGGAAGAAAAGCAGTGCGTCACACAGCAGGACACACTCTTGTCAACAGCCATGATTCACGAGAAATACAGCAGCTGCGCTACATGTTCGCATTTCTAGATACTGGGGATATTTGCACCAGCGTGGGCTCTAATTTAAGTCTGACTCCAGCAAAGAGCGTTCCGAACTGAATATCTTACAGCATGGGCCTTGACCGGGGACTTCTTGAGAAATGAGATTCTCTGCAGGTGTCAGACTACAAAGCCGCTGTAAATCCAATTAAAGTTCTCATTACAATAAAATACAGCAGGGCAGAATTCAATATCTCATACACAAACAGTTGAGGATCACACGGAAAGAAGCATTCACAACAACAAACACAATTTAAAGAGCCCCTGCTACGCTTTGCCTTTGCTGTTGAGCTTTTTGTGAATGTAAAAAGTTAGCAAAACAGAGTCTTATAATGGAGTTAGCTGATTTCTGAATTACATGAACAAACACTATTAAACATCAAAACGACATTACAAGCCTGAAGTATTCCAGGTTTCAAAGGGTTTTTGCACTGAATCCATAATTAGTACTTGTTACTAAGATATAGTATTTCACAACGATAATTCACATTATGCAATCAATGAAAAGTAACTGTAATCTGACTATGAGTTCCTCAAATGTATTTTATAAAACAGGAGATGTTAAATGCTTGATTCTGATTGGATGACGTACACTCACCAGGCACATATATTAGGTACACCTTACTAGTTGGGCCGCCTTTTGCTGTTACATTTTCAGACTTATTTCTCTAGATATTATTTATTATACATTATATTAATATTTTAAATATATCAATAAAAGTCACTTTGTTAAACTGTAGAGTTGAATAATCACAACATCAGAAGTGGACAGAGCAGAGATCAACATCCCATAATGCAACTCACCACCGCAAATAAACACAAAACATGGAAATAACGGATCATTTTACAGTGTGTATGTAGTGAGAAACATAAAAAGTGAGATACATTTTCTAAATATGCGTACAAATGAATACTTTTTTCCAGTGCATGCGCTCTGCGTAAATGTAACTTTAACGTAATTCACAATAACCTTAAAAAGGTAATAAAGAACGAAGAAAAGCACCTGTGCAACTTGTTATGAATGGCAAAGTAATGCTGAAGTCAGACTCACCCAATCTATCGCTCATCTATAATGTCATACACCCAGGTTAAACTCCTTGATAAATGTTGGTAAAGTCAGTCTCTTCAGTACGGAGACTTCAGTGCTTTTATTAGCTCTGTTTGCAGTCACCTGACGTAAGCACATAGTTATCACTCAGATTGTCGGTGCATTGTTAATGCATTCTTCTTTTTACCAAACTGGATATACGCACTTATCCAACAATGCATTCCAGCACTTCTGTGAAAACAGGTTGCTGAAAAAGAGTGTAATTTTACTCAGATGATCATAAAATTATATCGTAGGCTGCTTTAGTGCTGAAAATATTCCTCAGAGATTTTGGTCCATATTGACTTGATAGCATCACGCCATAGCTGCAGATTTGTGAGCTACATCTATGATGCGAATCTCTCGTTCCACCACATCCCAAATCCCAGGGCGATCTGGTGACTGTGGAGGCCATTTGAGTAAAGTGAACTCATTGTACAATAATCAGGTAGGCTGTGGCGTTGACATGATGCTTAATTGGTACTAATGGGCACAAAGAGTGCCAAGAAAATATCCCCCACACCATTACACCAGCAGCCTGAACCGTTGATACAAGGCAGGATGGATCCGTATTATGTCATGTTGTTGAGATCATCAGACCAGGCTACGTTTTTCTTATCTTCTATTGTCCAATTTTGGTGAGCCAGTGCGAATTGTAGCTTCAGTTTCCTGTTCTTAGTTGAAAGGAGTGGCACCCGCTGTGGTCTTCTGCTGCTGTAGCCCATCTGCCTCAAGGTTGAATGTGTTGTGCGTTCAGAGATGCTCTTCTGCAGACCTCAGTTGTAACGAGTGGTTATTTGAGTTACTGTTGGCTTTCTATCAGCTGGAACCAGTCAGACTATTCTTCTCTGACATCAAAAAGGTATTGGCGCACACAGAACTGCTGCTCACTGCATATTTTCTCTATTTCGGATCGTTCTCTGTAAACCCTAGAAATGGTTGTTCGTGAAAATGCCAATAGATCAGCCGTTTCTGAAATACTCAGACCAGCCCGTCTGGCACCAACAACTATGCCACGTTCAAAGTCACTTAAATCACCTTTCTTACCCATTCTGATGCTCGGTTTGAACTGTAGCAGATCGTCTTAAAATGCATTGAGTTGCTGCCATGTGATTGGCTGATTAGAAGTTTGCGTTGATGAGCAGCTGGACAGGTGTACCTAAGAAAGTGGCCAGTGTGTGTATTTTATAAAACATGTATTGTTGAATGCTTAATTCTGATTGGCTGATGTATTTTATAAAACAATAGAGTCAAATACGTGATTCCGATTGATGTATGATGTATTTTATTAAACAGGAGATGCTGAATTTTTTAAGTAAGTTGAATGTAATTTAAGTTAAAGTGACTCATGATGTTAATTTAATTTAACTTAAAAGATTTTTAAGCCAGCCACGTCAGTATTTACACTACACGTGAGAAAGCGCTGCAGAATATTTTCAGAACATTAAGTGTTTTTGACTTCTTATAGACAACAGTAGTCCTCCTACACCTTTAAGCAAACCTGGAAGTGTGGAAAAGTGCTTACTCCACATTTCCAGTGACAATGTATGAAGTGGTTGCAGGTTTAATGTTGTGATTTAATAGAAGTGAATAAGAAGAACTGTTCCTGGCTCTGCATGGGCATCGGTTGTTCAGTTTATTTTGGGAAACAGGCCCTGTCTGGAACTGATGAATTCTTACCATCCACCATCCTTGGCACTGCTGTTTTCTCTTTGTCTGGCGGAAAGAGAGAAAAGTTACAACAATAACAGAGAGCTGACAGCCGGGGTAAACTGTGCCGAACCAGAGGAGATTTAAATCAGGTGATGTGAGCAGAAACAAACCTCAAGATGTGTTTGCAGCAGAGCTTTTTTTCTTACTGTATTTCAGGAGGACGTCGATTTCAGACAGATTCTTTTCCTTTTCAAGTAAACTCAGAGAACACAGCGCAGGAAGACTCACAGTACTGACACACATTACTCTCACTGCTGACGAGAGCTGGTAAAAGCAGCGTTCACGTCAGGAATCAGCCTGAAAACATGCAGTCGTTTATTCCCTTGCTAAAATACAGCTTTGGAAAAATATTTGAAGGCCGCTTCACAATTCCTAGCTTTTCTGGATTTCTTAGAAATGGGGTTGATTAAAACGTTAATGACTGTATTATTCTATTAAGATGTGATAACATTTTGTACAGTATATAAAATAGTGTTTGTAATACAGTGTTATTTACAACACTTTAGTTCCACCAGCAAAATGACAAGTGGTCAGAATAAGAAATGCCTTTACTGTAGGTGAAAATCAGGGTCATTCTAGAATTTTTTTTTTGAAACTGTTCTTGAAAAAGTGGTTATTTAAAACATTTATATAAAGGTAAAGACGAATATACTGGTCCTCGTGTACAATATTAACTATTTAAAAATTATTTTCCAAGTAACATTTTAATAGTATTTCCAACAATACTTTTGAAATCTTATTTATTTTAGTTTGCCTTGAAAATAAGTAGCATTAACAACAATGTATGTATACAGGGCATCTCGGTGGCGCAGTGGGTAGCATGATCGCCTCACAGCAAGAAGGTCACTGGTTCGAGCCTCGGCTGGGTCAGTTGGCATTTCTGTGTGAAGTTTGCATGTTCTTCCCATGTTCAAATGGGTTTCCCTTTGGGTGCTCCTGTTTCCCCCAGTCCAAAGACATGCGGTATAGGTGAATTGGCTAAGTTAAATTGTCCGTAGTGTTTGAGTGTGAATGGGTGTGCATGGATGTTTCCCAGTGATGGGTTGCATTTGAAAGGGCATCTGCTGCATAAAACATATGCTGGATAAGTTGGCGGTTCATTCCCCTGTGGTGACCACAGAGCAACAATACTATTAATATTTTTGACTGGCTAGAGAACAAACCACAACAACATTTAGCATGTTGGACAATAACTTGCCTGTATTTAACTTCATTCATTCATTTTCCTTCGGCTTAGTCCCTTTATTCATCAGGTGTTACCACAGCAGAATGAACCGCAAACTTATTCAGCATATATGTTTTCAACAGCGGATGCCCTCCCAGTACTGGGAAACGTCCATACACACTCTCGCATTCACACACACAGGTTAGCACCTTCTTGCTGTGAGGTGACAGAGCCCCAGTGCCTAACTTACCTAATTAAATTAGTTAAGCCTTTCAATTGCACTTTAAGTTGAATACTAGAATCTTGGAACTAGCAAAATATTATGGACTGTCATTATGCCAAAGCCAAAATAAATTAGTTATTGGTTATTAAAAGTGCTTTTTGTTGGGGGGAAAAATCTTCTCTCCGTTAAACAGCAAATGGTAAATATATATAAAAAATTACATTTTAGAGGGCTAATCATTTTGCTTTTAACTGTAAGCATGTCTGAAGACAAGTCTTTTTACTATTTATGGCAAAAAATTCTGTAAATGACAACCTTTTCATTGTAAATTTGGAAGAAATATTTACAGTTTATCGACAGAACAAACCTTCGTTACACAATGACTTGCCAAATTACCCAAACTTACCTAATTAAAGCCTTTAAATGTCACTTTAAGCTGAATACTAGTGTCTTGGATATATATATTTAGTCAAATATTCTGTTCTGTCATCACGGCAAAGATAACAGAAATCAGCTATTAGAAATGAGTTATTAAAAATGTTACCTTTAGAAATGTGTTGAAAAAAGTCCTCAGAAATTGGTAGACCAATACAGGAGGGCTAATAATACAGAAGGGCTAATAATTCAGGAGGGCTAATAATTCTGACTTCAGTTGTATATGAATGTACATTTGAGGTGCCTGTAGAGAGCAAGATTGAATTGGATGCTTGCCATTCTATTATCGTGATGCACTGCAGCCGACAATCCAGCAGCAGCAGCTCAGGTATGGCCATAAATTTCCAGTTTTTCCTCGTATTTGCTGTGAGTTGTGGATGCCAGTTTATAGCTGAGGGCTGTCTGCTGCCAACAGTCTGATGGAGTTTCACACTTTCCTGGAGCTCAGCTGGCATGACTCGAGCTGCTCCGGTAAAAGTTAACTGCATAACTGTAGTGAAAAGAGACAAACAGTGATTTAATATGCATTTGTGTACCTCTACAACTTCTAGAAGAAGAAAAAATCTTCAAAAATGTACAATTAATTGCAAAGAAGATGCAAATAACAAAGTATGAAACAATAAATTGGAAGATGAAAGTATTTACATACAGGGAGTGCAGAATCATTAGGCAAATGAGTATTTTGACCACATCATCCTCTTTATGCATGTTGTCTTACTCCAAGCTGTATAGGCTCGAAAGCCTACTACCAATGAAGCATATTAGGTGATGTGCATCTCTGTAATGAGAAGGGGTGTGGTGTAATGACATCAACACCCTATATCAGGTGTGCAGAATTATTAGGCAACTTCCTTTCCTTTGGCAAAATGGGTCAAAAGAAGGACTTGACAGGCTCCGAAAAGTCAAAAATAGTGAGATATCTTGCAGAGGGATGCAGCACTCTTAAAATTGCCAAGCTTCTGAAGCGTGATCATCGAACAATCAAGCGTTTCATTCAAAATAGTCAACAGGGTCGCAAGAAGCGTGTGGAAAAACCAAGGCGCAAAATAACTGCCCATGAACTGAGGAAAGTCAAGCGTGCAGCTGCCAAGATGCCACTTGCCACCAGTTTTGCCATATTTCAGAGCTGCAACATCACTGGAGTGCCCAAAAGCACAAGGTGTGCAATACTCAGAGACATGGCCAAGGTAAGAAAGGCTGAAAAACAGCCACCACTGAACAAGACACACAAGCTGAAACGTCAAGACTGGGCCAAGAAATATCTCAAGACTGATTTTTCTAAGGTTTTATGGACTGATGAAATGAGAGTGAGTCTTGATGGGCCAGATGGATGGGCCCGTGGCTGGATTGGTAAAGGGCACAGAGCTCGTCCGACTCAGATGTCAGCAAGGTGGAGGTGGAGTACTGGTTTGGGCTGGTATCATCAAAGATGAGCTTGTGGGGCCTTTTCGGGTTGAGGATGGAGTCAAGCTCAACTCCCAGTCCTACTGCCAGTTTCTGGAAGACACCTTCTTCAAGCAGTGGTACAGGAAGAAGTCTGCATCCTTCAAAAAAACATGATTTTCATGCAGGACAATGTTCCATCATAGCGTCCAAGTACTCCACAGCGTGGCTGGCAAGAAAGGGTCTAAAAAGAAAAAGTTCACCTGATCTGAACCCCATAGAGAACCTGTGGTCCTTCATCAAATGTGAGATTTCACACTCATACACTACAGACAATTTAGCCAACCCAATTCACCTATACCACATGTCATTGGACTTGTGGGGGAAACCGGAGCACCCGGAGGAAACCCACGCAACCACGGGGAGAACATGCAAACTCCACACAGAAATGCCAACTGACCCAGCCGAGGCTCAAACCAGCGACCCTCTTGCTGTGAGGCGAACGTGCTACTCACTACGCCATCGTGGCGCCCATGAAGTTTTTAAATTGATTGCTATTTGCTTGTTTGACACACATTTTCTTAATTCTATGCTTTTTACATCCATATGATGTAACTTATGACTGTTTTTAACACTTTTGATCTGACTCAGCATGTTCAAGGACCCACACACAATCGTGGACACACTCTTGATCTACTTATAACTAAGGGTTTACACATTTCATCGACTGTTGTTAAGGATGTGGCACTATCTGATCATTTCTGTATTTTCTTTGATGTATTGATCACTCCAGCCATTGAAGACAGATCTGTCTCTGTCAGAAAGAGATGCATAAATGAGAACACTAGTGAGCAGTTTATGAAGGCCATATCACTAACACCAAGCATATCTGCAGACTCTGTCCATTCTCTCCTTGATTTGTTTAACTCTAAAGTTAAGAATGTCATAGATGACATTGCTCCTGTTAAAGTCAGGAAGAGAACTGGCAGACAGAAAGGACCTTGGACAAGGTCAACATCGGTAAAGATGATGAAAAGACAATGCAGAAAAGCTGAGCGCATGTGGAGGAAGACGAAACTAGTAGTCCATTACAACATCTATAAAGACAGTCTTCATGCTTTTAATGTGGAACTAAACACTGCTAGGCAGACTTTCTTTTCAAGCCTTATAAACAGCAATATAGATCACACCCGCACCCTCTTTGCAACGGTAGAGAGACTCACAAACCCCCCCAGTAGGATTCCTTGTGAACTACTCTCTGAAAGCAAATGTAATGAGTTTGCTCATTTCTTTACTGATAAGATCAATAATATCAGAAAGGCAATCAGCTCATCCAATCAGCCAAGTTGTGTCGGCGTCAGACAAGCTCAATCTCAATTTCAGAAATCAGACATTATGTCTGATTTCATGGAAATTGATGGTAAAATCTTAGAAGAGGTTGTGCAAATTATGAGAACATCAACCTGCGATCTTGACACGCTCCCCACATCATTCTTCAAAACTGTGTTTAACAGTCTAGAAATGGATCTTCTGAAAGTGGTGAATGCTTCACTTCTCTCAGGGATTTTTCCGAACTCACTTAAAACTGCAGTAGTTAAACCCCTCTTGAAAAAGAGCAACCTGGATAACACCCTACTGAGCAACTACAGGCCAATCTCAAATCTCCCTTTCATTGGCAAAATCATTGAAAAAGTTGTTTTTAACCAGATTAACAGGTTCTTAAGCTTGAAGGGGTGTTTAGACAACTTTCAATCTGGTTTCAGAGCACATTACAGTACAGAGAGCGCCCTTATAAAGATAATCAATGATATCCGCCTAAATACAGATTCAGGCAAACTAACAGTGCTGGTATTGCTCGATCTCAGTGCTGCATTCGACACTGTCGATCACAGCATACTTCTGGATAGGCTGGAGAACTGGGTTGGGCTGTCTGGGACGGTCCTCAAATGGTTCGGATCGTACCTTGAAGGGAGAGGTTACTATGTCAGTATAGGTGACCATAGGTAGAGGTGGACACCCATGACATGTGGAGTCCCACAAGGCTCAATTCTGGCACCTCTCCTGTTCAACCTTTATATGCTCCCTCTGAGCCAAATAATGAGAAAGAACCAAATCTCCTACCACAGCTATGCTGATGACACTCAGATCTACATAGCCTTACTGCCTAATGACTACAGCCCCATTGACACCCTCTGCCAATGCATTGATGAAATTAACAATTGGATGTGCCAAAACTTCCTTCAGTTAAACAAAGAGAAAACTGAAGTCATTGCATTTGGGAACAGAGACGAGGTTCTCAAGGTGAATGCATACCTCGGCTCTAAGGGTCATACAACAAAAAATAAGGTCAAGAATCTTGGTGTGACTCTGGAGTCTGATCTCAGTTTCAACAGTCATGTCAAAGCAGTAACTAAATCAGCATACTATCATCTCAAAAACATTGCAAGAATTAGATGTTTTGTTTCCAGTGAAGACTTAGAGAAACTTGTTCATGCTTTTATCAGCAGCAGGGTGGATTACTGTAATGGCCTCCTCACTGGACTTCCCAAAAAGACAGTCAGACAGTTGCAGCTCATCCAGAATGCTGCGGCCAGGATTCTGGCCAGAACCAGGAAATCAGAGCACATCACACCTGTCCTCAGGTCTCTACACTGGCTTCCAGTTACATTCAGAATAGATTTTAAAGTATTATTACTTGTCTATAAATCACTAAATGGCATAGGACCTCAATACATTACAGATATGCTCATTGAATACAAACCTAATAGATCACTCAGATCATTAGGATCACATAAACTAGAAATTCCAAGAGTTCAGTCAAAGCAGGGGGAATCTGCATTCAGCTATTACGCCCCTCGCTGCTGGAATCAGCTTCCAGAAATGATCAGATGTGCTCCAACATTAGGCACATTCAAATCAAGACTGAAAACACATCTGTTTAGCTGTGCCTTTACTGAATGAGCACTGTGCTACGTCCGACAGATCGCACTATTGTGTCTTTCTTTTCTTTTCATTCTTTTATAACTTGTTTTAACTCATTTTAATCTGTTTTTATCTGTTTTTTATTATCTGTTTTTATTTTCTTATACTTCAATTTTATTCCTGTTTATGTAAAGCACTTTGAATTGCCACTGTGTATGAAATGTGCTATATAAATAAACTTGCCTTGCCTTGCCTTGCCATATCTTTGTCCACAACTTTTGAAAAGAGATTACACTTTACAATAAGGTTCATTAGTTAAAGCATTTACTAACATGAACTAATCATGAACAACACTTGTACAGCATTTATTAATCATAATTGAAGACTTACTAATGCATTATTAACATCCAAACGCATGCTTGTTAACATTAGTTAATGCACTGTGAGTTAACGAGAACTAACAATGAACAACTGTGAATGGTGGGCATTCTCTCGCGCTGAATGATGTGGACCAATGGCAATCGCTGGGATAATGAGGTAAAAATAAATGCATATTATAAGACAATGAAAGTTTTTTTTGACCATGCATGCATATTAGCCTGCTGTTGGAGACCCCCAAAACCAAAATATGACCCTTTTTAATGTATAATAGGGGCTCTTTAAAATGTATTCACTATATACCAATCCTCAAGTGCTTCCAAACCTCTATGAGTTTCTTTTTTATGTTGAACACAAAAGAAAAGCGGTAACCATTGACTTCCATAGTTTTTGTTTTTCCTACCGTGCATGCCAATGGTAACGGGTTTCAGCTTTCTTCAAAATATCTTCTTTTGTGTTCAACAGAGGCTTTGGAACCACTTAAGAATAAATGTTCAAATAGTAAATATAAACGTTCTCAGTCTATAAATGTCCACTTCCTGAACACTTTCTGTGTGACAGGATGGAAAGTTTCTAGTCCACTCGTAGGCGATTCAGTCTGAGCTGTCAGAGGAAAAACGGAGACCTCCGAGACTCGGATTACTATGCAAAGAGCATCATCTCAAGCAGGAGAGAAGGGGAATACAGAAAGAGCGAGCCGCTCTCCATGGACTGTTTCTCAGACATGCTCCGCTGTGTAAACCCTCCCATAATGCCTAGAGGATAATCCTGACTGGCATGTGCAGTTTTCTGTCACGACGCTCCTTCTAACATGACATGCTTGTCAAAAAACAGAAGAGCAGACTGGAGGTGAGATGGAGATTCATTATCAGCGTGACCCCTTCAGTCCTCATGTTAACACACAGTCTGATCAAAAACGCTTCAGACGGCCTTGTCGGTGAGTGCTGTGTGTTAACATTTGGCCTTCTTGTGTGAAATGGGAATAAATGTACTAAAGCCAGGACGAATAGGAAGTTCACACTCGAGACTGAAGGCACTCAGGACTGTTGATCTAAGCTGTTGGTTTAAGTTCACCCAAAAATGAATATTCAGTCATCATTTACTCATCCTCCACTTCTGAGGGAAGATATTTTGAAAAATGTTGAAGAAAAAAAACAGTCATTGACTTCTGGAGTATTTTTTGTTCCTGTAGATGTCGATGGCTGCTTTTTACACAACATGCTTCAGAATATCTTGTTTTGGAAGAAAGAAATTCATAATAGCTGGACTTTTAATTAGTTAGCCATTTAAGAGTTTGAATCTACAGAACAGATAACTATTCCAGCATATGTTTTACACAATGGATGCCCTTCTAGTTGCAACCCAGTATTGGGAAACACCCATATACACTCATACACTACGGTCAGTTTAGTTCTTGCAATTCACCTATACCGCAATGTTTTTGGACTTGTGGGGAAACAGGAACTCCCAGAGGAAATCCACACCAACACTGGGAGAACATGCAAACTCCACATAGAAATGCCAACTGACCCAGCCAGGATTCAAACCAATGACCTTCTTGCAGTGAGGCAACAGTGCTAACCACTGAGCTACCGTGCTGCCTGCTCTTATTGTTATTATTCTTGTTATCGTTGTTATTATTATTATTATTATTATTATTATTATTATTATTATTACATTATTAAGGTTTACTATAGCCTTCTATGTGAAGCTGCTTTGACAAAATCTACGTTGTAAAAGTGCTATACAAATAAAGGTGAATTGAATTATTTTAAGGTCACGAGTGGTTGTATAAGCATTTCACTGCATATACTGTGTATGACCCTGTATGTGACCAAAAAATATATATATTGAAATTTGTGTGAGTAAATGGAGTAGAAATATATCTATATTCGGGGTAGACTTTCACTTTTAGTCATTGCCAATAGCCTAGTGGTTGGTGGGTTGATTCCTGACTCTCTCTGCTCCACACACTTTTCCTGTCTATTAACTCCACTAAAGGTGAAAACCCCTACACAATAATTATACATTTAAAAAAATCACCTTTAAGGTAGAATAATACTTGTAAATAGTGTTTGAAAACATCATAATCAAGATTTAATTTTGTTTTTTGAGCTACAGTTCAGATGTAGTTTTTTGGGGGATCAGCAAAAAATGAGGATAAAACGTATTAATTTGCTTTCCTATTTATTATTTAAGCAACTGATTTTAACCAAATAAACCTATTAAACATATAACTGTAATACAACTAAATTCAGTAAAAAACCTGTTTAACAAATTAAATGTAAAAAAAATGACAAATTATAAATAGTGTTTGTCATCTTTTATCTTTGTTAATACAAGTAGTCAGAAAATATATATAGAAAGTAAACAAATACGTCCATAAAACTGTCCATACTTTGTGATTCACAAGTGTTTTCAGTTAATTTACAGTTGTGAATTGCATTATGGGGCTTAGATCTCTGCTCTGTCGACTTTTGATGTCGAAAATCCAACTGTGAAGTTTAACAAAGTGACTTTTATTGACATTTAAGTACTTTGAAACATAATAAATATTTTAATTCATTTAATTCATTCATTGTATAATAAATATATAAATTCATTCATTTTCTTGTCGGCTTAGTCCCTTTTTAAATCCGGGGTCGCCATAGCGGAATGAACCGCCAACTCATCCAGCATATGTTCTACGCAGTGGATGCCCTTCCAGCTGCAACCCATCTCTGGGAAACATCTATACACTCTCATTCACACTCATACACTACGGACAATTAAGCCTACTCAATTCACCTGTAGCACATGTCTTTGGACTTGTGGGGGAAACCGGAGCACCCGGAGGAAACCCACGTGACCACGGTGAGAACATGCAAACTCCACACAGAAATGCCAACTGACCCAGGCAGGGCTCGAACCAGCGACCTTCTTGCTGTGAGGCGAACGTGCTACTCACTACGCCACCGTGGCGCCCACTAATATATAAATATACAGGATTAATTCTGTAACATAAACGAAAAAGTACTTTGAGTTTATTAGCAGGCTTTTGTACCGTAATTTACAACACCAACCCACCAACTCCAACCCAGTCACTTTTCAAATGTTGTTGGAGAAACAATCAAGGTCCCATAATGCATCTCAAAAGCATAACTGAGTAAAAAACATCACAAAACATGGATAATTGTTCATTTACAGATATTTTTATCTAATAAAAGCATTCCAGTAAAAATAATTAATGAACCAGAAATTAAAAAATAAATCAAATTGTGAGTGATCATTATTATTAACAGTTTAATTTTACATAACTGAATCTACCTCCCCAACTGCTTACTTTGACTTATATACTGACTTTGTGTACATTGATATTATGAAATAATTCTGTGTGTATCTCTGACTCTCCAAACAAAAAATATCAGTGAAAAAAACTGAATTCAGAAGCGGAGCAGAATGACACGCATCGGGGGAACAAGAAACCTCAGATTATTTACAGTTTTATGGATTAGAGGGAAAATCAGCCAAGGAGCTGTTCTTATCAAAATCCAGCAGCATTCACTCATGAGCCTGAGCGCCGGCTTTAACTCGAGCAATTATAGACACCCAAAGGACAGGATCAGACACAACGGGATGGAGGACTGGTACTGGCGGTCCCCGATGGGCATCTGAGCTGACAGTGGAACGCCGCCAATATATTGTATGCTACAGGCAGAAAATGCCCTCTAACTGCCGCCCTTGCACATTGATGAAGTAAGCGAATACTCTGGTGAATGGTAGAAAAGATAGTTCAGCCATTATTCTGACTTCAATTATTTAGACTTGAAATAAACTCACAATGCTTGAAAAGTTTAATTCTAACTAAGAGGAAACTGAATTTATTAGCATTGTTGTAAAATAATGCAAAATGTGATAGGGAACATTTGATTGTTACTAATTATTGTTTAATCTATTGTTATGGTTTTTAATCCTTAAGGAAAATAAATTGAAATGCTTGAAATGTACTCAATATTCTAGAATGAGTCACAAATATATAATGCTAACATATTTGTTGGATTTATTTGTTTATACATACATACATACATACACACAAAAATGAAAGGATGGAGTTTTTGTTCAAATGTAAAAATAAATTTAGAATTTTTTTTCCACAATGATGTCTCTTGTACATCGTCTTATTATCTTTTGGGAGAAGCCTGTGTCATTTCCAGTTTAAAGCAGGTTGAATAAAAGTAACTTTAAGTACGGGCGGGTGTCTGAAAAATATTCACAATGTGTTATAGTGACATACGGTTTCAGTGTTGTGTAATGTAAATATGGATTATAATGTGTAAAAGTGCAAAAATATAATTCATTCATGCATAACGGTGATTTACACCTCACTTAAAAAAGAAACTACACAAGCTATTCTTGTCATGAGCACCAAGGTGTGGGGGCGCTGAGGAGAAAAGTCCAGTGATGTCAAAGATTGGCAGTCAGATGCTTTTATATTGACGTTGAGACACTGCTTATTCATTTTCCAAAACAAATGATGTGATGTTGTGTTTTGTTTTATTTGCTTCATACAGGCCAATACAATGTTGTTGTTTTAAACACTGTGACATTGCTTTAAACATGTTGGACAATAAAGCTGAAAGCACGGTAAACCTGACAAAACAGAACCCTTTCAATGGTGTTTCTTTCATTTTCGAATTCGTGATTATGTTTTACCGGAGTGATCACCCAGTGACAGTGTATGGATGTTTCCCAGTGTTGGGTTGCAGCTGGGAGGGCATCAGCTGCGTAAAACATATGCTGGATAAGTTGGCGGTTCATTCTACTGTGGCGACCAATTAATAAAGCGACTAAGCAGAAAAGAAAATGAATGAATGAATGATATATTATTTCATTTTTTCTCACCTCAGTTTGTTGTCCAGCTGCTTGTTATGAGATTCAGTTCACCATGTTTTTCGCAATTTCCTTTCAATGAAGATCAATACTTTGAACCGCAGTGACCTTCAGTGCACAGACAAAACACTTCTGACAGGTTTTGAACAGCGAGCTGGTAAATAAATGATGAAAAAATGACATTATTTTTTTTTTTTGATGAACTGTCGCTTTAAGAGACACAGAGATGGATCAATGAAGATCAATGACTAAGAACGCAAAATTCGTTATTACCAAAACACAATTCCCATCGTTGATACAAACCGATAGCGACAGGGAGCTGCAGCAGACAGTCATGCTCCGCTTAGCACCCATCTATTATCTGTGCTCCGTGTCTTCAGCGCAGCGAGCGGAAGAGATAAGACCGTCCCAAGAGAAGCGACGCCTCTGTCCTATTGACATGCATAGCTCTGCCCCACCGCTTGCATCTGAAGCTCCATCCATATGCCAGTTCGCGCCAGACTCTCTGTGGACAGACAGACGTGACACAAATTCGGTTAGCGAGATAACAAAGAGATTTGATCAGTCACAGACATCACTGAGCTATTTTGTGAAATGATTTGTTGATACAGTTGAAGTCAGAATTAGAAGCCGTCCTCTATATTTTTTCCAAATTTCTGTTTAACCTCTTAAGGCCCAAGCTGTTTTTTTGCATGCAATTTTTATTTCTCTTTGCCATTTGGGCTTATTGGAACCTAATTAGAATAAAACCAAAGTATCATCTTTTGATACGATGTACTTTTAGAGAAAAATGCTGTCCGTATATGTGGACGCATGATTAATAACACACACACATTTTTTTTGAACATGTTTTGACTATCAGAGAGTAAAAACATTTTTCTTTTACCCATTTAGGACAGTTAAGAATAGTGTTTGGGACATTTCATATGCTACAAAACAGTTGCAGGATGACGCTGTATGTCTGTAACTAAATATAAAACATTCAAAGTATACAATTGTGGACATAAGGCTAAAATGTGCTGTCCACGTATTTGGCCACTAAGTCCAATAGGTTAATGGAAAGAAGATTTTTTCAACACATTTATAAAGATAATAGTTTTAATAACTCATCTCTAATAACTGATTTCTTTTTTTCTTTGCCATGATGACAGAATATAATATTTTACTAGATTTTTTCAAGACACTATGAAGTGCAGTTTAAAGACATTACTAGGTCAAGCGAAATCTTTTGTTCACTGTTGCTTCGGTGTGACTTCAGCTAATCAGTTTTGGCCAATGCTAATAAATATTTTTATTTACAATCTGACGTAAGAAAAGTCATCTTTTACTACTGCATTGTTTTTAAACAGAGAAAACATTTTACAGGTTAACTTTATTCTAAATTTTGGACCTTATTCTTGAAACAAAAAATGAGCAATAAAAAGGTTTGAAGCACCAAAAGCTTCTACTACTACTAATACTATCAACTATTGTTATTATTATTATGTCTTCAGTATTTTTTTATTTAAACGGCCAAATAAAGGAAAGTTGAATATGCTGTCCAGTTTGTTATTTGCCTAATAAATGTCAACAGACTATAATTTTTAGTTTAAAACTTGAACAGATTCCTGTTTTATTTCTAATGATATAAGCTAATAAATAAATAAGTATATTAAAAATAAGTATTTTTTCACATTTCTTTATTATAAATCTTTAGTATATCAAAAAAAGGGGATTATGATGACCGTCTGACAAGCTAATTCAACTAAAATAGTGCTTAAAATTCACCAAAGTGCAGTATTTAAATCTCATAATTAAACAGAAGATGAGACATATAACTGCAAAAAGGTACACTTTTTAGGAAAAAAGATCCACCCTTTCACCAGGCTGGCTACGGGCCTGTTAGGGTAATTAGGTAAATCACTGATGCCTTGTTCTGTAGACAATCGAAAACAAATGGCTTAAGGGGGCTTATTATATTGACCTTAAAATGGTTTCAAATAAATTAAGAACTGGTTTTATTCTAGCCGAAATAAAAAAAAAACAAGATTTTCTCCAGGAGAAAAAACATAATAACAAATACTGTGAAAAATTCCTTGCTCTGTTCAACATAATTTGGAAAATATTTGAAAAGGGGGAAAAAAACACAGGAGTGTTAATAGTTTTGACTTCGACTGTATGATCGAAAGTGGACAGTGCATCTTGCCATTTTTGCCTCTCAATCTTTCAAATAAAAAGAAAGAACTGAATCTGCAACCTGAAGAAAATGTTCAAATGTGACCTCTGGCTGACACGCAGTGACACGATGTACAGTTGCAGTTAATACGATCACCCTTGGGCATCCAAGAAGTTGAACATTATTGTTGTTAATAAGGTTCAATTATTTTCACAGACTGATCATTTCACTTCATAAGACGACAAAGTCACCAGGAGCCTTGGGTATTTGTTTCATTTCTTTTTATTTATTTATTTATTTATTTGAATTCTCAGAGGAATAGTAACCATTGACCGAATCACCTAAAAGTTAAAAATGTTCCTTAACCATCAACTGAAGAAATAAAGCATCTTTATCATAGCCTACGGGTGATTCAATCAACAGCATATTTTCGTTCTGACTAAATTATCTCCTTAATGATAAAGGTCGGGCATCACGGTGCCACAGGGTAGCACAATCGCCTCATAGCAAGAAGGTCGCTGGTTCAAGTCTTGGCTTTGTCAGTTGGCATTTCTTTGTGGAGTTTGCATGTTCTCCCTATGTTTGCGTGGGTTTACTACGGGTTTTCCCCACAAGTCCAAAGACATGTGGTATAGGCAAATTGGGTAAGCTAAATTGTCTGTAGTGTATGTGTGTGAATGAGTGTATATGGATGTTTCCCAGTGATGGAAGGGAATATGCTGGATAAATTGGCGGTTCACTCCACTGTGGTGACCCCAGATTAACAAAGGGATGAATGAATGAGTGAATGACAGTTGTTGTAAACATGTATCAAATGTAATATGTCATGTCATGATTATAAAAGGTTTAATTACAGTCTTATGAACACCCCTTCTAGTAAACTGTTAGCAAAAAGGGTCTTCTCGTAAGGTCATTTGCAGATTTTTAAATGTATTTTTTCTTCTGCTGCTTTCAATGAATGCTCAATTATGTATATTTACAATAAAAAAATATGTATAAATTAAGTAAACATGCTAAACACTGAGATCCAAAAAGAAAAGAACTAAACGGCTCTTCTGTGGTACCTCTTAAGCCAGTCTAAATCATTCACTCACAAATCAGAACAGCTCTTATAGTAATAAATATATGAGCCCCTGATGTTTCCATGGCTAAAGATCTCATCGAGTGTTCATCACATCTGAGGAGTAACATCACAAAGACGGCTAACATGAGAGGCCTCGAGATGTTGATTAGTTCTGTCAGATATGAGCGACTGAGCACGGCACCATGGGAAAAGACGAGACAGACCCGAAGCCTGTCGATGAGTCCGAGCCGCTGAGCTGAGTAATATCGCCGAGATAATCAAATCCCAATTACAGCAGTTAAAGCCAGAACGATGCTATCATCCTTTTTGGTGAGTTATGCGAGACGTCTTTAATTGAAACATAAATCAGCTGCTAAAGAAAGCGAGGAGACGTCAATGGAAATGAGACGAGGGAACAAGAAAGGGAGAGAGATGATAGGAGTGAAACGGAGAGGGAGGGGGAATTGAGAGTACAACAGCTGGACAGTGGATCTCCAGCTCAGTGTTGAGAAGCAGAGCACACGCGATCACACATACGCAGCTTCCAGAGCAAACGCAAACTACGGCTTGAGGAATCCCGGGAGAAATTCACTCGGGGAGTATGAGATGAGTGCCACCGAGAGCTGTGGGATTTAGCACAACGCGTTTGTTTTTTGCATCAGAAAGGTCAGTGTGTGTGTGTGTGTGTTTTTTTTTTAATCAATGCATTTCATTACTCGTGGAAAAACATGAAAGTTGCACTGCAAAACAATTTTATTACTTATTAAAATAATAAGTAATAAATTATAACTTGATTCTTGATTATTACTTGATTATTTATTACTTGATTCTTCTGTAGACAAGAAAAAAATTCTTGTTTTAAGAAATAACGTCAAAATTTTGTGAGCTTTTTACATTAAAACAAGCTAAATAATCTGCCAATGAGGTAAGCTAAATAATTTTAAGTCAAAAGGAAACACAAGATTATTTTGCTTACCCCATTGTCAGATTATTTTGCTTGTTTTAAGGAAAAACTCACTTAATTTTGGTTTATTATGTCTTAAAAGAAGTATTTTTTGCTTGTTTAAAAAATGCTTTTTGATTTAATTTTTTTTTTTTAGATATTTGGACTAGAAACAAGACTAAAAATATAAGAAAAGCATTTTTTTCCTGCAGTTTGTTGGTATTGAAATTGATGTAAATCAGTGTTCTCTGTTTAAATCAATGTTATCAATGCGTTCTTTTTAGAAATCAGCATTATCTGAATTTTCTTTATCTTTATGGCTGCACTGCATTGCTCTGAAACTGACTTAAACTAGTCTTCTCTTTATCATTGCATTCTATTTATTATTTATTTATTTATTTATTCTATTTGTCTATAACTGCATTGTATTACTCTAAAAAAATAGATGAAGGTTGGTTTTTAATTTGAATTTGGAAAAAAATGGAATTCCATGGAATGTTTTAAAATCAGAAGTTTTTATATAATCAGAATTGAAATTCCGTGGAATTTCAGTAATCTTTTGTTGTTTTATTACTTACAAGAAAAAAAATTGTGGTATTTAATTTGAATATAATATAATTATATCAAGAAATGTGAACAACTTCTCTTTATCTGTGTATTCTATTCATTAATTATATTGGTCTATGACTGCATTGCATTACTCTAAAAAATAGATGAAAGTTATATTTAAATTGAATTCAAATACTCAAAGATTCAAATCGGTTTTAAATAGCAATTATCTTTAATAATGAGTTCTATTTATCAATCAGTGTTTCATAATTCTGTTTATGAATGTTTTTCATTACTCTGAAAAAAGATGAAAGTTGTTATATAATCAGAATACATTCTAAAAAAATATTCAATGGAGTTTCAGCATTCTTTTTTATTTCATTACTTAAAAAAGATAAAAATTTGTGGTATCTAATTTGAAAAATATATAATTCTATCATAAAATGTGAAAAACTGACTCAATTCAGTCTTCTCTTTATCAATGCATTCTATTTATTTTGTTTATTTATTTATTCGATTTATCTCTGACTGCATTGCATTACTCTGAAGCAAAATAGATGAAAGTTTTTATTTAAGTTGACTTTTACAAAATGGAATTCAATGGAATGTTCAAATATTTAAAACAGTCTTAAATAAAAATTCTCTTGATTTTTGAATTCTATTAATCAATCAATATTATCAGAATTCTGTTTATGAATGTTTTTATTACTCTGAAAATACAATGAAAGTTGTTTGATAATTCGTATATTTAAAAAAAATGGAATTCCATGGAATGTTCAAATATTCAAAATGACTTCAATCAGACATTTCTACACCAATTAATAATTTTAGCAATCTTTTTTTATTTCATGCTTATTAAAAAAATGACATTTTGTGGTATTTAATTAGAAAAAAATTTATTATATCGTGAAATGTGGAAAAACTGCCTTAAATCTCTGTTTTCTTTATTAGCTAAGTATTATCTGTATTCCGTTTATCGATGCATTTCATAACTAAAGATGTAAAGATTGTAAAAAAAAAAAAAAAATCAAAAAAGAAAAGAATCTCATGGAAAGTTCAAATATTCAAACAGGCTTAAATGGGCTATACGCACAGCTAGTGTTTATCAGCCAATGATAAACTTGAAAGGTGAAAGGTTTATGTGTTCCTTTTAGAGCATTGATGTTGTAATGTAATTAAGATACAATAAGTTAAATAGACTTAAGCATTTATTTCGTTGTTCAAGTGTAAAACGAGATGAAAGACTATGTAACCGCTAGTGCCATCAGGATCAGCAGACGAGCGCAGAAACTCCATTGAAAATGCTGGGATAAATGAACTGTCATATTTTAAAGAAATGTCTGGGGAAAATGGAATTTAATGCAGTGCTTCTTGTCCGGTCTGAGACCCACTTCATATCGTATATCAGGCAGTGAAGATAACTGATTTTTAAAGAAATCAGACCTTAAATGTGGCAATTTTATAATGGAAATCAGTGTTGCCAGATTGGGTGATTTTGAATTTGATTGTGAGGGTGGCAAAATTTGACCAGTGCATAGCGCAAACTGCATGGGCCCACCTGCAAGAGGAGGTGAAGGAAATTTCTATCAGTATCTGACTTCCCTTTGCATGCATGCGCACCATGCAGCACCTGCAGTTAAACTCACAGCAGTTTATCATGACACATTTATCGATCTTTTTTTCTGCCATTGACAGCAAGAACAAACACAGATGCTTTGTCTGATTGACAAGCAGCATCTAATTATGTTCAAAAGAATTTAAAATGCCAAATGGGACAAATTTATACCCCATTTCAGAAAAAAATATGAAAATTGATGGCATTTAATCAAAATTTTAAAAAACTAATATTTAAACCGACTTAAATGTCTCATTAAGTGTGTAGTAGAACAGACATTTCAGTCTTTTTCTCCATGCCTGTGTGTGTGTTTGGCCATTACCGACTCGCCTCATCCATTGACATCCTCAGAGGAGTTTCACGTTTGAGTCATTTTCTTAATGGCCACATTCTCCTTCCCTAAACGAAATCCATAAACAGAGATTAAAGCAGCACACCGGAATGACCCGCTGAACTTCTCCTGGAATTGCAGGCAAGAGGCACTGAATGATTTGTATTGCCGCAGGGATTCACATCTCACTCATAAATTGAAAAGCCGGCGGGGGGGAACGTTAAAGTTGACTGAGGGAAATAAGTGTGATTTTCTTTTTGTTGCCGTCTTCTAGCAGACGAATGCATCGCACAACTCAGAGAGAAAAAGGATGTGGTTATAAATCATGACCCTTTATGAGTGTCTAGAACCACAGGCTCTCTGGGCCCGCTGTGGCAAAGACGACTCTCATCCCTAACAATCAAGCTTCGAGGACTGAAATATGCAGAGAACAAACAAATAGCAAGTTTGATGTTCTGAGGTGAACCGCAGCATTGTTTTGTTCAGCATATGTGTACAATTTCTTGAAAACAAATTTTGTGAGAAATGTTACACTGTTGCTCTGACCAGATATCCAATCAGATACTTGTGTTTTGGGCATGTGGATGTGGTCGAGATGATCTGAAGTTCAACATGAGGATCAGAATGAGAAAGAAAGGTGTTTTAAGTCACTTGATAGGATTGACAGGTTGTTTGACTGGATGGTCTGAGTATTTCAAAAATTGCAAATCTACTTTCATACACAATCATGTTTAGAGTTTACATGGGCCAAAAAATGGAAAATCTAAACCTTTTCAACAACTTTTTTGTAGGTATTGGCATGTTTGATGTGTGTGCCAACTTTTTATCTGTGCATGAAACATAGCTCAGGAGCCACTTCACCAAAAGTGCATAGGTGGCGCTGTCGAGTCATTTTGCCACACCCATTTCCGAAACCTATATCACTTCTGATGTGTGTGCAAAGTTTTGTGAATTTTCGAGCATGTTTAGACTCTCAAAAATGCATTTTAGAGAAGAAGAAGAAGAATTACAGCTGCAAGCAGCGATGAAAGGGACCTCGCACACAGGCTTACCACCACCTTGTGGCATTAGAATGACAGAGAACAGTGGACAATGATAATTTAGGCTGATAAATATATTTAAAAAACATCTAATGAGCAGGACGCCACAGTGGCGTAGTGAGTAGCACGTTCGCCTCACAGCAAGAAGGTCGATGGTTCGAGCCCCAGTCTGTTGGCATTTCTGTGTGGAGTTTGCATGTTCTCCCCGTGGTTGCGTGGGTTTCCTCCGGGTGCTCCGGTTTCCCCCACAAGTCCAAAGACATGTGGTATAGGTGAATTGGGTAGGCTAAATTGTCCGTAGTGTATGAGTGTGAATGAGTGTGTATGGATGTTTCCCAGAGATGGGTTGCAGCTGGAAGGGCATCCGCTGCGTAAAACAAATGCTGGATAAGTTGGCGGTAAATTTCGCTGTGGCGACCCCAGATTAATAAAGGGACTAGGCCGACAAGAAAATGAATGAATGAATCATTTAATGAGAAGCTGTTTTATGGGCACAAGTGAAGTGAAGTTGCTGCACCTTAATCCATGCGGGGGGAGCGTTCTGAGGCCATGCTTGACACTGCGTTCAGACCCCTCTCACTCTCTCTCTCTTGATGAAGGGAACAACACAACCCAGAGTTTCCCTCTAAGCTCAGAGCACTCTACTCGGACAGCATGCCAAATACACCTAGAACTGCTGTGTGTTATCTGTGCGGGCGAACTCTTGAAATGCCTTTTGATGCCAGAGGAGTATATGTAGACTGGTTTGAGCTCATAAAAATTTGCAATGAAAATTGTCAAAAAGAAACAAGGTTTGCAGAAGAGCGTGTCTGAACACACAACACATCAAACCTTGAAGTAGATGAGCTACAATAGTAGCATCAGTACATGAGGAAGAAGAAGAAGCCAAAGAAGCTGGAAGAAAATGACGAAGAAGCTGGGAACACATCCTAGAAGACACTGTAATTTGAATGGAATCTAAGCTTGTCAGTCTGTTTCTCCTGATACTGAGGTATAATTGTGGATGTGGCCCATATCCAGAGCAGATGGTTGTTATGGTCATTGATGAGTCAATTGTGCAAGACTTATTCCTGTAAGACCCCGGTGACAGACAAATCTCTGCATTGATCTCATTGGCTAATCTGAAAACACATCTGTTGACCTACTCGAACCTGCATTGTCTTCACAATGCACGCTCATCCTTCTCAATCCTCCAGTGTCCAGTCTGCAGCTCTACCCAAGACATTTGGCCAGAGGAGAACTTGTCAACTTGGTTGAACCTGTTTTTTTTCAAGGTTTGTTCTTCACTTCTGTCAATTGGTGGAGTTTTGCTGGGGGGAAATTGGTCGGTTGGTCAGTCAGTAAGTCAGTCGACAGCGGCCTCTGGTATATTTAAGTTATTATTGCAGAAGTGTGAAGGGTTATTTAATCGCAATCATCAAATTTGCATACAAGTCACGTCTCGCATGGTTTTACACCCTTTGAATCGAACAAACATTTGAACTGGAATGGCAGAAAATCCTGTGATGTCCACTTCACAGGGCACTTATAGTCGAATAGAACAAACCTCTGACGCGGTAAGAGAAACAGAAAACGTGCAGAGCTTTCTTACACAGGGACAAGAGTTTGAGAACCGCTGGATTAGAGTCCTCTCAGTTTAACAGCTCAAAAATAGATGAAGAGCGATTTTGCCCATCAGCACCACTTAAAACAAAAGTCGATACGTTACTTTTTTTCATTTTTGCTTGCCGTTTCAAAGATTAACCGTAAAGACACAATCGCTTTCCCAAATAGTACGCAGTAGTCTGTGGAGTTTTAATACTTTTAGAGTTCTGATTTTAAGATGTAGAATAGCAAACATAAGTTATTTTTGTTTACTTCTTCAGTTTTGATCTTCAAACAGACTCGTATTTCAATTATTTTGTCTTTGATCAGATGAGAATATGGCTATTAAATATAAAGGAGCCCCCTTTACTGGTTCCTGGTACCCTTGTGCCACCTCATTAAATAAATCTGTTGTAGCTGTGAAATTCATTCAGCGTAGGGATATGAAACTGTAATGCATTCAAGATCATTCTGGAACTACTTTATCCATGCGGCTCCCTGAAAATAATTGGATAGCTTAGAACAGGTCTGTCCAAACTTGGTCCTGAAGGGCCGGTGTCCTGCAAAGTTTAGTTCCAACCCCAATCAGACACACCTGGGCTAGCTAATCAAGCTATTACTAGGCTTTCTAGAAACATACTTGCAGGTGTGTTGAGGCAAGTTGGAGCCAAAATCTGCAGGACATCAGCCCTCCAGAACCGAGTTTGGACACCCTGGCTTCGAATGTTCATCATCCAATCAGAATCAAGCATTCAACAGCATCCTAAAACTTCAAATAATTCATCTGAACAACGTGGCAAACACCACTTTATGTTGTGCCATTCAACAGCCTGTCGTCAAGCATTCCTTAACAAGTGAGACCTCATTCCGAAGCGTTACTATTAACTTTAATCATTCAAATGATACAATCTTGAATCATCCTGTGATTAAGAGCAGACGTGAAAGAGCTCCTAATAAAATGCGACACGGTGGCCTGAAATGGGCTGGTGATGGTGCAGCTCATTTGCACACTAATGCACTTCGAGCACAAGCACACATGCTCTCTTATGAATTGAAATGAAACAGCTGAGGTGACCTCCGCTAAATTATGCTCGTCTCAGGGGAAGAACTATACGTGAATCGTGTACCACCGCCAGCCAGATGAGCTTGAAAATATGAAAGACTCAAAGACGAACGCATGCATTAGCGCATATTCCAGTCATCCAGCTTTTCAAATTAGGTGTTGCACTTCCAGTTTGGGGAAATTTTATTCGAAAAAACAGAAACAAATCACTTTAAAGGGGTGGTCCAACACAATATCATATTTGAAACTTTAGTTGATGTGTAACACTGAATGTAAGACGCTTAAAGTTCAACGCAAAAGGAGACAATGGCTATTACAGAGTTAGCTTAGCAAAGCCTACAGCGAGTGAAGTTTGGGGACAACAAAAAAATACATTCTGATTAATGATGTCATAAACCCTGCAGGTTACAAGTATACACCCCGTGCAGTGAAGGGGCGTGGCCAGATGAGCTAAAATGTTATAGCAGGACGCTTACTGGTGACATAGAGCCGATCTGCGAATCTTAGCACATTATGTTAGCTATGACTAGGGCCAGACGGAATCTGCAGACATTTTTTGCTATTTCTGCGAAGTATTTTGTTAAAAATCTGCGGATTTATGCAGAATGATTTTAGGAGTATCATAACTAAAACCTTAATATATGAAATAAAAAGTAATACCTTTTTAACTTGTATTTAATGTTTACAATGTGAATCCAATTAGATCCACTTTATTTGGTAAACAAGCAAGTCTCTCATGTAAAATATTTACTAAAAGACAGAAAATATGACTTTACAAACTGTATTGTAAATAAATCATATGAATATTTATTATATATAGTCAGTATTATTACTGAAATTCTTTTAAAAACTGAATATATATATAAATTTACACACATTTACACCAGTAAATAAACAAAATCAATGATGGGCTAAAAATCTGCGGAAATCTGCGGAATTCTGCGCGCGCAGATTCCGTGTGGCCCTAGCTATGACTATGGCACATACTGTAGTCAGGATAAGTGTGGTTCAGATGTGCTGCAGTTTGATATTTAAGCTTTTCTTCTAATTGGATTTTCTCAAAAAATATGATTTTTAGAGTCTGAAATTAAGCAAACATTTGGCATGGTCTAACTGTGTCAATATTAAACATATCAAGAATAGGTGTTTACAGAATTTTCTTTACATTGTGCAGAATGATTTTGTCAAAAAACACCAAATCACAAAAAATGACCTAAGCTGGGTCACATATACATCTGTTTAATAAACTCATCTGCTACTCTGAAATGATTTATGCAAAAATATATTTACACTATTTAGGCCAAGTACATTATAGGCAACTACAAAAATTACCTATAAATTAACTGCAATCCAATTAATTACAGTAACTTTGTAACTCATTACACCCAACACTTTAAATAACCCATATTCACAGTAAAAACTAAGTGGAATATTTGACGTTGTGCTTGATTTTTATAATGCTTGCTATATTAACGATATATTAGTATCATAAGCATATTATTTTCTCTTTGTTTTCCCGACAGCACCGCAATCAGTGGTGTAAAGTAACTAATTACAAATACTCAAACTACTGTAATTGAGTAGTTTTCCTCAGGAATTGTAATTTACTGAGTAGTTTTATAAATGTGTGCTTTTACTTTCCCTTGAGTACATTTTTAGTGCAGTATCGGTACTTTTACTCCACTACTTTTCTTCAACCTGCAGTCACTACTTTATTTCTTTCTTGTCTATGGTCATTGTCTACAGTAGAAAGATCAGTCCTGTGATTCCTGTCCAATTAAATCACACATAGAAAGTAAATCACATCATACTGAACAACACCAAGACATGGGTGCTTTATAAATGCAGCAAACCTTTTGGAAACATTAAAAATGTCCAAGAAGATGTCCAAAATCTTCACACGCAATGATCCAGAGGCTTTTTATAGACTGCATGTCACTGAAAATGATGGATGTCGACTGTATGATGACTGAAATCACCAAACAGCCTTAAACAATCACTAAATGGAACAAATGAAGAATGGAATGAAGGGCCAAATAAAAGGAAGGACCGAACAAGGAATGGAAGGAAGGATCGAAGAACCAAATAAATGAAGGAAGGATTCAAGGAAGGACTGAACAAACTAAGGAAGCAAAAAAGGAAGGAACGAACGAATGAAGGAACAACGAAGGAAGGAACAAAAATATGGAAGAAAGAATGAGCAAACAAATGAAGGGAGGAAAGAAGGAAGGACCTAACGAATGAAGGAAGAATTCAAGGAAGGACTGAACAAACTAAGGAAGGAAGGAATGAATGAATAAATGAATGAATGAATGAATGAACAAAAGGACCTAATGTAGGAAGGAACAAAAATATGAACGAAGGAACGAGTGAACGAACGAACGAGGGAACAAACAAATTAATGAAGGAAGGAGAGAACAAACAGATAATTGAGGGAAAGTTGGAGGGAACGAACGAAAATAGGAAGATCCCTAAATACACTACATGTTGTTTGTGCAGGGATGTGTAAACGTAACATTCTGTAAGCGCATCAACTTTTCACAGCGTAATACTCATTACTCACTACTCTTGAGTACTTTTAAAAGGTCTACTTTTTACTCATACTTTGAGTAATATTTACTACAGATAGTTTTACTCTACTTGCACTACATTTTTGGGCAAGTCATGGTACTTTTACTGGAGTATGATTTTTCAGTACTCTTTCCACCACTGACCGCAATACTTTACACATCTCGTTTAGATTTTTTGGGGGGTTACACATGGTATGTTTGACTTTGTGCTTGATTATAATAATGAGAATAACATTATTCTTGCCATTTTAATGTGCTATTAGTATCATAAGCATATCTGTGGCCAAAACTATTTTAAGTTCAATGTGTTTTGCTTCTCCAGATTATTTTCTCTTTGTTTTTCAAACAGTACTGTAATGTTTAACACATTTAGTTCAAACATTTTGGGTTATTCATGGTATGTTTGACTTTGTGCTTGATTTTAATAATGAGAATAACATTACACTTGCTATTTTAATGTGCTATTATCATAAGCATATCTGTGGCCAAAACTCTTTTGAGTTCAATGTGTTTTGTTTCTCTAGATTATTTTCCCTTTGCTTTTCCAACATTACTGTAATATTTAACACGTCTTGTTTAGAATTGTTTGTGGTTACTCATTGTATGTTTGACTTTATAATTGATTTTAATAATGAAAATAATGCTATTATTGCTATTTTATTAAGATATGAGCATTATAAGCACATTTGTGGCCAAAACTCTTTTGAGTTCAATGTGTTTTGCTTCTCCAGATTATTTTCTCTTTGTTTTCCCTACAGTACCGTAATATTTAATGCATTTCGTTTAGAATTTTTTAGGGTTATTCATTGTCTGTTTGACTTTGTGCTTGATTGTATTAATGAGAATAACATTACACTTGCTATTTTAATGTGATTTTAGAACATCATTAGCATATCTGTGGCCAAAACTCTTTTAAGTTTAGAGTGTTTTGCTTCTCCAGATGATTTTCCCTTTACTTTTCCAACATTACCGTAATATCTAACACTTCTTGTTTAGAATTGTTTGTGGTTACTTATTGTGTTTGACTTTGTGCTTGATTTTAATAATGAAAATAATGCTATTCTTGCTATTTTATTGTGATATTGGCATCATAAGCATATCTGTGGCCAAAACTCTTTTGAACTCAATGTGTTTTGCTTCTCCAGATTATTTTCTCTTTGTTTTCCCTACAGCACCATAATATTTAACACATTTCGTTTCGAATTTTTAGGGTTATTCATTGTCTGTTTGACTTTGTGCTTGATTGTATTAATGAGAATAACATTACACTTGCTATTTTAATGTGATTTTAGTACGTCATTAGAATATCTGTGACCAAAATTTTTTTGTGTTCAAAGTGTTTTGTTTTTCTAGATTATTTTCCCTTTGCTTTTCCAACATTACCGTAATATTTAACACGTCTTGTTTAGAATTGTTTGTGGTTACTCATTGTATGTTTGACTTTGTGCTTGATTTTAATAATAAAAATAATGCTATTCTTGCTATTTTATTGTGATATTAGCATCATAAGCACATTTGTGGCCAAAACGTTTTTGAACTCAATGTGTTTTGCTTCTCCAGATTATTTTCTCTGTGTTTTCCCTACAGCACCATAATATTTAACACATTTCTTTTAGATTTTTTAGGGTTATCCATTGTATGTTTGACTTTGTGCTTGATTTTAATAATGAGAATAACATTACACTTGCTATTTTAATGTGATTTTAATATATCATAAGCATATCTGTGGCCAAAACTCTTTTGTGTTCAGAGCGTTTTGCTTCTCCAGATTATTTTCCCTTTGCTTTTCCAACATTACCGTAATATCTAACATGTCTTGTTTAGAATTGTTTGTGGTTACTCATTATATGATTGACTTTGTGCTTGATTTTAATAATGAAAATAATGTTATGCTTGCTATTTTAATGTGATATTAGCATCATAAGCATATCGGTGGCCAAAACTCTTTTGTCTCTTTTGAGTGTTTAGCTTCTCCAGATGATTTTTACTTTGTTTTACAACAGTACTGTAATATTTAACACATATTGTTTTGAATTTATTCACAGTTTTTAATAATAATTAGTAATTAATTATACTTTCAGACTTCTAATGTCTGGAACAGAGCTTCTAATATTCCATTGATGTTCCAGAACTTTAGTGACCTGCACAAATAAACCAGCTTAGTAAAATAAACCCCCTTTTTCTAATGGTGACATGCAGTCAAACAAATGATCTGACGACGCTGTTCTCTTTAAATGTGGAAGCTGTGTGACATTCAGGTGCCTGCGGATCTATTATTCATGAGATGTGAGTATTGAGGCTTTGTAAACAACAGGCTGACCTTCTGTGACCAGTTTAAAGTCCTAATGGACCACCGGTGGCCTCACAACAGCCGCGGCAGCTCAAAAACCCATCGATGCGCAGGTTGCCTGGAAACAAAAAGCATAATTAAATGTGATTATCATCCTCTTCACAATGAATCTGAAGTATTTAAGTGTTCTGCTTGTTATTGTTGTTTTTTTCTGAACCGCAAAAATACAACATTCATCAAAGACGGAGGGCAGCAAAGGGTAAAACAGGCAGCCGAGTGACGGTGAACTCTAGTGGCGGGACGTAAAATATGACGGGCTTATTAAATGAATGAGTGAATTATCAGTTTAAATCATTATTAAAACATATATTTAGATACATTTAAAAATATATATAAATATTTTTGCAATTGAATAAACCTGTTAAATTATGTATTTTTCAAATCCTATTTTTGCATATTTTTATCATATCTTATTAAAATAAACTATATATTATATTAATTAATTGCTATATATTATTATATGCTATTTAATTATATTATTTTTATAATAGAATCACTAAATACTTATATTTGTTTAATGTTTAAAAATATTGAATCAATTAACAACAATTTTACATAATAATTAATAAAACAAAGTATTACTTTTACAATAACAATAATATTAATAGGGCGACATGGTGGCTCAGTGGTTAGCACCGTCAGCTCACAGCAAGAAGGTTGCTGGTTCTAGCGCCAGCTGGGTCAGTTGGTGTTTCTGTGTTGAGTTAGCATGTTCTCTCTGTGTTATCGTGGGTTTCCTCCGGGTGCTCCGGTTTCCCCCACAGTCCAAAGACGTGCTATAGATGAATTGAATACACTAAATTGGCCGTAGTGTATGTGTGTGAATAAGTGTGTATGGATGTTTTCCAGTACTGGGTTGCAGCTGGAAGGGCATCCTCTGTGTAAAACATATGCTGGCTAAGTTGGTTCATTCCGCTGTGGCGACCCCTGATGAATAAAGGGACTAAGCCGAAAAGAAAATGAATGAATAATATTAATAATAATTAAGCAAGTCATTGGAAAACAGTAGCTTGTTTTGTATCCATTTGAGAAAAAAAAAATTCTTAAGGGGGCTAAGAATATTGATCTTATTCTTCAGTGCGTAAGTGTGCTCATTTTTGCGATTGTTTTAGATTCGAACTTTCGATTCAGTTGCCTCTGGGAGAAATGACTATGAATACTAAACAGCAAAAAACAATTAAACTACTTCACCTACAAACAAGTGTGTTCATGACCTATACATATAAAGTAGAATAATATAAGAAGAAAATATCCGTTTGCAACATCAAGCAGCACCACAAGCTGTTTTTAACGTCTAAAAATCAATGGAAGTGAATGAAGCCGAAAGTCGAGCCAAATTAATTACAATGGCATGTGTGACGAATAAGATCAATTGACCCTAAAATTATTTATTATATCATGCCCCTTTTTACAGCATGTAAAATAAGTCTCTGAAGTACCTAGAATGTGTATGTGAAGTTTTCGCTCAAAATAATCACACAAATAATGTTTTATAGCTGCCCCTTTTAGGCTTTGATCCTAATGGTGTTGTTTTGGTAACTGTTCAATTCAACATTGTTAAATTCAAGTGAGTGGCAGAAGACTGAAGTTATCTCTGTGAAAAACTGAAAGTTTTATGGAGACTACAGTGTTCATTTGTGCGTCCTAAAACTTCACATTTATAATCCTCTTAGTCGCTGACATTGCAGGTGAAAACTCTAATGGGAGACGGCTGCTTCTCACTCAGGGCTTTTTATGCTACCAAGAGAGACATCATCACTAATGGGCGGGGCTTTCCCGATCTGATGATGCATACAAGGGGAGAATGTCAATCAAAGTGTTTCTGCCACCTGTTATCAAGTGTGATTATCAAAAATAGAATTGATACTTTGTTGTAATTCTGTGTTTAAACCCTTTGTAAATGTATTTTTGCATAATAGGTACAAGCTTGTTTTATTGCTGTGAAATTAAAAGAAATCAGAACAAAATATCATATAAAATACTGTGGAAAATGTGCTTGCTCTGTTAAACACATAATGTAATGTAATGTGTATTTATATAGTGCATTTATTGTGTATGACCATACACCCAAAGCGTTTCACAATCACAACAAAGCTAAAACATTCACCACACACCAGCTATTGGTGAAGAGGAAAGACAGTGATAGAGCCAATTCAGCGGATGGGGATGATTGAAAGGGCATGATGGGTAAAGTCCGATGGAGGGTATTTGGCCAGGACACTGGGGTTACACCCTTTTTCTTTACAACAGTGGTCCTCAAACTTTTATCACCAAGTACAACCTCAGAAAAAAATTGTCTCTCCAAGTACCACCATAATGACCGGTATTGAAATATAGTAGCGTAGTAGGCGTAATTAAGCAGCTACAGCACTGCGCAGTTCAAAAACGTCGCCGATTAATTCTTATTATTATAAATATTTATTATTATTATTATTTATCAGCCACTTTAACATTCTAAATAGTTTGAACAGAGAAATTAGAGAGTTATATCTGCTCACTACGCATTAAAGTAGGCTTTGTGTGTCAGAAAAGCAAGTGATTAAACTATACCAACAACATTGAGATATAAAAATACGGGATACAACCCCACCAACCGTTACAAATACAGCGAGAAAAATAGCTTCAAATGAAAGAATAGACAACAAACATTGGAAAATTGAAAATAAAATAAAAGGTTTAGCCTAATAAAATCACCACTAATAGGTACCACTAGAAGTATAAGCTTGCATACCACTACTGGTACACGTACCACAGTTTGAGAACCACTGCTTTACAAAAAGTGCCACGGTATTTTTTAATGACCACAGAGAGTCAGAAACTCGGTTTAACGTGTCATCGGAAAGACGGCACTCAATGACAGTATAGCGCGTCCCCTTCACTACACTGGGGCATTAGGACTCACACAGACTGCAAGTTGAGCACCCCCTGCTGGCCTCACTAATACCACTTCCAACACCAACCTAGTTTTCCCCATGTGGTCTCCTATCAGGATACTCACCAGGCTCAGTCCTGCTTAGCTTCAATGAGTAACCAGTCTTGGGCTGCAGGGTGACATGGCTGTGGCATCACTTGGGAAATGGGCCTATTGAAAAAAAGAATTTAAATTTCATATGGGGCTTAAAAATATGCCTGCACATATAGAAAATGAGTAACAGAGACAGAGGGAGTAATTGTTTCCACCTTTCTCGGCAGATTCCCAAAGCGGTCAGCGATGTCTGGGATGGACGGCTCGGTGGAGGAGCTCAACAACGCTACAGAAGTGAACAGCCAGATCTTCCTGCGCTTCAGCCCTACAGTGTCCGTGTCCACCGGAGCGGCCGCCGCCTCGTATGGACGGACTGCTAATGTTTACGTCTACATCTCCATCTTCCTCAGCCTGCTGCTGTTCCTGCTCACCCTCCTCATCATCGCTCTCCACCGGCTGAAGAACATCATCTCCTCCAGCTCCTCCTACCCAGAATGCAGCAGCGACGCCGGCAGCTCCTTCACCAACATGGAGATCTGCAGCATTTCCTCACAGAAGTCCACCGTGTCCTCGCTGTCCTGACAGAACAGAGACACAATGAGCCCTCCATGATTGTTACGCACATTTGAGACATCATTTGGTATACATTAGGGCTGCACGATATTGAAAAAATCTGATGTTGGGATATTTTTGTTTTCAGTCAAGTCAGAATTATCAGCCCCCCTGTATACCCCCCCTAATTTCTGCATAACGAAAATATTTTTTTTCAACACATTTCTAAACATTATCGATTTAATAACTCATTTCTAATAACTGATTTTTTTAAGGCGACGCAGTGGTGCAGTGGGTAGCACTGTCACCTTACAGCAAAAAGGTCGCCGGTTCGAGCCTCGGCTGGGTCAGTTGGCATTTCTGTGTTGAGTTTGCATGTTCTCCCTGCGATCGCGTGTGTTTCCTCCAAGTACTCCGGTTTCACCCACAAGTCCAAAGACATGCGCTTTAAGTGAATTGGGTAAGCTAAATCGTCTGTAGTTTACTGTACGTGTGTGAATGAGAATGTATGGATGTTTCCCAGTGATGGGTTCTAGCTGGAAGGGCATCCACTGCGTAAAATATATGCTGGATAAGTTGGCGGTTCATTCCACTGTGGCGACCCCATATTAATAAAGGGACTAAGCCGAAAAGAAAATGAATGAACGGATGAATGGATGATATCTTTTATCTTTGCCATGATGACAGTACATACTATTTTACTATATATTTTTTAAGATACTAGTATTCAGCTTGTAACACTTTATTTTGATGGTCCATTTGAGTATTAGTAGACTGTCTACTTAATATCTGTTGATACTGACATTCAACAGACATTTAACTGACTATAAGAAACTTTGTAAGTACATGTCAACTTACACTAACCCTACCCCTAACCCTAACAGTCTACTTATAATCTAACGAGAATTAGCTGCGATTTAACTTAAATTCAATAAACAGACCATCAAAATAATGTGAGACCTTCAGCTTACAGTGACATTTAAAGGCTTAACTAGGTTAATTAGGGTAATTAGGCAAGTCATTGAATAACAGGTGTTTTTATTCTTAAGGAGACTAATAATATTGACCTTAAAACGGTCTTTAATTTTTTTTAACTGCTTTTATTCTAGCTGAAATAAAACAAATAAAACTTTCTCCAGCAGAAAAATTATTAAAGGAAATACTGTGAAAAATTCCTTGCTCTGTTCAACATTAAAAGAATTTCACAGGAGGGCGAATAATTCTGACTTCAACTGTATTTATATACTGCATATTGCCATATAAATACAGTTTCACCGGATGGTTTAAGTAGATTTATTTGACATTATTCTGAAGAGTCTAAAATGCAGGTACAAAAATTGAACGATCACAATCCAAACAGTGTGTTTTCACTTAAAGTTTTTGTCTCGAATCTAGTCCAGATATCTAAAAATTCTTAAATCAAGTAAAAATATTGTTGTTTGCAAGAGTTCACACTTAGCTGATGATTTATTATAAAGCTTGTTTGGCAAGCTGTCCCAGGAGAGAGCCCTGAGCTCATAAGATCCTCGAGAGGGGAGTTTGAGCTCAGGTAGATTTCGAGAACTCCCCTGCAGTAGTAGCTAATGAACAGATAGTGATTGCTATGAAGAGATAACTACTTACTAGGAGCATGTCTATGGTGCCGATTTGGATTAGTCAATTAACTTAAGTTGCATGTTTTTGGACAGTGGGAGGAAACCGGGGAACCCAGGGAAAACCCACATGAGCACGGGGAGAACGTGTAAACTCCACACAGAAACAGCTGGCTTGGTAAGGACTAGAACCAGTGACGTTCTTGCTGTGAGGCAACAGTGCTAACCACTGGGCCACCGTGCCACCCATATAGGAAAGGAGTAGGGGTGGAAAGGGGGATTCTTCAAAACGAAGATGGCTGTGATATGGAACCTAGGGTATTTATAGTGGCTTAGGAGTCCTCTGATTGGTGAATCTTAAATTAAATAATGCGGGACCAGCTGCAAGCAATCATAAGCATGATCCTCTCGAAATTAGTTTATAAATAAACTTCATTTCTTTTTCACTTTCAGATGTAATAAGCAAGGCCAGACAGAATCTGCAGACATTTTGTTTGCCATTTCTGCACAGAATTTTTTACAAAATCTGCAGAATAATTTAGACAGTACATAGTAACTAAAAACTTACCACATTAAATACAAAAGCAATACCTTTTTAACCTTTACTTAAGGTTTAAATGCAAATAGAACCCCTTGTTTGGTAAACAAAGTAAGTTTCTCATATAATACATTAAATGACATTACATTTTACACTTAAAGCAGATTTTCCCAGTACTGGGTTGCGGCTGGAAGGGCATCCGCTGCGTAAAAAACAAATGCCAGGATAGTTGTCGGTTCATTCCGCTGTGGTGATCCCTGATATATAGGGACTAAGCAGAAGGAAAATGAATGAACCAATGAACGAATTAAAGCAGATGTTTTACAAACTGCATTGTACATAAACCATTCAAACGCTTTGTATATTATTCAATAATATTACTGAAATAAATACTGAATCAATATATATTTACACACATTTGCAGGAGTATAAATTGAATGTAGGGCTCAAAAATCTGCAGATTTCTGTGTTTGCAGATTCCATGTGGGCCTATAGTTTTAAGTCAAAATTAAGTCAGTTTTGCCTTAAAAGAGCGAAATAATCTGCTAATGGGGTAAGTAACATAACCTTGTTTTCGGTTTGATAGTTAGACTAGAATCAAGACAGAAATTCTGAGTAGGAAAAGCCTTTTTTATAGTGCAAATGTAAAGCACCACTATGATCTTCATCGTCTAGATAATTAAATACAATTAATTGCTGTTACACCTCCAAACATCATCATTTCTCGTGCCCAAATGAAAATGTAAACTCTCTTGAAACAAGAGTGAAATTAAATGAAGTCACAGGCATTAAAATCACAAAAGTTTCACTCTATTATGGTAAACTTTGCAGTGACTTTACAAACAATGTGTTCTATGACTCCTGGTCAACTATAAGTTGGTCTCAACATTGGATATCCGATATACAGTTGAAGTCAGAATTATTAGCCCTCCTGAATTATAACCCCACCAGTAAGTTTATTCACAAATTTCTGTTTAACGGAGAGAATATTTTTTCTAAACATATCTAAACACAATAATTTCTTCTGTAGACAATCGGGACAAAATATTGCTTAGAGGCTAATAATATTGACCTTCAAATGGTTTTTAGAAAAAGGTGCTTTTATTCTAGCCGAAATAAAAGGAATAAGACTTTCTGCAAAAGAAAAAAACATTATAGGAAATATTGTGAAAAATTCCTTGATTTCTTAAACATAATTTGGGAAATATTTGGAAAAATAAAAAAATAAAAAAAAATAAAAATAAATAAAAATAAATCACAGGATCATTTTGACTTCAACCGTATATCCAATATATTTGTGCAGCCCTGGTAAGTGTTTTACTTTAAACTGGGATTATACTGTAAATATTTTAATCTGTATATTAAGGCAAGACACTGCAGGCAAAAAAGGCTTTGTGTCTTTCCATAGTGGAAAAGAAACTTCCAAATATGCTTTTAAGTGCATCTTTTGTTCTACATTATCAAATTGTGCCAGTAGATTTCAACTGAAAAACATATTTTTAAAGGCTGATTTCTCAAAATGATTTTTCTTCTTCTACACTGAGCCATAAATCTACACCTCAGCAGCACTTACATACAACAAAGTGTACTGTTTTAATCCTGTCTCTATTTTTGAAGATTTGTTTGGTTTTCTGAACAGAGGAATGTGTTTTTGCATAATTTACCTGATTATATACAACATGTTATAATGCAAAAATTCTAAATAAATACATTTCTAGCTGAACTTTTCCAAAAATAGAAAGATCCCCAAAATCTCATCTGCAAAAAAAAGCTGATTTCAATAGATCAAAAAATTGTATTAATTACTTTTTATCCAAATAATAATTTGCATATTCGAACTACATTTGAAAACTTGTAATGCAAAGTAAATGTTTGCTATTTTTATTGTTAGCAATCAACTGTGGAAGTATGGTGATTACCACTATTAGTTTTTTTTATCCTATTCTCCTGCAGTGTCTTGCATTATATGATTGAGTAAAACAACATTTGAGATCCAAAATTGAGATTATTATGATTTTGGAAACATGCTTAACATTACTTTTTTGTGTTAATCACATATATAAAGAAACGCAAATAGAAATAGTCATGCTGACTCTAATATAAAAACATACTTTACAGTCAAGCCCAAAATTATTTATACAACATCATCTCTTCTAAGCTTTGAATAAAATCTGGTTTGCTCATAAAACGTTCAGAAGAAACATGACTGTCATTCACCATGCCACAAACAATATGAATAATCGCTTTTAAAATGAATATCTTAACGTTGCAAAATTTTAAGACTTAATTTATAAAAATATATTAAATCTGAACTTAAATTCAGACAAAGTCTTTACAGCAAGAAAATAATTATATTCACTTTTAATTGTAAGTAATGAAATCACAATTCTGAGAGATAAAGACAAAAATATGAGACGTTAAGCCTTAATTGTGATTTATTGGTTTACTCTGAGAACTAAAGTTACAATTTTGTTTGAGATTTCCAAGAAAAAAAATCTAACTGTGAGACATTATCATCTCAGAGCTGAAGATACAAACTCCAATTGGGAAAAAAAGGCCAAATGTAGGAAGGTTACCTCAAAATAGCAATATATAAGCTCAGAATTTATAGGTATTTAATACAAAAGTATTTATAATTGCAGTTGTAAGAAATAGTCAAAAGTGCAAGACATATATGTAAGATTACAATATACAGACCAAATTGAGTTATAACGATAAGTTTTGATTTGTTTGTTTGTTCATTATTCTGGTAACAGGCTCCACGGATGTCAGTAGCTATAGTATGTTTATAATAATAGTAGGCTACAAATTACAACATAAATTTGATATCAAGACATACAATGTTATAATTATGAGATACGGGAATTATGTGATAATACAATAGCCTACTAAAATCCAACACAGATAGATAGATAAATAAATAGGTAAAGGGGCCATGAAGTGAACCGGAGGAGTGATTTTGTTTTTCTAGTAAGCTGAATTAAAGCAGATATTTGGTTGCTCGTATTATCTCAACCCTGGTCTCAAAGTATACAGATATAATTGCTGTGTAAATGAACTTAAGCCCCGTATAATGACTTCGGTGCCTCCTCTGCAGTGTAAATATGGCATGTGTTTATTAAGCATCTGATAGATCTCTGAAAGAAACTAGAGCCGTGTTTTACATAATGAAATGGATCCATATGAATTATTTAGCACATATTTTGGATAAAAAGCAACCTTATTACCTGAAATCTGTCATTTACCTGAGGTTTCTGAGATGTGGTGACGGTTAATCCTGATATTTCGTTTGTGAGGGAATCAATCAAGTCAGCTATGAAAATGGCGCCGTTGTCGACTCGAATGCTGCTGATATTTGAGCAGTTTGATATTTTATATCTAACGTTAATACAATTACATTCATTTTAAGGGGTGCTGAATTAGCGAGTTAATTTATATTAGTAAAAGAAAAAATAAGCCGTTATTAAATATTTAACACATTAAACACACCAGCGCCCAGACACACGTATTTCATTATATACAGTTGACTGCACGACAACAACTCACATAATACTGTCTGCTTTTGCCAATGAAACAATTTACAGAATAACTAGGCATATTCGATGAACACCCGGCAGTGAATGAATCCAAGATTTGAACGAATGGAGTCAACAGGCCGTTCATATATAGAGCCGTTCGTTTGAATGAATCAAATGAATAAATGAATCAATCTATCATGAATAGACATTTACCGCTCCCTAGTGGCAGTTTTGGTTTCTCATTTAGTGTATTATTTTATTAAACAAAATTACTTCATATTTTCATCCATTCATTTTCTTTTCGGCTTAGTCCTTTTATTAATATGGGGTCACCACAGTGGAATGAACCGCCAACTTATCCAGCATATGTTTTACACAGCAAATGCCCTTCCAGCTGCAACCCATTACTGGGAAACATCCACACACACTCATTCACACACATATACTACAGACAATTTAGCCTACCCAATTCACCTATACCACGTCTTTGGTCTTGTGGGGGAAACCCACGTGACCACGGGGAGAACATGCAAACTCCACATAGAAAAGCCAACTGACCCAGCCGAGGCTCGAACCAGCGACCTCCTTGCTGTGAGGCGATCGTGCTACCCACTACGCCACCGTGGCACCCCTTCATATTTTCATATTAATCTAAAATATTATAAATATACACTATTAAAAACAATAAGAAATGTATAAAGAAATAAAAATGAGATTTAGGGCTGTTCAGGTGTTCCCTGAGTCTAATGAAAAGAAAACATTCAAAATGCACTTTTAAAGGGATAGTTCACCCAAAAATGTCATTTACTTACCCTCAAATAGAACCTTTTTGAGTTTCTGTAACCATTGACTTCCAAAGTAGGATGGACAAATTTGTCAGTATGATGAACCACGATAATCCCCTTTTTGATATAGTCCAAGCATGTGCAAGCTCTTTTATTTTATTAAACAAAATTACTTCATATTTTCATTCATTCATTTTCTTTTCGGCTTAGTCCTTTTATTAATCTGGGGTCGCCACAGTGGAATGAACCGCCAACTTATCCAGCATATGTTTTACGCAGCAAATGCCCTTCCAGCTGCAACCCATTACTGGGAAACATCCACACACACTCATGCACACACATATACTACGGACAATTCATGTGCAAGCTCTTTTAATTCAGCCCCGGTGTTACAGATTGTATACCCAAAGACATACTAGATGAATTATGATGAACTGTAATAGCATTAGATATGGACAAGTGTCTACTCGTGGTTTGAAATTAAGGTGTGCAGTATGAGCTAAATTTTATTTATATTATTGTCTTTTATATACATATAATTTGTTTTATCTAATATTACAACGGAGAGCTCTGCTGTGACATGTGAATTTCCCTTTGGGATTAAAAAAGTCTAACAAACAAACGGTCACAGGTTTCTAGCTTTCTTCAAAATATCTTCATTTGTATTTAACAGAAGAAAGAAAATCATAAAGATCTAATACAAGGGTGAGTTTTTTCAAAATGTTTAATTTTTGTATGAACTATCCCTTTAGGAACGATGTTTATTTTTTAAAGGTTATTTATTCTAGATTATAGTTTTTTCAGCAAAAAAAAGCAGCAAAATTGTGAAATTACATATATATTAGCAGTAGTTTTGTAAATTATGGAGTAGGTCTAATGAAAATACCAAAATCCTGATTTCAGATGTTCGAGCTTTGATTTTTACTTAAGTTATAGCTTATTCATAATTTATAAGACAAAAATGTTTGCTATTCTTCATGTACAGCTATCAATCAACCTGGGAATTATGGTTACAATAACTATTAACTTTTAACCCAGCCAGTGTCTTGGCTTCATTAGATTGCTACATAATGTAATAAATTTTAATACATTTATTTTTAATTGATAGTTCCTATTAGTGCACATTATTAGATTCACATAGCTACATTATTTATAATTATTTTTTATTGAGAAAATATAATTACAAAGTAAGGACAAAAGAAAGTTGAGAACAAAACTGAACAGGGGCTTAAAAATAAAAATCGGAATACAAAAGTTCAGAGCATAATTACAAGTAAAATTACAATTAAAAAATTAATTCACCAATTATTAATTTTATAATTTTCAAAAAGATTAAATAAAAAATTATGTTTTAGCGATACAATTTTTAATGGACTCTGAATATTAATATGAATATAAAATGGCTTATCTATGGTGTATTAAAACCTTTAATTTTGCTAAAATAAAAATCTAATTCGTAACATATCAAATATCTTCTTTGTTCTTTGTTACTGTATGTTCACAAAAGCCAAACAAGGAAAATGTGATGTTTAAGAAAAGATTCATTCATTCAGTTTAGTAATTTGGGATCGTCACAGCGGAATGAACCGCCAACTTATCCAGCATATGTTTTACGCAGCGGATGCCTTTCCAGGAGCAACCCATCACTGGGAAATATCCAGACACGCTCATTCACACATACACTATGGACAATTTAGCCTACCCAATTTACCTATGGCCCATAAATTACTTGGGGGGGAAACCCACACGAACACAGGGAGAACATGCAAACTCCACACAGAAATGCTAACTGACCCAGCCTAGGCTTGAACCAGACCTTCTTGATGTGAGGCAAACGTGCTACTCACTGCGCCACTCACTGCGTACAGATTATTTTGTAAAATAAAATAAAAATTAACACATTAATTATTGCTGAATAATTCTTGAATTAGAATTGTTCAACATATACAAACCCATACAGCTACCTACATTATTAGATGTGTGTATATTTCCTAGGGGGTCTGTGTATCTGATCTGTAAACTGCCTAAATAATTTGTAATATAAAATGTTTGCAATTCGCCATCAATCATCTGTTGCAGTGACTTGAATTAATTAGATCACTACATCCTAATTTAATAAATTAGACCACAAATAATTTAACAAAACCAAAAAATGTGATCGATCCTAGTTCATAAAGCTACATTATTAGACGTGTGCATCCTGTGGGGGTCTGTGTGTACTGTATCTGTAATCTGTACCGCCGCCTGGAGCCTCTAGAGGGCGCAGCGTCCAGCCGACAGTCTCTCTGCGGCGGCCATAACTGTTTTGTTTTTGTCCTGACAGCAGCCTTTTATTCCTCTGTTTACAGATCATGTTCACCAGACTACAGACATTTAAAAAGGCTGTTTTATAATGACCAACGCATACAATTATTTATAAACTAAATTATTCGGTGGCGAGTTCTGAAAAAAGGACAAGTTACGTACGCTACGACAGGTGAGGGCTTTTGAAAATGAGTGATAACCTTCATCTGAGTTTAGAAAACACCGGTAAAGAGCACAGCCAAACCCCCGGGCCCGCGGACAGTAGCACCACCCCGTCAGACCACGAGAACTTCTCGTACGACGCCGAGGACCCGGGCGAGGAGAGCGGCCCGGAGGAGCCGAGGGACGGAGCGGGCAGCCCGGAGGAATTAAACGACGACGACACCTCCGGGGAGAGCGAGAACCTGCCCAAAACCTGCACCTATGACGGATGCACGGAGACCACGACACAGGTGGCCAAAGCCAGGAAACCCTGGATGTGCAAGAAACACCGCAATAAAATGTACAAGGACAAGTATAAGAAGAAGAAGAGCGACCAGGCCATGTCTTCAGGAAAGCTGGAGGTATCAACTGAAATATCTTTTAAAGGGATAACTTAGCTCACCCACAAATTAAACTTTAATCGCTATTTACACACCCTCAAATGGTTCCAATATCCTTTTATTATTCTGTTGAACATAAAAGAAGATATTTTGAAGAATGTAAATAAAATGTTGCAGTAAATGGTCGGTCAACATATTTAAATAACAATGACTTTACTTGGGGTTGATGATTTTATTTTGGGGCCAAATGTATATGCAAGTAATTTATGATTAAACTGAGATGCTACTTGCAAAACACAGTATATTTGTCACGCCATTAAATTTCACTTTTAAGATTTAGGTTTGTTCATGAAGTGTTTTCCCCCACTCAAAAAGAAAGAAAACACCCAAAATACAATTTTAAGTATGCTTAAATTGTGTTTATTTTGATCAAAACTAGTTTTTTTCTGCAGTGAGCCATAATCTCAACTTGTGGAAATATATATACGAAACAAAAACATGAAAATAAAATGTTATAGTATTATATACACATAATGAGGGTATTGGTAATAAAATGTGGCTATAATAAATGAGAATTTACTCACTGTTTACAGACCCTCTAGTAGTTCCAAACCTATTTTTCTGCATATTTCATATTATATTTATATTATATACTATTATATTATATCTTTAAAAATGTTAGAAACCTTTAACCATTTACTCTCATTGTAGGAAAAACTAATACTGTGGAAGTCAATGGGTACAGGTTACCAACATGTTTCAAAATAAATTATGTAGTGTTTTTTATTTGTTTTTTTGTTTTGACAAAATGTAAAAAAATATACAAAGAAGTCCAGTAAGACTTCAAAAAACGTCAAGGATAATACACAAAAACAAACATTGGCTTATTTACAATAATAGAGCCAATGAAATAGAAAGAAACTTAAATTGGCTCAAATAACAGAAGAAAGAAACTCAAAAAGGCTTGAAACAAATGAAGGGTGAGGAAATGAATTTTAACAGATAAACAAATTAAATTTACGTGAACTATCCCATTAACGTTAATTGAATTAACTGGATGTTTTATCATGACTGACTGTTATAGACTGTGTTTTATTCAGTGTTTTCTTTGTGTGTGTGTGTGTGTGTGTGTGTGTGTGTGTGTGTGTGTGTGTGTGTGTGTGTGTGTAGGAGGGCTCAGAGGAGCGGCCTGTCTCTGTCACTAAGCAGAGGCTCGGCTCTATGGGCGACAGACCCGCCAGACCCTCACTCATAGAGCAGGTGCTCAACCAGAAGAGACTGGTAAGGCCATTAAAAATGCTTTTATTCATTAATGCATTGTGTGCAGAGGTGTGTGTGGATATTAAAGCAATAAATGAAACTAAACAAAAACCTTTAGAATACTAGTATACAATATTTTATGAATACATGTTAAAATTGGAATTTAAATATACACACACACACACACTTATCTATTTATAGTGAACATATATATATAATATACCAAATTGTAGATTTTAGATAATTGTAAAAATAGCTTTACATAATTTATGTGAAATCATTAATATGAATATGATTTTTTTAACTTATAATTTATTTATAATTTATAATTTTTATTTAAAATGATCTTTTAAAGGATTATGTAATATTCACTTACCGGTCACTTTATTAGGTACACTTGTCTACCTGCTCATTAACGGCAACTCAATGCATTTAGGCATTGTCAAGGTGATCTTCTGCAGTTCAAACCAAGCATCAGACTGGGGAAGAAAGGTGATTTCAGTGACTTTGAACTTGGCATGTTGTTGGTGCCAGACGGGCTGGTCTGAGTATTTCAGAAACTGCTGTTCTACTGGGATTTTCACACACAACCATCTCTAGGGTTTACAGAGAATGGTCAGAAAAATAGAAAATATCCAGTAAGCGGCAGTTCTGTGGGCACCAATGCCTTGTTGATGTCAGAGGAGAATGGCCAGACTGGTTCGAGCTGATAGAAAGGCAACAATAACTCAAATAACCACTTGTTACAACCAAGGTATGCAAAAGAGCATCTCTAAATGCACAACACATCCAACCTGGAGGCTACAGCAGCAGAAAACCACACCAGGTGCCACTCCTGTCAGCTAAGAACAGGAAACTGAGGCTACAATTTACACAAGCTCACCAAAATTGGACAATAGAAGATTGGAAAAACGTTGCCTGGTCTAAGGGGTCTCGATTTCTGCTGCGACATTCGGATGGTAGGGTCAGAATTTGGCATTAACATAAAAGCATGGATCCATCCTGCCTTGTATCAACGGTTCAGGCTGCTGGTGTAATGGTGTGGTGGATATTTTCTTGGCACACTTTGGGCCCATTATTACCAACTGAGCATCATGTCAACGCCGCAGCCCACCTGAGTATTGTTGCTGACCATGTCCATCCCTTTATTATCATGGATGCAGCTGACAAATCTGCAGGAACTGCGTGATGCTATCATGTCAATCTGGACCAAAATCTCTGAGGAATATTTCCAGTACCTTGTTGAATCTATGCCATGAAGCATTAAGGCAGTTATGAAGGCAAAATGGGGTCCAGCCCGGTACTAGTAAGATGTACCTATTAAAGTGGCCAGGCAATATATGATAATAAACAATATTTTTACTTAATAAAACTAATAAATGTGTAAAAACGTATATCTAATGTATTGTAATTATTCCAAAAAATATATCAGAATTGTATGGAATAATACAACTAAACTATACATTATTATTTTGTAAAATAATAAAATGTATAGTAACAGTGAATAGCTGAATTAGATATTTTCATCTTAGCTGCCACCGTTAATATAATTTGTAAATACTCATACTCAAATATCTATCTATCTATCTATCTATCTATCTATCTATCTATCTATCTATCTATCTATCTATCTATCTATCTATCTAGTAGATTTTGCTTTTATATCATTTTAAACCCTGTTTTGCATGTTTGAATGCATAATAGAAGTCCTCAATATTTCTCTAACTGAATAGATAAACTCTTACCAGCAGCTCATGATGTGTTGTTTTTGTTGTTTCAGTCTCTGCTGAGGAGTCCAGAAGTCATCAGCTTCCTCCAGCAGCAGCAGCGTTTACTGACCACGCAGAACCGCTCTCAAACACAGCACAACTTCTGAACACTGAAGCTGACCAACATTTCATAGTCACTTTTTAACATTTTTGAGAACATTGCGTATTGATGCAGGAAGCTGTGAACATGTGGTACCTGCAGTGGTCCTGGATGGCATCAGCAAAACTGCAGGATCTCATCCTTGAAGATCTTTTATATCATGAAACGAATCAGCAGCTAAATCTTCAGCACATCGACAGTCTAGTCCTGTTCAGCCACATGGAGTCATTTAGGATCTTTAAATGAACACTAGCAAACATTTATGAATGAAATTTTAATGATATTAATTTAATCTGTGATAACGTCACTGATCAAATCTGAAATTTAGTTGCTTTTTAAACCTGCCCATCCACGTTTTTTAAACCCTGTAGCAGGAAAAACACAGCGCATGTTGTGTTCAGTCTGCTTTATTATTTTTATGCTGCTAAAGTAATCCAATTCATGTTTACTGATCATATGATATTTATGAATGACTGTTTTTAGCTTGAAAAGCGAGTAGACATCTCAAGTTTTGTTTGTTTTTAATATTATATTTGTGTTCAGGTCAAAAAACAAAAAGGCACAAATAAAAGGGAGGGATTTTTTTGTATTATAAAAACAAGAGAGCTAAGTTTAAACGTTATGGAAGGCATATGACAAATAAAACACTGTCAGAACGAGTACCTGCCTACTAGCACATTTCTTTGGCTTCCTATTAGATCTCAGCTATTACATACTGTCAAGTAGTAGTTTATGTATCCATTTAAAACAATTCAACACTTATCTAATCACACTGATGCTTAGTTAACGGCATGATATTGTACGTATTTTCTGGCTGATCCTATAACGGTACCATAAACATCCACTAAAAAGACATTTTCACAATAGAGAGAGAGTGCTATGTGTCTTGCGTGGCTATAAAGTCTATTAGAGAATTGCCTCCTGTACTGTATTAGGACACTGAGGAAATGGGGTTGTGTGGGGAGCCCATTTGTGTCAGAACTTTGTCCAGCCACTGCAGGGGCCCGTGCAGGTGGATTTCTATCCAGCAGGGGGTGCTAGTGACGTCCTGACGGTGGTACTCGGCTCCCCAGCCCTGAGAAAGGATCAGATTTGAGTATCAATACATGGATTAACAGTAAATCAAGTACATGATTAGAATAAAAAAATCTGTTTTTGATCCCCTGGCAACACCAAAGAGAAATTAACAGTTGGGTTTCTAAAGTGAAACTTTTTTTTTCTATTTTCTTCATAAGGAAATTGATTTTTAGCAATAATGAAATATGCTTTTAGCTGAACCCATTTATTTACATTAATTTAAACCTGTCTTATACAATAATATATATAGTTTAAGCAATAATATCACAACATCCACATCAGCCATAGTCACATCATAGGATCTCAATGTCAAGTATAGATTATTGTTGACCAGGAGCTTGTAGCAAAGTTTAACCATTTAAAGTGTATTAATTGCATTTGTTTCGTTATGTTTAATTCCTGTTAAATACATGAAGTGAGTTTACAGTAAACAACAAACATTTGTAGCTTCAACAATCATAGATTTTTATAGTGAAGACTACCAAGTGTCGTTTTACTTTATATTTTTAAATATTTGTGTCCAACTGCTTCTTCAGAGACAAATATAATATAAAGCACTTTTTTTCTCTCACTTGTATGATTACCACTAAAATCTAGTTTAAAGGGCACCTATTTTACCCCTTTTTCAAGATTTAATACAAGTCTTTTGAGTTTTCAGAATGTGTCTGTAAAGTATCAGCTCAAAACACCCATTAGATTAATTATTATAGCTGTCATAATATTGGACTTTCTGCTCTGAACACAGTGTAGCTGTTTTTGTGGCCTGTGCCTTTAATGCTAGTTCTCACCACTCACCGCTCCTACGTGCCTGTTAGAGTGTGTCTCCATCTCTGCCTCGGATTTGTCAGATAACAGACAGACATGAAGGAAGCAGATCTCCCGTAACGTTTGTGAGAAATACTATAATAAGAACTTTCCCAATGATTATTTGATGTATTTGTTGTGGGGTTAATTCAAGCCTCTCTGCGATGATGAGTCACACACAATGTTGTTACAAAGTTCACACACACAGACACACACAGCAGACACACACACAGCGGCGCACGGGTTTAACTTTGCACTGTTTTAGCAAGGCAAATGTGACAGGATACACGTTAATTTCCATGCTGTATGGATATCCGTTATGTTAACTCACAAAATTAACCTGATTTAACATCCTCAATGCCAAGCGGCTGTGGTGATAAAGTAAAGCTCAAGTAAATCGTTGTAATTAATTACAAACATGCTGTTTTAAAAACATTTTAAACTTGTAAAACTCATTCTTGATCACATTTGATGATGACTGATGATCACAGAGAGCTGAACAGATCTTTTATTCCCGGTTGCTTTGCGCACGTCCTCTTGACATGATTATACGCGTTACTAAAGAGACATGTTAATTTGCGGCTGTCAATCAATGTGGTGGGTGGGGAAACCGCACTTCTACGTCATGTTGGGCCTCAAAATGGGAGCGTTTTGGATCCTGTTTTAACGTCAGGAACTTAGCGTTTCTATCACCCCAATATGACAGTGAACACACTATACCTGCACACAGTTCTAGTCAAACAGCTTACAAAAGATGATTTTTATTATAGGTGCCCTTTAAAGTTCATTTGAATAATTAAGAGCTTCAATAAAAACTAAACATTAACTGTTTTTAAAGAGGCGGAGCTATAGCATGCACCGCACTCTCTCCATCTTTCAGTTGAGATTACTTCAAATAAAAAATGTGCATTAAAATTAATTGTATGAATTTATGCAGATGCACTCCTCTATACAATAACCCTAATCAATCTGAAATAATTAATTCTTTAAATTTAGTGAAGTATATTTCATATCGCAATGTGTAACGCTGAAAAACTAAATATTGCAATTGTTTTCAATATGGCGCAGCCCTACAACAAGCATGTTTAAAGTACAAAATCAAAACTAGCCATATGGTTTTGTTAGCTCACATTGCTAGTTTGTGGTAAACAATTCGTCTGTGCATGTCATTAAGATTTTTTTTTGCCCTTGTAATATTTAACTGAATCCTGAAAATGGACTTCCTGTTTGTCTTTAGTTAAATTGTCAGATTAGGTCTGTCTGAGGTATTGGGCGTGGCTAGCATACTTAACCACGCCCCTCCAACTGTCAGTTTTGACTACAAACGGTGAGCAGGAGGCGTCTGTTAGGTTGTAATAACTCTCCCCAAACCCTTTTCTCAATCTTTTGAAATGAAATACCTTCTTTACTACATCCAATCAGCTCGCAGTAGTAAAAAACATGCCACGCCCACTGTGTCTCATTTAATATTCCGTTCTCTAGGAACTAGAAGAATATATATATAAAAATGGTTGCAGCTTCTGATTGGTGTGAACTTTACTAGCAGAATTTGTGCAGAAAAGCTACAATACCCACAATACAAATTAATCACAATCAAAGCAAAACGCAAAAAGGAAGCTCACATGAAGCACCGCAGTTGAAATAGTCAATCATTCAATACTTTTAAAATCCTTAATAGAGAAAATAATTGCATTACACGTCCTGCGGAAACTGTGTATGGCCATTAATGCACCTCCATTTCATTAATGAAGCATTTTAACCCAAATAAACAGTTTGTTGTTCTGTATATGTACAAGTCATGCAGGTATCCGTGCTATCATCAGTCTGTAATCGGAGAAGTGTGTTTTGGCAGAGCGACGCACATAAAACAGCAGGCCAGGGATTAGAATAACTGCATATTAAATCTGCACAGCAACACAGAAGCTTTTCTGACCCCTTCAAGAGTTGTTAGCTTGAAGATGATCTTGATGAGCTTTTCTGTGTTTGTGATCACCCCAAACCACACATTTGATCTGTACTGTTGGTGGTAAGCTTGACAAAAGATTTATACATATAATATTGTATATTAATATATTTATGTTTCTGATATTTACCATTTCTGTAGACAAAGAGAAAACTGATTTTCTAGTTGGAAAATCAGACTCTAATAAATGTGTTCTTTCAAGTGAAGCAAAAGCATATAACATAAGTCTGTTTCCTGAATTAATGACTTATGAACCAAATCATTTTAGTGAATCAAAAACATCGAGTGCCACCAGTGTAAAAGGATTCCCAAAGCAAGTGTGTTCTGATTCCTGAATGAATCACTCTAATGAGCCTGTTGTTTAAAATGAATCAAACCCAGCCAGTACAGTCTGATTCCTAAATGAATCACTTTTATGAGACTGTTGTTTTAAATTAAATAAACACAGCCAGTGTAGCCTGATTCCTAAATGAATCCCTTTTATAACCCAGTTCTTTTAAATGAATCAAACGCAGCAAGTGTATTCTGATTCCTGAATGAATCACTCTTATTAGCCGGTCCTTTAAAATGAATCAAACACACAGCCAGTGCAGCCTGATTCCTGTATAAATCACTTTTATGAGCCTGTTCTTTTAAATGAATCAAACCCAGCCAGTACAGTCTGATTCCTGAATGAGTCACTTTTATGAGACTGTTGTTTTAAATTAATCAAACACAGCCAGTGTAGCCTGATTCCTAAATGAATCCCTTTTATAACCCTGATCTTTTAAATGAATCAAACGCAGCAAGTGTATTCTGATTCCTGAATAAATCACTCTTATGAGCCAGTTCTTTTAAATGAATCAAACCCAGCCAGTGTAGTCTGATTCCTGAATGAATCACTTTTATAACCCTCCTCTTTTAAATGAATCAAACGCAGCAAGTGTATTTTGATTCCTGAATGAATCACTCTTATTAGCCGGTCCTTTTAAATGAATCAAACACACAACCAGTGCAGTCCGATTTCTGAATGAATCACTTTTATGAGACTGTTCTTTTAACTGAATCAAACACAGCAAGTGTATTCTGATTCCTAAATGAATCACTCTTATTAGCCTGTCCTTTTAAATGGATCAAACACACAGCCAGTGCAGTCTGATTCCTGAATGAATCACTTTTATGAGACTGTTGTTTTAAATGAATCGAACACAGCCAGTGTAGCCTGATTCCTAAATTAATCCCTTTTATAATCCTGTTCTTTTAAATGAATCAAACACAGCCAGTGCAGTCTGATTCCTAAATGAATCACTCTTATGAGCCAGATCTTTTAAATGAATCAAACACAGTCAGTGTACTCTGAGTCCTGAATGAATCACTCTTATGGAAAGACTCCAATAATTCTGTTCATTTTAGTGAATAAAAAGATTTGGGAATCTGAGCGAATCTGTCACAAATGCATCCAGGTTAGATTAGACTGACTCCCAAAGAAAAGACTAACAAATCAAAAGCATACAACACAACTAATGTATCTAATCTCATGAGCCTGATTTTTTTTATACCTTTTGAGGCCGGTTGGAAAGACACTGCTATATTGTTCAAAGTCAGTGTTCACATAATGTTCAATGCTGTTCACATAACACTATAAAGCTTTGTACCTTGACAAAACTCATCCTGATGGTGCACATCTTGGTGAGCTCATACACCACCTCGAAGCCGTGGTTTACCGACTGTGAGAGCAGCTGGGCAAACAGCTGGTTGTTGAAGATCTTCAGGCTGCATCCACTCGGGATCTTGCAGACGGTGGTGGGGTGAAAACCGTGCTGATAGTTACAGTTCCGACTCTGAACAAAAATACTGGAGTCACTCAGACACTCTGCGTACACCTCTCCTCCCACGTAATACAAGTGCACACCTGCAGGAGAATAAAAAATGTGAAAATTTATGCACTCTTGAGTGGGTTTTTTTCTGTTCAATATAAAAGAAGATCTTTTGAAGTATGCTAAAAACCTGTAACCATTGAATTCCATAATGGGATATAAACAAATACTATGGAAGTCAATGGTTACAGGTTTCCAACATTCTGCAGAATACAAGTGCACACCTGCAGGAGAAAGTAAGTCGGTCAATTTAAAAGGATAGTTCACTCAAAAAAGTAGAAATCACACACTCAACTGGTTCCAAACCTTTACAAGTTTATCTTTTTTCTGTGGAACACAAAGAAGATATTTTGAAGAATGCTAAAGACCTGTCACCAGTCTGGATTAATTATAGTTTTCAGTTTAATAAAAAAAAAACTAAACAATTGTTGACTCTTTGTTAAATCAAACCACTTTCATGTTTAATTAATTAGACATTTTTAGGTGAATTAAGCGTAATTTAAAGGGGTAGTTCACCCAAAAATGAATATTTACATTTATTACGTTTACGAGTTCTTTCTTTTGTTAAACATACTGTAAATGAAGGTTTTTTTCAAGAAAAGTTGGTAACTGATGCTGACTTGTAACTCTTTATAGGCTGGACTGGTTTGGCATACGTCGAGTTGTGGAGCCTACACACTGACTTCTCTGTAAATTATTTATTTATTGTATTTAATCATTCATTTATTTTTCTTATTGCCAATTTCATTCTTTCATTCATTCTTTCATTCATTTTCTTTTCAGCTTAGTCCCTTTATTAATCCAGGGTCGCCACAGCAGAATGAACCACCAACTTATCCAGCATTTGTTTTTTTACGCAGCAGATGCCCTTCCAGCTGCAACCCATCTCTGGGAAACATCCATACATTCTCATTCACACACATACACTACGTACAATTTAGCTTACTCAATTCACTCCATGATCCAGTGACCTTCCTGTTGTGAGGTGATCGTGCTACCCACTGCGCCACCGTGACGCCCTATATTTAATACATTTTTTTAAATTTCTGCTTTCTTGATGATATTGCATTATATTGTGACCGACATTCTGCGTATTGTGAAATTAACAGAATTCTTTGTACTGTTTCTGTTCTAGTTAAAGGTGACTTTATTTTCTTCCTGTAAAAACAATAAATAAATAAATATATATATATACACATTTACACACATATATATACATATAAATATAAATATAAATAT
>CAIGQQ010011173.1:8950866-8964527 GCA_903798035.1 Danio albolineatus | reverse complement strand
AACCTTTTGGAAACATTAAAAATGTCCAAGAAGATGTCCAAAATCTTTACACGCAATGATCCAGAGACTGTTTATAGACTGCATGTCACTGAAAATGATGGATGTCGACTGTATGATGACTGAAATCACCAAACAGCCTTAAACAATCACTAAATGGAATGAATGAAGAATAGAATGAAGGGCCATATAAAAGGAAGGACCGAACAAGGAATGGAAGGAAGGATCGAAGAACCAAATAAATGAAGGAAGGATTCAAGGAAGGACTGAACAAACTAAGGAAGGAAAGAAGGAACGAACAAATGAACAAAGGACCTAATGAAGGAACAAAAATATGAAAGAAAGTATGAACGAAAAAATGAAGGGAGGAAAGAAGAAAGGACCAAACGAATGAAGGAAGAATTCAAGGAAGGACTGAACAAACTAAGGAAGGAAAGAAGGAACGAACAAGGGACCTAATGAAGGAAGGAACAAAAATACGGAAGAAAGAATAAGCGAACAAATGAAGGGAGGAAAGAAGGAAGGACCAAACGAATGAAGGAAGAATTCAAGGACGGACTGAACAAACTAAGGAAGGAGAGAAGGAATGAACAAGGGACCTAATGAAGGAAGGAACAAAAATACGGAAGAAAGAATAAGCGAACAAATGAAGGGAGGAAAGAAGGAAGGACCAAATGAATGAAGGAAGAATTCAAGGAAGGACTAAACAAATTAAGGAAGGAAAGAAGGAACGAACGAACGAATGAACAAGGGACCTAATGAAGGAAGGAACAAAAATATGGAAGAAAGAATGAGAGAACAAATGAAGGGAGGAAAGAAGGAAGGACCAAACAAATGAAGCAAAAATTCAAGGACGGACTGAACAAATAAGGAAGGAAGGAACAAACAAACGAATGAATGAACAAAAGGACCTAATGTAGGAATGAACAAAAATATGAACGAGCGAACGAGTGAACGAAGTAAGGAGGGAACAAATGAATGAATGAAGGAAGGAGAGAACAAACAAATAATTGAAGGAAGGTTGGAAGTAACAAATGAAAATAGGAAGATCCCTAAATACACCACATTTTGTTTGCGCAGGGATGTGTAAACGTAACATTCTGTAAACGCATCAACTTTTCTACAGTGTAATACTCACTACTCACTACTCTTGAGTACTTTTAAAAGGGCTACTTTTTACTCATACTTTGAGTAATATTTACTACTTTTACTCTACTTGCACAACATTTTTGTAATGGTACTGTTACTTGAGTATAAATTTTCAGTGCTCTTTCCACCACTGTTTGTCCTACGCCTTCACTAAACCTCTAAAACAGGGGTGCCCAAACTTTTTCTCATGAAGGGCCAAAAACCAGACTTGATAGAGAGTGGTGGGCTTAATGTTAATATACCAAACTGTATGACATTAAAGTTACCATGGTAATGTCCTAATTTAATAATATAAAAAAAATAGAAAAAATACATTAATCGTACTAATAATTATATATATTTTTTATATTTTATAATAATTTTTTATTTTTAAACCATAAACAATCACATTTATAACACAAAGCCTTTGTCTTGATTTGCTCGCATTTGCATTGTCCTCTATCTGTCGAGTGACAGTATATTAGCATTTTTAAAAAATCATAAATCATTCACAATATTTATTCATTCATTTATTTTCCTTCGGCTTAGTTCCCTTATTCATCAGGGGTCGACACAGTGGAATTACCGCCAAATTATGCAGCATATGTTTTACACAGTGGATGCCCTTCCAGCTGCAACCAAGTACTAGGAAAACATCCATACACACTTATTCACACACATACACTACACGCAATTTAGTTTATTCAATTCACCTATAGCGCATGTCTTTGGACTGTGGGGGAAACCGGAGCACCCGGAGGAAACCCATGCCAACATGGGGAGCACATACAAACTCCACACAGAAATGCCAACTGGCCTAGCCGGGACTCTAACCAGTGACCTTCTTGCTGTAAGGTGACAGTGCTAACCACTGAGCCACCGTGTTGCCCTTTAATTGTACTAATAATTATATATATTTTCATACATTTTATAATTAATTTTACTATTAAACCACAAACAATCCCTTTTATAACACAATGGAGCCTTTGCCTTGATTTGCTGGCCTTTTCGTTGTCTTCCATCTGTCGAGTGACAGTATTAGCATTTTTTAAAAATCGAAATCACTCACAATATTAAATTAAAACATTTAATTTCAGTTTAGTTTGTTGTGGCTCAACAATTAAAAGTTATGTTAAATTAGAAAAGATGATCTATGCTGAAGGTATTCGCCCCAACCTTCACCATAATTCTCTCTCTATTTAGATAGCATGGCGGGCCAAATCAAAGGTTACCATGAGCCAACTTTGGCCTGCGGGCCCTAGATTGGGCATCTATGCTCTAAAATAAAGCAGCTAAATGTAATTTCAATCCTCAAATCTATTTTGCATGAAAAAAAACAACATCATCATTTATCAAAAACCTTGTGAATGTCTCATGTTTTCCCTCATCAGAGTTTAACCAGTGAGCACTGCTCATTTTTGTCTAGATTACAGGTTTATATTTTCTATTATGCTAAAGGTAACAGTTGTAAACATTAAGTAATACAGAAATCATAAAAGTTGAAGCAGCAGATTCTTATTCAGTGTTTGAATGTGCTTGTTTTTATATCCCAGTGAGGACGGCACCCTGGGGCGAACCCCCCTCCTCTCTCAAGCTCATAAATAGTTAGTTTATAGAAGTATGGTTCTAGAAGGTTACATCTAGTTAATATAGAAAAAGACCATTAAACATGTACATTCTAAAAATTGTTTGTAGTTTTACCCTAACTTTGGGTAAAATATGGACAAAAACTAGAATTGGAATTATTAAAAATATTTATAGTTATCATAAACAACAACAACAACAACAACAACAACAACAACAACAACAACAACAACAACAACAACAACAACAACAATAATAATAATAATAATAATAATAATAATAATTATTATTATTATTATTATTATTATTATTATAAAATAAATAAATAAATAAATAAATAAATAAATAAATAAATAAATAAATAAATAAATAAATAAATAAAATAACAGAAATCAATCATAAATGTAACTGGAAAATAATTAATTTTGACAATTCTATAAAATGCAAAAAATATATTTGTTTTATAGAACTAACTGTTCATCTTAGACTTGACTCAAGGCCGAGAATTAATGTTATGAAGTCTTCCCTCCCTGCCTCATTATCCATCCTGTGTGGAGTTTGTATGTTCTCCCCGTGGTTGCGTGGGTTTCCTCCGGGTGCTCCGGTTTCCCCCACAAGTCCAAACCTATGTGGTACAGGTGAATTGGGTATTGGGTGTCCGTAGTGTATGAGTGTGAATGAGTGTGTATGGATGTTTCCCAGTGATGGATTGCAGCTAGAAGGCCATCCGCTGCTTAAAACATTAGCTGGATATGTTGGCGGTTCATTCCGCTGTGGCGACCCCAGATTAATAAAAGGACTGAGCTGAAAAGAAAATGAATGAATGAACATATATCCATTCACCACCTTGTGTCATAAGTAGCATAAAAGGCTGTTACTCTGGTTTCACAGCGCATGAGCGGCGTGTATTTTATCGGCGTGCATATGAACAACTGGGATTCACACCAGGAGGCGTGCAGCACATGCGTCAGTTTGCTTTCACCAGCGCAGTTTCAGTTAAACATAGAGAATAACAAACTTGTGCGTGCAAAAGCTGCAAAATGTGAATGGCCACTAACGTCTTTATTCTGGCATTACCAGTCTTGGGAATAATACACTTGCATAAAGTAAAACATATCTCAAAGCTTACTGGGCCACATATGATTTTTACTGGGGCACGTTTTTGTTTTTTGTTTTGCAACGTCTCCTCGTGCTGCCCCCTGCAAAATGCCGCCCTAGGCGACTGCCCATATTGCCCATGCCTAAATCCTCCACTGCTCATGAGGACTTGTATCACCGTGGTAGAGATGCGCGGATGGGCTTTTATTTCATCCGCAACCGCATCACAAAACTCCTCATCCATCCGCCATCCATCCGCACCAACATTTTTGACCAATTTTTAAAACCGCACCCACCTGCCATCTGCTGATTGGGCTCTTTATTTGAATGGCTTATTGCTTTTTATTATTAAATGAATATTTCTTTATTGATTATTAGAGAATAGAGAATGACTATAATGTAGACATGTAGTTAATCCAAACGTGCAAGCCAAATCCAGCATTAATTGACGACCCTTTGAAGTGACGCTAAACGGTACGAGGACATGTCTTTTCACTTGATTTGATTCCTCTGTCCTCGAGTCTTTTCCTTGCGTCCTTCCCTCACATCTCGGAGGGGTGGAGCTAAGACACGAGGAAAGAAAGCAAGGAAAGGAAACGAGGATGCACAAATGAGAAATGAGAAGCACCCTATGAAGCTCTCAGAACATCAGCAGTGAACTTCATCTCCGATCGCCGCACAGGGACAAAAATAAATAAATAGCCTAATTGAAACGCACTGTACTGTACAATTTTTTGGTGCAACCGCCCGCCACCCGCCCGAATTTAATTAAAATATTATTTTTCGTCACGTCATCCGCCCGATCCGCGGTTTATCCGCGGCTGTAAACCGCCAGCCGCGCATCTCTACACCGTGGGAACCAAACTTGATATATCCCATGGGCTATAAATCAGACAGAACATAAAAAAAGCTAATTGTTTCCTGTGAATGTTTGGAGGATAAAATTTACGGTTTGCATTAAAATAGTGTAGATTAATCTCCAATATTTTATATTTATTTGATAGTCATTGGACAAATTAGATTATTTTATAAAGTAATGCAATAGTTACTTTCCCTGGTAATCGGTTACTTTTATAATTACGTAACTCAGTTATTAACTCAGTCACTATTTGTGAGAAGTAACTAGTAACTATAACTAATTACTTTTTTAAATGAACCTGCCCAACACTGCTCAAGACAGAAATGTAAAACATTAAAACCAAACCTTTGGCACTGAAATACAAGATATATTTCATCATAAACGACTGAGAAAACAAAAAATGAATGAACCGGAAATCATCTCAGTCTCCATCTACAATACATTAAATCAACAAACTTATTTCCTACTGCACCCCTGAGAAAATATTGTTCAGTATCTACCATTCATTTCTTAGTTGCATGCTTTAAGTTTAGTTTTTTTCATTACTATATATTTTTTCTCTCTGATTCTGAGATTTTTTTGTTTGCTTTTGGTTAAGTAGAAAAAACCTGACATATATTTGAAAATAAAACTGAGAATTTTTTTTAATCATTATAATTTTGATATTAAGCTTTTTGCTTTGGGTTAAGTAAAAAAAGTATTTGTTTTACATATATTTAAATATAAAACTGGGGGAAAAAGACCAACCTTTGCCTATGTGTCTGCGCGTGTGCTCGATGGTGGAGTTGCGGTTGACGTTGGACAGCAGGCCGAGACAGAAGCGGTTCTTGTTGTTTGATGGATCTGTGAAACCGTCCACTAAGATGCTTCGGGCAGAGGCGTGAAATGTCTCACCGACCCTGTTGTTAAGTTCATAATATGCCACCGAACACCAATATTCTGGTTCTTCATAACACACTGGCCTCAAGTCTGGAGGGAAAAAAACAGCATATTGTTGAAGTCAGAATGATTCGCCCTCCTGTGAATTTTGTTTTTCTTTTTCAATTTTTTCCCAAATGATGTTTAACAGAGCAAGGAGTTTTTCCACAATATTTCCTATAACATTTTTTTCTGGCGAAAGTCTTATTTGTTTTATTTCGGCAAGAATAAAAAGCAGTTTTTAATATTTTTAATCATCTTATGGTCAGTATTATTAGTATTATTATTAGTATTATTTCGATTGTCTACAGAACAAACCACCATTGTGCAATGAATTGCCTAATTACCCCAACTTGCCTAATTAATCTAATTAAGCCTTTAAATGACACTTTAAGCTGAATACTAATGTCTTGAAAAATATCTCGTAAAATATTATTTACTGTCATCACAGCAAAGATAAAATATCAGTTATTAGAAATGAGTTATTAAAACTGTCATATTTAGAAACGTGTTGAAAAAAATCTTCTCTCTGTTATACAGAACTTGGGGAAAAAATATACAGAGGGGCTAATAATGCAGGAGGGCTAATAATTCTGACTTCAACTGTATAATGTATTAGTGTTCTAGTCTCAATTCATATTAATGATGCGTTTTAACAACAACAAAACAAAAATTAATCATGAATAAACACTTAATTTAAAGCTTAAAAAATATTACATTTATTAAAATAATTTTTGTTGTGCACGTACAGTTGAAGTCAGAATTATTAGCCCCCCTTTGAATTTTTTTTCTCTTTTAAATATTTCCCAAATTATATCTAACAGAGCAAAGAAATGTTCACAGTATGTCTGATAATATTTTTTCTTCAGGAGAAAGTCTTATTTGTTTTATTTCAGCTAGAATAAAAGCAGTTTTTAATTTTTAAAGACCATTTTAAGATCAAAATTATTAGCCCCTTTAAGCTATTTTATTTTTCGATAGTCTATAAAACAAACCATCGTTATACAGTAACTTGCCTAATTACCCTAACCTGCCTAGTTAACCTAATTAACCTAGTTGAGCCTTGTCACTTTAAGCTGTATAGAACTTTAAGCTGTATAGAAGTGTCTTGAAAAACATCTAGTAAAATAATATTTACTGTCATCATGATAAAGATTTAATAACTCATTTCTAATCACTGATTTATTTTAACTATTATGATTAGAAATGTGTTGAAAAAAATCTTCTCTACATTAAACAGAAATTGGGGAAAAAAATAAACAGGGGGCTAATAATTCAGGGGGGCTAATAATTCTGACTTCAACTGTATAATTACATACTAATGTATATAGATTGAGTAAATAGAATTTAATATATAAAAAAATACAAAAAGAAACTGTTTTATTATAGTTTTGATACATTTTTGATTCGATAATGTGGAGGAAAAAATGATAACACGACAATACAGGACACATAGTTAATGTTAATATGTTAATGTTTTAACTGACATAACACATTTATTACAGTATTCATTCATCTTCGTTAACAGCTTGAAATGAAAATAAAGTTTAGATAATAAATCAAGAAAATAAAGATGGATTTTAACAATGCATAAATGTAAAAATATCATTAATAAATGTTGCACAAGTATCCTTTATTGATTGTTCATGTTAGTAATTACATTAGCTAACATTAATTACATGTCATATACTGTAAAGTGTGACCGACAAACATTATTTACTTGGTTATTTACATTTTTATTTGGTTACTTTAACTAAAATAAGGGTTCATATGGTTACTTTAATAACTAAAACTAAACTAAAGCTTTAAATTAAGTGAATATTAACTAAGAAACATTCATAATAGCTAACTCATAGCCATTTTTAACATTCTTCAATGAGTTCCAACAACAAAGCGGTGATTAAGTGTTGATTTAGGGCTGGTTTTGCACAGCTTCATTGATAATGCAGTGTTAATGTGTGTTCAGTCTGGACTGTCACCTCTTTGTGGAGCCGTCAGGATGAGTTTATTCTCTGAAGACTCTACGGGCTTCACGTCTTCAGTCGGACTGCTTTCCATCATACTGTACGGTGGAGGAGGCGTCTCTGCTGTACAATAAAACATCAATGCTGAACCACCAACAAGATGGAAGGTATACAATTCAACGTCACTGAAAAATAAAAGTAGCTATAGAGACTGGCGATAACTTATCATTAGAAACATATGAAACTATTGCCAGGGGCGATGACCAACAAAGCGAGGTAAGTGGCCGCTTAGGGCTCCAATAAATATTTTAGTATAAAATAAACACTGTAAAAATGCTCCAAACAATTCCTTCACATTGTCCCAACACAAACCGATTAAGTGTTACTTAGAAGTTAACTTAAGTGTTTTTAAAAATGTAAGTAGATCGAACATTAAAAAAAAAAATGACTCAGCTCAAAACAACAGAATTGTTTTATCTTATTTTAAACAAGCAGCAAAAATCTTTTTCTGAATGTACCTACAAATTAAATGTAATATCGTTTTCAATCCTATTTTGTATGTTGAGGATCTAACAAATACAATTTTAACGTGATTATTACGTGGTGTAAAGTAACTAATTACAACTACTCAAATTACTGTAATTGAGTAGTTTTTCGCAGAATTTATAATTTACTAAGTAGTTTTAAAATGTGTTCTTTTACTTTCCCTTGAGAACATTTGTAGTTTGTACTTTTACAAACTGCAGTCACTACTCTATTCTTTCTTGTCTTTTGTGATTAGAAAAATCAGTCCTGTGATTCCTGTCGAATCAAATCGTACATAGAAGGTAAATCACCTCATTATGAACTACCTCAAGACAGGGGCGATTTATAATTGCAGCAAACTGTTTGAAAGCATTAAAAGTGTCCAAGAAGATGTCTAAAATCTTTAACGCATTGACCCAGAGATTGTTTACTGTATGATGATAAATGGTCTTAAATACACAGTAGGCACAGGAAGTCAACATGACATCAGATTGACATTGTACCTCAATGTCGTGGGGACGTTGCATGTTGTTTGGAAATTAAAATCGAGTTGACGTCAGAACTCAATGTCAATGTCCAACATCCTACCTAAAATCAACCAAATATCAATGTCTAATGATGTTACAGCTTGACGTTGTGTGGAGGTTACCACTATGAAGTCTATTTGATGTTGGATTTTGGTTTCCATACCTGACGGATAAATGGCAGTATTTGACGTCAATATGACTTTGGTTTAAGATCATCGTTGGCTCGATGTTGGATTTTGGTCATTTTCTAACACAAGCTATAATCAAATATCAACGTTGTGAAATCCTTTTGAGAAAACAAAAATGTAGAGATTGCATAAAGTTACACCGTAAGATAAAACAGCTATATAAATAAATAGTAAATAAATAAATGTGCAAAAGCTGCATTTTAGGCACCCAAGTCAATAAATCCACCCCTAAATATCATAAAGAAAATATGAACACATCATGACCTGGCTTTGCTGAACTGGCTGCAATGTAAAGTTTAAAAATTAAAACAGTATTTAAATCGATCTATAATCGTGCTCCATCCTATCTTGCAGACCTTGTTATTAAAAAAACAAAAGGCGGCGGCAACACCAAAGCTCCGTATATATGAATTTTTTAACTTAAAAATCACAAAGCATGTTTTAAGCGCACTGGCTCCTCATGAGACTGATGATTGAGGTATATCATTCAAAGCTGTAATTCACTTTTTAAAAAATTCACTTATACAATTAAACTAATATATTAAAAATACATATTTTTACATTTATCCTTACCGATGTCAAAGGTTATATTAGGAGATTTATGTTTTGACTTTAACTTTAAGGATAAAAAGCTTCAGTCCCTGAAACAATTTATGCCTAAAAGTGACCCTGGACCACAAACACGTCTTATGTTTCATGGATATTTTTTTATCAATAGCCAAAAATACATTGTATTGGCCAAAATTATCAGTGAAGATAATTTTCCATGAAGATATTTTGTGAATTTGCTACTGTAAATATAAGAAAACAAAATCTTTGATTAGTAATGTACTGCTAAGAACTTAATTTGAACGACTTTAAAGGCAGCTTCCTAAACATTTTGAAGCCTCAGATTAGCTGTATCTCGGTCACATGTTGTCCTATCCATCATAACAAACCATACATTAGAGAGAAACATATTTATTTAACTATCCAAATATATTTATATAAAGAGTTGAAGTAAAAATTATTAGGCCTCCTGTGATTTTTTGTTTCTTTTTAAAGTATTTTCCAAATGATGTTGAACAGACAGAAATTTGTCATATTTTTTTCTTCTGGAGAAAGTCTTATTTGTTTTATTTCAACTACAATAAAATCAGTTTTTTAATTTTTTCTAAAACAATTTAAGTTCAATATTATTAACCCCTTAAGCATGTTTTTTTTTGATTGTCTACAGAACAAACCATTGTTATACAATAACTTGCCCAATTACCCTAACCAACCTAATCAACCTAGTCGAGCCTTTAAATAACACTTTAAGCTAATTAGCTTGAAAATATGATCTAGTAAAATATGATGTTCTGTCATCATGGCAAAGATAAAAGAAATCAGTCATTAGAAGTGAGTTATTAAAACTATTATATTAAAAAATGTGTGAAATAAATAAAAAGATGCATGCCAGATTTGCAATCTGATTTCCATTAAACAGATATTGGGGGAAAAACATATACAGGGGGGCTTACTGCAACTGTATAAACTCAATATTCAGTGACACTTTTGACAGGTTTTGTGGTCCAAGGTCACATCTGCATAATTATTCTGTTGTATAGTCATATAATCAGTGGCCTAAAATTGACAATTACCACTTATCGCAGTCATTTCTTTGACTATATATCGCAAAACAAAAAGTTATTTATCATGTCAGGCCTATGAATGTCTAATCTGTGTTGTACCTGTGATTTGGTAAGGGCTGCCGGGCTCTGTGGCGCTGCTGGGTGAGTTTGGGAAGCTGTGCGCGGCGGGCGACGTGTTTAAAGAGCTGGAGGGAGATGAAGAGAAGGAGCTGCAGGGCATCGCAGGGAAGGAGTCGGGGAAAGTGGCGTTTTGGGGCATCAGAGGCTCGTTGTGGAGGGAAGCGTTTCTGAACTTGGCCAGCAGGCTGTGCTGAGGGTTGAACTCACTGTGACGGGGCACAAGCACCGGCGGTAGAACTGGATGAAGAAGGAGATGGAGAAAATAAGTGTTAATAACAAAAACTACAATTTATACTCTAAAACACAAGTAAAAATCAGCATTTGTGAATACATCACACAGTGTTGCTGTCTATAAATCCAAAATCAGACAAAAAGTCCTTCAGGGGTAATTAATGAGTCGATGCTCTCTGGATAAGGCATTGAAAAAGATCAACAACATAATCATAAGTCCAAGGCACTCGAAAAGCAAGTGCAAAAACTATTAAAAAGCCTTTATGAACATGGCGATTATTTTAAAGACAGCACCATTTAAACAATACAGAAAATAATATATCCAACACAAAGTCAACTCATCAGTCATTATTCATTTAGTAACAGAAGAGAGAGAAAAAAGAAAAAAGAAATAAAAATAATAATTTACATGATTGGTAGCTTTATTAAGGCACGAAATTGCAGGTTAATATGGTAAATAATTTCTTCACCATAATTTTTACGGTTGATTGATTGCATTGATAAGATTGCATTGATTAATGACTCATTAAAATTGCTTCTTCTTATTGTTAACATTTTAACTGCCTGCTCTACCAATTGCTTGACAATATTTTGACTGTTTTAAATAATGGTTTACACACACAGCATTGCTGGTTTACAAAACAAATCAAACTAACATAATTCTGTTGCACTACTACACCTGATTTCGGTTTTATTGTTTAAAAAAAAGCACAAGAAAGCATGTTAAATGGGAATCTGGCATGCTACAAAAAATAAAGATAATTTAGTATTCAAAAATGTTTTATTTTGAATATTTTGTTTTAAATCAGTTGCTACACTTTTTAAATAGTATATGTATCAATTCCGGTACTTGTCCCACAAACCGACGTATCAACCGTTTGGTAGAGGTTGATATTTTACAAATAATGGGATGTGTTGAAAAAAAATGCATTGAGTGTGTTAACTAGCGACATTTGGAGTTAGGAGAAATGCAATCCATTTTTTTTTCTTGGTGGGGCAGTTAAAGAGTTAATATACTTCACAGGATGATATTACAACCAAAATTGGAATAAAAAAATAATAATAAATTGGAATGTCTTTATTTTAAATAATAAATAAATCATTAGGAACACATTAAGTAATGTTTTTTTGTCTTGTCTGCAATGAAATACAAGTCAAGGTAAATTTAGAAATCACTTTCTTTTTATTTGCGTTTTCCATGTCCCAACATTTTCCGATTTGGGGTTGCACTATAAATACTAAAATTGCTTATTATTATTTTTATTATTATTATTAATGAATCCTTCACCGGTTGAAATGTTTATTTACTGGTTTAATTATTTAACTTTGAAAAAATAATAATAATTTGAATTACTGAATATTCAACAATTCAAAATGATCACAATTTCTTCACTGATTAAATTATTATTTGATCATTAGAGTTATAGATAATTATTAATTATACAGTATAGATAATTACTTTAAATAATTATAAAAAAAATATGAATAACTGAAATTACATTGGATGTCCTTAAGCAGGTTATTCTGCCTGTTTTCATAATAAATGCATTATACCAGTTTTAAAGCTGGAATAAATTACGTATAAAGACGAATAAATTTTCATTTATAATAAACGTATAATTTTATACTACACTACTACTGTAATAATAAAATTATACAAGTTTATGTAACAATAAAATGACTTACTTTTATAAAGAAAGCAAATTTCTGATTATTACAAAAATGCTTTCCAGTTCAGTAGTATTCTAGTGATCTTTATTGCTCTACTTCCTTTTAATTATTATGACTATTGTTATTATTCTGAAATATGTTACATTCAGTATTATTGTAGTTATATTAATTAATTATTAATAAAGTAATAATACTTATCGCTGTTACTAAGATTATTATATATTAGTTTTTTTAATCATATATCATTTTTATATACATTAAAATTCGCAACAGTGCTATTTCTTATTTTTAAATAACAACAACAATAACAATAACAATAATAATAATATAAAAATATCAATAATTTAATTTGCAATTAGATGTTTCCTTAATTAAATAATCTGCATGCAGTTTCATTGCTGGTAAAAAAATGAAATAAATACATATTATAATTCTTGCCTTAAAACCCCCTGTTCACAGATAGACACTAAAGCATCAAGCTATAATCAATAAGCAGGAGAAAAACAAGAGAAAGTGGTCTGTGTATTGATCTCCACCTGGCGTCTCGACGCGCCGGTAATGATACGGGTTGATGCAGATCTCCTTCTGCTTGGATCCGAATGGAAACTCGCAGCAGTCGAGCGCCTTGAGCTCGTGGTGCGACTGAAGATCGGGCCAGCGCCACACTCTGCAGTAAATAACATGAGGCAAACCCTTCCGATGAGACACCTGGAGCCTCCCGTCCAGAGAGCGAGGGATGGTCACACATTTACTGGGCTGACCTGGACAGCTAAGAGCCTTTTCCAGCTCCTCCATCGCTCCCTTCTTCTTCTTCAGCTTCTTCACGAGGGAATCGACAGCCTTTTCGGCCCACTTTTCCTCCTCGTCTCCTTGTTTCCAGCCAAGCAGACGCTTCACAGCCGGACTGGTGAAGGAGAAGAGCGATGTGATGGAGGTAGAGGAGTGCATCGCCGGACGGATTGGTTTTAAATAACTTCTGTGCAGGGGATTAGGTTAGTTTCTTTGTAGACAATGGTTTAGGATAAACGTCTGGACTGGGATCTTCAGGTGGTCAACGGTGATTATCTGGTGAAATAAATAAAAACATGCATGTCAGATTTGCAATAATTAGGAGAACATTTGATTTTAGAAATCTGACAGCTGGAAGAAAATATATAACAAAATATTCACAAATACAATAAACAACATGAGGAAAATATATATGAATTCATATATATATATATATATATATATATATA
>CAIGQQ010011173.1:8862874-8932218 GCA_903798035.1 Danio albolineatus | reverse complement strand
TGTCTGATGAAGAGCCGGAGGCTCGAAACGTTACACGCTCTGTGTCAGCCTTTTTAATTTAATAAATTTTGTATTTTTTGGAGCTTTGGTGTTGCCGCCTTTTTGGATACACAGAGTTGCATTTTTGCGTGTTTTTGGCTGAGCACCCAGTTAAAAGTGATGTGCGTGCTTTTGCTCAGTTCTTCACTTATTTTCCAGATAATGAAATTTAAATAATGACTAAATTCTTGCAAAAAAAAAAAAAAACAGGAAAATATGGTTTGGTATTAGTAAATTTGCGTTTGTGGATATGAACATTTAGAAACATTTAAAGTATTTTGGAGCAGTAAACATGTCAGGCTGAATAATAAAAATGAATCATTGCCTTCTGCTGTCTTCATTAGTTTCAGTCACACAGATTTCTTTACAATTTAAATGGCTACTTTGGAAATACTGTTGTCCTAAAAACAAACAAAAAAAGCATAGCTAAAAATCATCGTACCCATACCCGGTACAGCAGAAAATTTTGGCGGTATGAAAACCTTGAGTTTTCCAAACCGCGGTATACCTTGAAAACGGTTATCGTCCCTGTCTACTTACATGAGACTTCAAACCCAATATTCAAAGTACCATGGTAAACAATACAGTAAGCATGTTTCAAGTCTTCACTGAACCATTGTGCTAATATAAAACCAACCTTACCTCAATTACACAAACACATAAATACACAAACACACAACTAGGACATTAGAAAGGCATCACAATGATGAGTTATTTAAACCAAACATTAATAAGAGACATAAAACAGACACAACAACATAAAAATGGATATAAATAAATATATAAACGTACCAATAATAAGACGACCAAGGCCAGGATCAGCGAATACTGCAATAAGTCACATAAACAGACATCCATCCTCCATATCCCAGTGAACATGTTGCTCTGCAGAGAAGCTGACAGCAGTTTGCCGCTCAATTAAAGCACACGGAGCGTTAAAAACAGCCTCTCTGTGACTTCTCGAGGCGGGACATATATGAATGGGTGTCGTGCTAAATTACGGAATAAATACTTAAACCTCCATTGTTGAACTTTACTTCCAGTCACGGAGAAACACCTATACGGAAGTCGACTTGACAAACCACATCATCACAGCCATGATCACAGCGCGCGAAGAAAGCGCAGAGTCCGTGGTGACCGACTGAACGAGCGCCGCACACCGAAGCGGAGGACGCGACAGTCACTGCTTTTACGTCACTCCAGTTATTCACGTGGTGCTTCCAAACATCATGGCGGCTGGTTTCAAGTGAGCTACATGTGCAAATTGTATTTATATGACTAATAATGATTTTATAGGTGTCTAAATAGTGATTTGATGAATTCGCTACGCTATTTCACACGAATCATAATGTGTTGTTGTTTGTTTCAGAACCGCAGAGCCCCTTGAATATCACAGAAGCTTTCTGGTGAGAGCTCATCATTAATATTTTGATTTTGGTACAGTGTTATAAATTGTTAATGTTCAGTGTTTGTTTACCTTAATATTCAATAGAAAGAAAACTGTCGTCCAGATGGAAGGGAGCTGGGAGAGTTTAGACCCACAACGTTAAATATTAGTAAGTATGGGTTGTTTGTAACATAATTACTGCATAAAATGATTGGGAAATTGGCAGCATTTTACAGTAAGCTTCCATTAGTTACCGTGACTTCATGTATTGTTGGTTATTTTCATGTTAGTAAACAAATTACTGCATGTTTTTAGTCTTGTTAACGTTTCTTAATTAAAATAAAGTTGTTCGTTAACTCACAGTACATTAACATATGGTAACCAACACAGCTTTTAATATTTGTCATTATTTTATTTAACTTTATTGTCATTGTAATATACAACGAAATTTGTTTGGTAGCTATTGGATATCAACAGCATTAAAAAAATAAACAAGAAGTTTAAATAAATACACAAAGACTGAACACTAGATTTATTGTACTGTATTAATGTTTTACTGTATTTTACTGTATTAATTAAATAGTAGCACAGTCCTAGTGCATTAGTAAATGCTTAATAATAGTTAATAAATTTAGTTCATTCCTTCATTCATTTTCTTTTCAGCTTAGTCCCTTTATTTACATTTAACATTTGCACATTTTAAAAATCGCACATTCATTGCACTGATTCATTTACTTGAACTGTACATACCCACTGTACATTTGTAATTGTTTATCTATCTGCACACTTCTGATTATTAATAGCAACCTGTACATATAATCATCTATTGTAAATCTCTGTTCATAGCAAATACAACCTGTATATAATGTTCATAGTACATCCATCTGTAAATATCACCATAGTTTTTCTATAACTGCACTTTATAATTTATACCTGTATCTGCATTTGCTGCTATTGCACTCCTGGTTAGACTTAAACTGCATTTCGTTGCCTTGTACTTGTACATGTGTAATGACAATAAAGTTGAATCTAATCAGGGGTCGGCACAGCATTTGTTTTACGTAGCGCATGCCCTTCCAGCTGCAACCCAACACCGGGAAACACCTATACACTTACATTCACACACATACACTAGCTTTTTCAATTCGCCTATAGCGCGTGTCGTTGGACTTGTGGGGCAAACCGCAGCACCCGGAAGAAACCCAAGCAAACACGGGCAGAACATGCAAGTTCCTCACAGAAATGCCAACTGACCCTCCTGGGGCTCGAACCAGCAACCTTCTTGCTGTGAGGTGATCGTGCTACTTACTCCGCCACCATGCTGCCCAAATGTAGTACATCTATTGTAAATTATTAGTTCATGTTAGTTAATAGATCAACTAATGGAACTGTATTGTAAAGGCTGAACATAATTTTCAATGTTTTAGAGATAAAGATGTGTATTTTTATTATAAAATGTGCCCTTCCAGACTCCATATCTACAGCCGATGGATCAGCACTGGTGAAAATTGGAAACACCACAGTGATCTGTGGGATAAAAGCTGTACGAATCATTCCCTATGTCTTAGAAATGATTATTTGAGTGTTAGTTGTGAGGTTACAGCTTTTTTACTCTTGCAGGAATTGGCTGTGCCAACATCTGAGGCTCAGAATAAAGGATATATAGGTAAATCACCACAAAATCACCTCTTGGTTTTGTCTGACTTGCTCTTATTGTTTGTGGTTTTTAGTTATTGTGAAGCATATTGGTCAACTTGGGTTGTTTTTAGTTGTGCTATATAAAAAAATTTCATTGTCAAATAAAAAATTCAGAAATGTTAATTATAGTTGGATAACTGCTGATATAAATGTATGAAATGTCACTCAAGTTTCTTGTTCATCTCCAAGTCCCAAATGTAGATCTGCCTCCGCTGTGCTCATCCAGATTCAGAGCTGGTCCACCAGGAGAACAGGCTCAGGCCGCCAGTCAATTCATCGCAGACGTCATTGAAAGGTACAACATATTAGTCTGGTAAATATAGGGAAAATAATTATTAGAAATCTTTAGCAAGACAAAAGACGAACAGGATCATAATGAGATAATTTGCATGAAAATCCATATTTAATACTTAATCATTTTTGTTTTGTTTTTTACTTTGCAGTTCAGATTTAATTAATCTGGAGGAATTGTGCATTGAAAAAGCTAAGGTAAGACGTAATAAATAAATAAAATATACGAGATGTGATCTATTCTGATGTTGACATCAAATTAAACTTACAGGGGTGTTTTTGTACACAAAGCATTTTAAATGGAAATAAAGCATTTACTTTTTGTTTCAAATATTTTTAGTTGAAATATTATGGGTGAAATAATGTTCCATTGTCATACAGCGTAATAAAAATGAAACAGCATACATATTCTGACCTGTACATATGAAAATGTATATTAAAAAAATAACAATTGATGATACAATATTTTGGATTGGCATTTAAAGGGATAGTTCACCCAATAATGAAGATTTACTCACTCTTAAGTGTTTCCAAGCCTTTATGAGATCCTTTCTTCTGTTGAAAACAAAAGCAGATATTTTGAAGACTGGAAACCTGTAACCATTAACATCCATAGTAGGAAAAACAAATACTACGGAAGTCAATGGTTACATGCTCCCAACATTTTTCAAAACATCTTCTTTTGTGTTCATCAAAATGAAACAAATAAAGGATGAGTAAGAGATGGCAATTGTAAATTGAATTTAATAAAACCATGCTGATAAATGAGTAAAGCCTTGTGGTTTGAAGGATAGCACATTTAAAATGACAGTCATATTGGGGCATATCTGTGATTCCTAAATCTTTTAATGTGTCATCAAATGCTTTCAGTCACTATTCTCCCAAACTCTGGAATTCTCTTCTTCCTGACATCCGTAGCATTGACTCTCTCCCTCTGTTCGAATCCAGACTTAAAAGTCATCTGTTCAAAATAACATACTCTTTATAACTACACTACATTTTGTATTTTATCATCCTCTCTATTCTAACAGTGACCTTAAGTGTCTTGAAAGGCGCTTTAATTAAAATGTATTATTATTATTATTATTATTATTGTACTTGACTGTCAATGGGTGAGTGTCTTTTGTAAATTATTGTAAGAATGATAGCCATCAGTTTTTGCTTACTAAAAACAAACAAGCAATACAATAGCAGAGTTTCCATTAAGTTGTTAGAGTGGGTGACTGTGGTATTGGTAACCTAGCAACCAACAGTGAACAATGCAAGCATAATGAAGACAGTTGATTGGCTACGTGGGTGTAACGTTTTGTACATCACAGTTTGTTCAGCAAATGTGTTTACATCTCCCATTAGTTGCGTTAACCCTTTTCACACAAGCTCAAAAGCACCTTGTGAGCATCAAAACATTTGAAAATTGTTTATGCAAAATTTCCATCACTCGTTTTTCATGTGATACGTCAAAATGCACATTAACACTGGAAACCCAGCCGTTGTAATATTTGCCAAAAACCCTAAAGCTGTATTAAACTTAATGTTGACACTTAACCCCTCTTTTCATCGTTGACTCACAGACATTCAATTATTTTCCAGCTTTGTTGGGTGCTGTATTGTGATATTATGTGTTTGGATTACGATGGGAACTTACTTGACGCCTGCATCACCGTTCTGCTGGCAGCTTTAAAAACCGGTGAGTCCATTTTCTGCTTATATAACCGTCCCTCCAGCTGTTATGACCACTAATAATATCATATTTCTCAGCACAACTCCCTGAAGTCACAATAAACAAAGAGACAGACCAGGCAGAAGTTGACATTGAGAAGAAGAGACGCCTGAAGATCAACCGGCACCCAGTCGGCTCATCGTTTGCAGTATTTGACGAGTAATTCACACATTTCCCTACTATACAAATGCAGTGTCGGTTGATGTTTGATTAGGGTATGTTTACACCGTTTTTAATTTTTTAGAGAGCCTGAAACCTTTGTAAACAGGCTTTAAAGTGCAACAAGTTTTTGAAAATTGTAGTTGCATACTGCAAAAATGCAAAAACGTGTATTTTGAGTTCAGTCTGATGCAGTTTTGAGTATTTGCCATCTACTGGCCTGGCATGCACAATACAGCCAATTTATACGTTTTATTTATTCACATCAGTAGAAATAGAGATTTGATGAACTTTCCAATTGTACACAACTTTTCATTGGCGCATTTTTTTTATTTCAAATTTATTTTATTAGTTTTTTTACATGGAATATCAACAACATTTATTTTATAATTATCTTTCCATGTCGATGTCAACACTACCTCAAATGAACACTTCCCTCCCCTCAACATCCCTTTGAGAAAAAATAAAAAAATAAAATAATAATAATAATAATAGATAAACAAAAAATAAAACATATATAAAAATAAATAAATAAATTAAATTTTAAAAAAATTAAAAATGGGGGGAAATGAAGAATAATTATGTATTCATATATTATTGCTCAGCTTAAGAATCAAGAGAGTTTGCCAGCAGATAATCTAAAAAGGAGCGCCACAACTTGTCAAAGATCTTAAAAGAACTGTGGCGAATTTTTTTTTAATGACACGTAATCATACCCACAGAAAGAAAGCTAGATTACTATAAAAAAATATTTAGAAAGGACAATGTTCACAGATTACCTTTTTAATTTCTTCTTTGAGCAGCTCCATCATTATTGTCGACCCCACGGCGGAGGAGGAAAGCTTGTCGACAGCATTAATGACTGTGGTGACGGACGAGGAGGATCGACTCTGTGCCGTTCACAAACCAGGTAAACATTAACACAAAACATTCATACAATACAGTTAATTTAAAGTATCAGGAATGCAAAAAGGAGGAAAAGGTTTTAAAATTTAATCTTTAAAATGTGGATTTACCGTCAGATTTATTATTCTTATTATAATGATTAACTTACACTTAGTAAATTTGTACTCTGCATTGAGCATATAGCTAAAGGGATAGTTTGTAGTTAATTTACTCACCTTATAGAGACATAAGATGCCTCTTTCTTTAGATAACCTTTAAGGAAGATCATTAGCTGCAACTGTGCTTCACAACATGGAAGAACAGAAGCTACTGACCATTAAGAGACAATTACAGGCAACACAAAATACATCAAGGTCTTAAGCAAAATGACCAGCCTGTGAAAGAAACTTAGATGATTATTATTCTGAAAGTGCGTTCACAATGAGAAGCTTAAGGCTGATGTATGTGTCTGTTAACGGCAGGTTTGCTTGGGTGCACATGGCAAATATGACATCATCTCGACACTGGCCGAAGTTTATTTTTAGTGTGCAGGACTTCATTTTGGTTGCTGGTTTGCACGGCATTTTTTGTAACACGTGACTTCAAAACAACTGCCGAATAGAAAGTCCTTTAGTTGTGTTTGTTGTTTTTTCAATCTTTAACGAAAATGCATATATTAGTAACACAATACAATAAGGTTGTATTAGGTAATGTTAGTTAATGTATAAATAAACAATGAACAATACGTTTATTACAATATTTGTTCATGTTTGTCAATGGAAATAGTTGTTCATTGTTAGTCCTTGTTAACTGTTAAGAGCAATAATGTTAACAAGCATGAAATTTTATTTTAATAGTGCATTAGTAAATGCTGAAATTATGATTGTTTAATACTGTGCACTCAATGTTCATTCTTAGTTCAAGTTAGTCAATACATTTACAATTGAAACCTTATTGTACAGTGTGATCCATATATGTTGTGGACACGTGGTCCAAGGCTTAAGTAATTTTTTTTTATTATTACATATAAGGTTTGCATATGTCCACAACCTAATCGATTTATTTATATAATTACTTGAATTTCTTCGCCACATTTACAGAGTCATCTCTTGTTATGCTGTGTTCACACCAAATGCGGTATGTGCAAATAAATCACATTATTCACATGTAAATAGACGCGTGAACATTTTAAGTTTACTTCCTTCATTCGTACGTATGTCAAATTCGCTTAGACGCATAGACTGATTCCTCATGGGCAGGGCTTTATGTGATTTAGGAATACTAAAAAACAGCATAGATTGGTTCTGCACTGTGTCTGAGTCCACTAGATGCTTTCAGAGGTGCACCCATGCTCTGTGAGTTCATCAACTCCTCCAGAAACTTAACCTGGATGATGGAAGCTTTTAGCGGTACTTCCGAATGAGCCGAGCCCAGTTTGATGAGCTGTTGTCCGGTGTCGGCAGGAGGATTTCCCTTCAGGACACCAATTGCAGTCGCTACAACATAATTACACCCCTACAAGAGCAAGCTCCTGATTGGTTATTGTGGCACGAATCTCCACTGAAGTTCAGATTTTCCAACTTGAGCGAATCGAGCGTCAAATGCGCAAAACGCTTAACTCGTGTGAATCAACATGCTAGAAGCGTCTTTGCACTGACTTAACATGTAAATCACTCGCGCTTGACTCTTCATCCGCGTCTGGTGTGAACGCACCATTACAAATATTAGTACAACGATGTATGAAAGCCTCCACAACTACAGTCTATATGCATGTAGTCAGCTGAGGCTCCTGCTGTGGAACCAAGTAAAAGTATAAATCCAGCTTTACACTTCACATGTGAACTCACTTTAGGCAGGAATGTTTTTTTTGAGTGTTCAATCCTTTTGACAACATTAGTTTAAGCATGAGTTGAAGACTTCATCACATTGACATAATTTAAATGACCCATGTTGGATCCAAAAACTATAATTTAGTTTGAATTTATCTGTTTTTGTGTACGCTTCAGGGGGGACGTCGTTATCCGGCGAGAAGCTACAACACTGCATAAACAGAGCCGTCACAAGAAACAAAGAGATCAGAAAACTGCTGGACAAAGTCAACGAGAGCACGAAGACCATGAAATAAACACAGTATCACAATGTTGGTTTTTTTTATCTAAAAGTTGTATTTTTCACTGTCAATATATACTTTCTTTTATCACAATAAAACTGCCGACAAAGACCATTTACAAAACTTCCGCCTCAGTGTTCAGAAATGTCGTCCACTCACATGGTTTAGACTTTTTTCTTTTATCTCCATAAGAATATACATCAACTCCACTTTCAGTATAACAAAATGCCATAGTTTTCTAAAATGTGCCGTATAAAAACCGCACGTTCTTGCATGCTGGGGCGAGGCGCTCGGACATCCAGCAGTAGAGAGAGAGAGTTTATTTTCCTCGTAACGGTAACGTTGAGCAACAGGTGATTGAGGCACATCTGCACGGCCCTTATTAGTGTGCGTAGGGTCCAGCCAAACAGGCTTTCGTTTGGAAGGAGAATAAACACAGCATGCTGTGGAGAACCCTACATTTCATAATCTTGTATTTATAAAAAATACTGTAATACTCTAAGGTCCCCCTGATCTAAAAAAAATTCCTCGCTGCGAGTACATCTATTCATCTGGCCTGAGGGAGGCCAGACTGGAAATTCCTGCACCCCTATTGATGTAATGTAGAAAAAAAAAGTCCGGTCAAAAGCTGCGATCAGTCTGTGAGATGCTGCAGATGGAGCACAGTGCCGTTTGTTGTCGTCCTGGTTGTGGCCGGGGCCGAGGTCATGATTTGGAGAGGGGCTGCGGCGTGCTGCGCTTCCGTTTACTTTTTGGCTGGTTGGCGGAATGTGGGCGTGGCAGAGCCGCCTGTGCCGCCGCCCCCACTGCCATACCCATTTGCTGCTGTTGCATTTGGTGCTGCAAGAATTGCAACTGTGCAAAAGGGAAGAGCAACGGACAATGAATTTGTGCATGTTAAAATGTATCGTAAATCAACATCAGCTGTGCTTCTGAAGCAACTCTTCCATTTAATCATGCAAAATGGTGATAATACTAAATCATGCACTTGAATTAGGGCTGCACGATATATCGTTTTAGCATCGATATCACATTGTGCACATCTGCAATAGTCACATCGCAAGATCTGCAATGTTGAGTCTGAATTATAGTCGACCAGGAGCTGCAGAACGCATGTGGTTTGTAGAGTCACTGCTTAGTTTAACCATTATAGAGGGAAAGTTTATCATTTGCATGAGTTTTTAAGGCCCGTGACTGAGCATTTCAAGAGTTTAAAACGTTTGGGTGCAAAAATCATGATGTTTGAGGGTGTAACAAACATTAATTGTATTTAATTATTTATACGGTAAATAATGTTTTTCTAACCTTGAATTTTTGTCTTGTTTCTAATACTATAATCAACATTTCAAAGCAAAAACAAGATTTTACTTAACCCATTGGCAGATATTTTTGCTCGTTTTAAGGAAAAACGCTTTAACAATATTTCTAACTGATTAAAGAATTTTTGAAACAAGCAAAAGTAAGAAAAGCATTGTTTTGCATTGTGATTATTCAATTTCTGTACTTGGATACTTTTAAACTCCCCATAAAACGGTCAAGTAGTGCTATTCAAACCATCATGTGAAACTGTATCGCACTATTTACTCACAGAAAAATAAAATATGCCAATATCTGATTTTCCCAATATCATGCAGCTCTAACTTGAATGATGACTGAACTTCATGTGAAGAACATTTGTTATTAAATACTTAAAGGACAACTCTTATTTTGAAAAAAAAACTCATTTTAGAAGATGCCCTCTGAAAGCAGCTGATTCTTTTGTACTGTGTAATATCACTCCGCCTGGTGCAGCAGCAGGCTCTTGGCTATTACATCAGAATGTTAGCATAGAAATTAGAAATGTTTTATTTTCCTTTGGTCTTGTTACATGAGGACTCTAGCGATAAATAAGAAATTTATCAAAACCATTTCTTGAATGATATGCTAATGGTCAGATCCGATTCAATCCATTATGCGAGGCAAAAATTGACCCCGCAAGAGCAAGAAATCAACTGAATGGGTTCAAAAAGGGTTCAAGCCACCCGTTGAACACTAGGAGACTTGTAAAATGAGCCTTTCTCAAAAAATTGGAGTGTTCCTTTAAGTTATTTCAAAACATATGCTACTGTTTTTTAGACATTTCTAATATGAAATTGCACTGCAGTTCTTTTGGCATTACATTTATTAAAATATCTACTAAATATATTTAAAATAAGTTATTTTAAATAGTCCTGACATATTGTAAATGTTATTATTCTTGTTGTATTTATCAGCTAAAATGTCTCAATGAGCAAATAAAGTTTGTATTAAGTGACCAAAACATCTATACTAAGAATTAACAACATATTACCAAAAAAGATAGCTATTGTTTAAGCTTTGACTAAAAGATAATTTATTTTTTATTTGATCATTATGTAAAGTGATATTTCAGCCCAACAAACATCTTACTGACCACAAATATTTAAACAGCAATGTAATTTGTGTTTGCATTTTTTTTTGAAAGAGCTGATGATTAAAATATTACAATAATTAGTTTAAAAAAAAGATTTTAGGCATCATAACATTATAATATTATTTTTAGAAACCCCTTAACTGTCACTATGGCACAAGTGAAATAACAATCGGTAACACTTTACAATAAGGTTGCATTATTTAGTGTATTTACTAACATGAACAAACAACGAACAAAACATTTATTAAAGTATTTGTTCATGCAGATTAACAGTCGTTCATTGATGGTTCATGTTAACTAACGGTGTATTAACTAATGTTAACAAACAGAAATTTGCCTGTTAATAATGTTGAACTATTAATAAATGTTCTACAAGTATTGTCAATATAAATACATGAACTATTGAAACCTTATTGTAAAGTGTGACCAAAATAATAATAATAATAAATCATAAATCAAATTAAATGACTAAACGTGAATGTCCTTTTTATCTTGACAAGCTACATAATTTGCATATAAAATACACCATTTGGGGGGTGACGTGGGGTGACAGTGAAAGGGTTAAACGTAAATTAAAATAAATATTCAAGTGTTACATAGCAGCAAAGGTGACATTACTACACGACTGCAGCTGAAATGAAAGGTCTCTCTTTAACTGATAATGAACTGGCTCGGATAAAGGAAGAGTTTGAAGTAAAGCAGAGCTGCTGAAATGAAAACTTCTCTTCATAAATACTGCAGTGACAGTAAGTGCAACACAGACATCGACAGTGTTTGCAAAAGCTGGAAGGAGGAGGGACGGAAGATTCAATGGGAGGAAAATGTGAATGACAAACCGAAGGACAGGAAAGAATCGAGCAGAAGCTATGGAAAAGGGTGGTTTAAGGGTACAGTTCACCCAAAAATGAAAAAGTCTTTCATCATTTACTTCACTTGTTTCAAACCCGTTTCAGGTTTCCTCTTCTTGAACACAAAACAAGATAATTTGAGGAATGTTGAGGGAGGGGGGGTACTGATTTCTATAGTATTTTTTTGTTCCTACTATGGATGTCAGTGTCAACATTCTTCAAAATATCTTGTTTTGTGTTCAATCATTTGATTGAGAGTGAATCATGAGGACTTTATTTGGTGAACTGTCCCTTTAAGTAAAAGCGCAATACAGCTGTTTGTGAGTTCTTCTGTATCAAACACGCACACTCACACACGCTCTGGTTTGATGACAGTAAGACAGCAACTTAAACTTGCATCAAAGCTGGGAATATTTTAACTGTTGGGCTGTTAAACTCCAAGTACACTTCATTATTTACAAGCACATTTTATTATTATTTACATGTCTTTCATAGTATACTCCATTTGATAGCATAAAAGCGGGATGTATGCGCACTAGCCCTTCGTTAAAGTTGTCCTCAATTAAACAGCAGTTACAGGCATTTTCTTTAGGCACGGTTCACCCAATATTAGATCTTTCCTCATCATTTACTCACACTCAAGTGGTACTTTTATGAATTTCTTTATCGTGTTAAACACAAAACAAGATATACTGTAGAATAATAACCAATGGCATCTATAGTAGGAACAAAAATACTTGAATATATCTTCATCTGTGTTAAACAGATGAAAAACTCAAACAGGTTTAGATCAAGTGGGTAAATGATAGCAGAATTTAGATTTTTGTGTGAAGTATCCCTTTAATCCCTGTATACATGCACTCATTAATGCTGAATCATTTGTTTTTTGTCCTCTTATTGGTCCTCTTTATTGGTTTTCTTGGGAGACATTTTAAATGTGCTTTGTGTTACATTCAGTGCTGGGTAAGTTACTTTAAAAAAGTAATTAATTACTAATTACTTAATCAATATTGTATTTAAAATACTTTTCTAATTACTGTGTCTGAAAAGTAACTTAATTACTCAATAAGTAATTTAACTAAATACTTCTTGAAATCCCTATAAACCTTGAGTGGACAAATAATAAAAATTTAACTCTGTAAATAATAAATACTTAAGAGTCAAACATGAAATAGTTTAGCCTTTTAGTTTTCTGAATGATCTTTATTATATTCTATTTAAAAGAAATCTATAATAATTACATGCATAATAATTTTTGGAATGCAATGTAACCTTCTTAAATATTATTCTGCATATCTATCGATCAGGCAGGATCATGCAATCTTTACAAAAACAGCATTATTTTTGGCGGTATTAGAATGAAAGCCCGTGCAGTGATCGGAAGTGGACAAAAGGCTTAAGATTTATACGGCATGTTTTTGAACTGGATTGTGTCTCTCTTGTTTACCTGTGATCCGATCGAGCAAAAGGTGTCTTATTACTCTGTAAACAGAGCATCAGTCATGTTAAATTCGCCGACTCCCTCTGTCACATCTGCGTAGTCATCCTAGCCTTTCTCATAGTAATCTTCATAGCCCATGTAAGGTGCGCGATAGCCTTGAAAAAGCCGCATGCTACAGCACGCAGGCGCGCAATGAGGAAAAATAAATTGATTAATACTGTAATGTTCTTGTCTGGGAATATTTTCATTTCGTAAAACAGCCACTCGCTTCAGCTGAGTCCGACATCTTCCGCTTTATGACTAGCAGCAAACTGGCGCGCGGCGCTATCACATGCATCTGCAATACGATGATCTTAAAGCGCCAGAGTTTACTTTTACCTTTAGAACATAAATTAATAAAATTGTGTAAGATTATTCAGCGAGTTTATTTATTTTACAATGTAACGCAGGTACATTATAAGTAACTGTAATTAAAATACCTAAAAATGAACAGTAATTAGTTACTTTACTTTTTCAGTGGAAAAGTAATTTAATTACAGTAACGCGTTACTTAGTAACGCATTACACCCAACACTGGTTACATTTATATTATATTTTGTGTAAATGTTTCACAAATTTGTGCACTTGTTTTATTTAAAAATGAAACACTAATTTCATTTTATTAGCTGAAAATATGAAGACAATCTGGCTTAAAATCTTTCAACGAAAGTTTTTTTTTTTTTTTACATACTCATTTTATTTATCAGTCGGCCATGAAAAATCTAAATCAATGCACCAGTGTCTTTATAGATGAATGTGTTGAGTTGTATTAATAAATGAGAGTCTAATATTTCAATAATTGATTTCAATTAGCTAAAGCTCCTCAAAGTTTTTTTTTCTTTACTGTTCTAATTTTTAATTTGTATTTTTCTTTTGAACCTTTCATGGGGTTAAAAAAAAAATCTTTTTCTTTGTTTTCACCCTTCTGAATTATATACTGATGTGGAGTTCTCACACGCTAAGAGTCTTTAGTTGTGCTTTATTTCAATCAGTATTTACTAAATATACTGGAAGTTACAGGTTACTGTAATGCTGCCAATGTTACCGGTTGAAACCTAAAGTGGCAACAAGGTCTTAAAATCTTTGGAAAGAGTCATGAACAATGAAGGCCCCTCAGTCTTCAAATGTATGCAAGTAATTCCGCAAATGCTCCAATTTCATTGACTGATATGCTTGTTGATGCATTTAGATTTGATAGATTAGACTTTTTCTCCTGATCATCTTCCATATAAATAAAACGATCAGAGTGTGCATGTACAGTGCTAGTGCTGTTATTTGTACACGTTCCCTACCGTACATGTAAAAACTGAAGTATACTTTGAGCTAATGGGATCAGATGCAGGACATACATGTTGGTCAATCAATGTGATGACGTGGAAAACAGCACAAACGCGTCATGCTTACAAATGAACTAAATGATATTAAGACTTGCCGGAGTTTTTTAAAGACTTAACTGCTCCCAAAACATGCTTTTCAAAGAGCCGTTAAAAGATATGCCGATGGCACAAGCGCAACATTTTCTGCAAATAATGTTGGTAAAAGCTTAGACAGAAGAATGAAACTCAAACACGGCAGGAGAAGAATTGTGAAGCGTTTACAGATCGGTCAGAAGGAGCCAGGAGAGAAACTACTGATGTGATTCTTATGAGCGATTTCATCTAAAGAATGAAAGCATAGACACCATATAAAGCAGACTGACCCACACCATCTTTCACCAGACCTTTCATGCCATCATTTCGTAGACAGTACTGTTTGGTTTGATTTTATGATCGAAGATTTAGAAGACTGATTTTTAAAGAGAAATGAATGGCTATATTCTGCTAGAATTCATTAAATTGCATAGAGATGCTGTGATATTAAATGTGCCTTGGCTTCTTTTAAATATTGATAATTTGGCAATTTTTATATTCATAATTAATTTAGATTGTACATTACAATTTGGCCATTGTAAAAGAAACGCAAATATAATTAGACCTGCAGATCGGGATGCACAGATATAGAATTTCTGAACGATACCGATAACTTAAATGCTCTATGCGCTATATACCGATAACTGTCGCGCTTCGCATGTATGGCCACACATAATAAATGCGCTATATAAATGCACATTACACATAATAATTTCTAATATTTTTAATAATTAAAAAAAGAAAAGCAAATGCAATTGGACCGGCAGATAGCAATGCACAGACATAGAATTTTTGACTGATAACTATTACACTTATATGTGTACACAATAAATGCACATCTGGAGGGGAAAGCAAATCAAATTAGATCCTGCTGATAGGGATGCACCGATATGAATATTTTGACTGATAACGATAAGCCATAACTTTTACGCTTCTAATGTACGGCCATAAACAACAAATGCAAATATATAAACGCATATCACATTACAATTTGGTCATTTTAAAAGAAATGCAAAATAAATTTAGATCCGCAGTCGGCGCCAAATAGTCTAGTGGTTAGTGCGCGGACACATAGCACCCAGGTGCTCGCGGCTACCCGAGTTCGATTCCTGGCTCGAGGTCCTTTGCCAATCCTTCCCCTATCTCTGCTTCCCACACTGTCGTGTCTGTCAATATCCACTGTCCTATCAATAAAGGTGAAAAAAAATTGGATCTGCAGATAGGGATCCACCGATGTCAGTGGGAATAATATATTATTTATCGGCTTCAATATATCGGCCTAATTTTGTTATCGACCGATAATGATAACATTAAATATAGCAATTATTGGCAGATATCGATATGCCAGATATATATTGTGCATCCCTATCTGTAGAAAGATTAAACTGAGATTCATTAACTTTTTGAATCTCCTTATTTTCTGCTTCCATCCACTTATCTGTTTTTGAAACTCAGCACATTCTCTCTTTAGCTATAGGTTTGAGCAAAATGATAATATTTGTTTTATTCTTTAAATATGTGATGAGGTTTACTCCGAATTCATAGTCATTGAGACTTGTGATTGAAGATTCGCCACACAATATATATTTCTGAAGTCAAAACATTGGCGTTTTGTTGTCCGAAAATGAATAGAAACCTCAATTTTTCTTATTATATGTACAAAAATTGCTCTTTTTATTTGATATTTGGAGAAAAAAATAAATCATCACAGAGGTTAACAGAATAAATCCATCTGCTCTCTTAATTCTTTCCAAAATAATTCCTTTATAAAACTTCTACAAACTTTAAATGTTTACTAATTTTTATATCTGTACGGCAGGCAAAAGAACTGATTAATTGCACACCATAAACGTGCATTAAGCAAATAAATGAGATTTGAATTGAAAAGATCGGTCAGAGAGGTCAAAGGTCAGTCTGTTATACACGTGTCTATGGGTGGATGAGGTCAAAGTTGCTGGATTACTTGGATCTGTGGCTGGTGCTGTTGCTGGAGCCTCGGGGACGGTAGGCTGGGCCCGGACCCCTCCAGACCACAACCCAGCTGGGACAGCACTACCACGGATAGACGGGAAGGTGGAGGAAGAGGAAGAAAGAGGGAGGGGAGAAGGAGGTCACAGGAAATAAAAGGTAGAATGTAGCAGAAAGAGGAAAAGTGGCATCCACCATCATGTTAATCAAATGACAAACCCAGATAATCAAAATGAAACTGGTCTGATTGACTTTGATTCGCTAATCCACTGATATTAACATCCTTGGAAAAGATGAGCACAAAAAAGCTGTTGAAAATGTCTTTACTGTTTAAACTTTTGATATTTGGATCAAAACATAAACAAAAAAAATCTTGCTCTTATTGAAAACAATTAATTGCAGACAGCAATTTATCAAAAAAATAAATAAATCTTTGTGTGTAGAATTATTGGCTTCCCCATGAATTAGCAAAATATTTCTCAAGTATATTCCCACATGACATTTTTAGTACACCTGGGTGACTAGAAACTGGACATTAGCCATTAACCAAAGATGCTAATTGAATTTATGCATAAAACGTGGAATTTCCCAGTACTGGGTCGCAGCTGGAAGGGTATCTGCTCCGTAGAACATAAGCTGAAATAATTGATAGTTCATTATAAATATGGGACTTAGCCGAAGGAAAATGAATGAATGAAGAAAACTGGAATATGGCATAAAACGTGGATAAAAGCGCGGTTTTCATTCAATGAGTCAAAGTATTTTTTTTAAATTAATTACCTAACATTAATTAACTAATGTTAAAACAAAATCGTGTTACTTTTTAGATATGCATGCTGTAATTTATAATGTATTTCAACCGTAAATGTGCATTTTTGTCTTATCAGATTAAATCAGTTGTTCACATATGCTTTTTATGCACGTGTTCAAAATGTATGCGCATTTGTGCAACATTCCAAAATGCGCATTAAACGATGGGATGGAAACACGGCTACTGTTCACAATGGGTAAAACCAAACAACAGAGCTGTGATTTGAGGCAAAACGTTGTTGAGTTTCAAAGTATGACTACAAGAAAAAAGCAAAAACACTAAAAATGCCTATTCCCACCATCAGGGCAGTAGTGAAGAAATCCCTGTAAGCTGTAAGTGTTATAAATCAGTCTGGAAGAAAACAAGTCTGTCATTATCACTCTTAGTAGGATGGTTCACGATGCCTGAAAAATCATGCTTTTGCTACTTTCTTACAGACATTTGTGAGACTCAACCACCTTTCGCCTCAAATCACAGCTCTGTTCTTTGGTTTTACACATAGTGTAAATATCCTGAGTAATGAGCAATATCCTGTTCCCAATCATTCAGGGATACTAAAAAAATGTCAAATATCAGTAGGAATATACCTAAGAAATATTAAGCTCATTCATAGGCTTCCAATAATTATGCACACATATGGCCCGTTTCCACCGAGTGGTGCGGTACGGTTTGGTACTTTTTTATGGCCGTTTCCACTGTCTAAAAGTGTACCGAACCGAACCGTACCGTACCGTACCACTTTTTGGTCACAGAGATACATCATTCGCTCGTGTAGCAAGCCAGATTGACAACAAAGGACCCGCCATGTTTAAAAACACAGCCGAAACATTACAGTGAAACAATATATACATATAATAACGAGCCATGGTCGACCCGAGCTCAAACAAACCTTGTCATCGTCTTGATGAACAGCTACAAAGCCAGGAAGAAGAACGGATTCTCCCCTGCGCGCCGTAGTTTTTTACGAGCTCGTCTGAAGCGCGAGCGGTTTCACTTTCTCACTTGTGCTTGCGTACGCGTCTATATTCGAAATAAACTTTTCAAGCTGATGATAATAATGGCCGCTTAATTATTGAAGTGCTTTTGAAACCCGATCCTTTCAGACACAGACAAACGCGAGACTGACGTGCGCAAAAACAAAGGAGAAGCCGGAAAAAACAAAGGAGCTAATTATTTTTTCAGCAAACATGAAGAAACTGCTACGTTTAACTATTATCATCACCTTTTGGACTATTATGAACTGGAAATGATGGAATTACTTTCTAACAAGAGGTTACACCATACCTGTCAACCCTCCCGTTTTTCCCGGGATTCTCCTGTATTTTACAATTCTATCCCGCTATCATCCCGTAAATGTATTTTCCCGTATTTCTCCCGTATTTTCAGTCGTTCTCCGACGGGTGTCAATAAACATTAAAGAACCGATCCTCCCTATACGCAACCCATACCGCCGAACCACCAGGGGCCGCCCTTGCTCTTAAATCTGTTGGAATCTGTCTGTGCTTTCGTTTTATTTAGGCATGAAACACTCTGAAATAAACATAAAAACGGCGGGATTCTCTTTCCTTTTCATTACAGGTCCCGTCGCTCCTCCTATACAATTCTCAAAACTGTCATAAAGCGGTGCGTGACTGTCAGCTGACGCGTCCGTAGTGATAAACAGACGCTGTTTCCCAAACGGATTCTGTACACTCGATTAGAAGCATAGCGAAAGTGTATACTGGGTTTTGTGTTTGTGTTTGAACAGATATATACACAAAATTAATAATAATAACATCTAAAGATGTCGATCTTGATGAGGTTTTTTTCAAACACAAATAATTTCTTTCCTAAATGAGCATAAAACTTTAGGAAAGCAATCGAATGCTTTCATTATAACTATATATGTAAACTTCTTTTATTTATAACAGTGACACCTCTGTTATTTAATGTAATCAAACAAAAAATCTAAATAAATGAGATTCATTCACTGCTCTTTATTCATAATGTCTAAGTTATACAGTGAGGAAAAGATGAATAAGATTTGATAACTTGATCCTTTTTCTTTATAACAGCTAATTTTAATAAGCTAAACTGTTTGCTAACGTATACAATCAAATTTTCTTTTGTAAATAATACTAGAAAAAAATATTACTGACTGTTTAACTGTTTATTTACTTTGAAACAGCTCCAGAAAGACATATTTAATAAGTGGATTTTTTTTTTATCTGTTTTTTTTTTGGTAAGTGAGTGTGTGTGTGTGTGTGTGTGTGTGGTGGGGGGGGGTGTTCCCTTATTTTTACATCCCAATGTTGACAGGTATGGGTTACACGTGCTGGTGAAGATTAAAGATACAGATGAGAGGTCTGCACTGACTGTGGGCTCTACTTCGTGTTGTTTTTGAACCTAAATAAGGCATAAATGTCTGCTGTGTGTAGTTTTTCTGTAATTGGTAACATATCGGAGACTGTAAGGGGCTGTATGTGTTCATATATGCTGCATTTATTTATTTATTTTATATAATCGCGGACAGAAGGCTATTTCGAATCATTGATCTGCAGTTATAATCAGATCATGTTCATAGAAAGGTTAGTAATGAACATTTATACACCAGTGTTTATGTGTATAATAAAGCATCTGTTTTGTGAGAAGTGCTTCTCATATGATATGTGGACAACCCGTACAGCTTTACTGTAAACATTTCCTCGAGCGAAAATGACGTCAACTGAAACTTTCTGTCGTACATCACGTCCACCAAAAGAGTACCCTTTAGCAGTGGAAACGCAAGCCTGATAAAGGCGACCCGTACCGACCCATACTGTACCGTACTGTACCACTCAGTGGAAACGGGCCAATATACTTAAAGATATTAGTTTTTTGACAAACTGCTGTGTCAATTGATTGTTCTCAATAAAAGCAGTGTATTATTGTTTATATTTTGAGCAAAAAAGCTGTAAAAATGCAAATTAGTTGAATCTTGATGTCAAAAAAATCTCCAAAACCACAATCCACCATCACAACACACTGATTATAGAAAGTATGAGGAAAAAGCCTGTAGTCTCATACAAAAATATTTTGGTGCAATAGATCAAAAGGTTAAATAATAAAGATTTCTCCCCAGCCTTCTTTGCTCTGATTTACCAAGGATGCCAATATTAGTGGAGGCGTAGTATGTTGAGATTAGTATGACACGCTACAAAATCTGAATGCATTAGTATGTCTACTGGTTGTGTTAGTGTGTGTTAGAGATGTATCTGGACTGGAGGACTGGCAGAGGAATGAGACGCGTGTGTGTGTCCAGTGTGTGAGTCTGTACCTGCTGCTTGAGAAGACATGAATCCTCCGACGCCGGTCAGATTAATGACGGCCGTCTGCTGCGCTGACAAACCCTGCTCTGCCGTCAGACCCCCGTCAGCCTGATTCACAGAAGACAGACCAATCACTGAGCTTTCACTGATATGTGTGCTTTTTCTTTCCTTTTTAGCGCAACAAGTGTAGAACTGAACAGAATGGGGAGACTTTAAATTGAAAAACTGCTGTAAACACACAATAAATAAATAAATAAACTGTATATAAACATATGCATATATAAAAAAAATTACACACATTGTTTTATTTATATATGTTATATAAAAATTAATTATTTACATTTCATTGACATAAGGGAAAAATCAATGATGGTAAAAAAAAGTTTTTAAAAAACAAAAAAAAAAACATGTGTTCCATAAATCAAAATAAATAAATAAAATAACACATATGTAGCTTAGATTTGCATTTGCCCAGTTAATAAATTATTTGTGCAAATTAGTTTAGTGTGTTCCACATGTCGCCTCTAGTTGGTAAGAGTTCACCCGATTCAGCATGCAAAATCAGCGTTTGCACACTCTGAGCTGTTGGTGAGAGAGAGAGAGCTCTGATTGGCTGCTTGGCTACAAATCAGAGCACGTGGACAAAAACCGAAGTGACGAAACTAACCAAACGAGGCAAGTTTGTATGTGTGCAGCACTTGCTTATAGTTTTTATGTGTGAAGCAGTAGTTCTGGTTTTCCTTTTGTGAAATGACAACACCGACTACTTCCACCTGCAGGTGTGGAAAAACACACCCTCTCAAAAACACAACGCATGTTCGGCTGATGTCTGTTTAGCTGGTTCAGACAGAGATTTCTGGTCCAGACAGGATTAAACACAGCCAATGTGAGGCGACAACACACATCTGACAACACAGGATGGTGTGTAGTTGTTGCTAGATGAGATACGGTTGCAGCCAGAAGTTAACAAGAATTATATATAATATTTATTAAATTAACCATTAATTGTATTTTTTTAACGTCTACCCCCACCCCAACCCTCACAGTAATGTCAAAATATTAATTATTGTTGTACAGCATCACAAAAACGATGCTGCAAAAACGTTTCCGCACCTGTATCCTGAGTAGTGTGTGTGTGCGTGTGTGTGTTTGTGACTCACCGGCTCCCCCTGCTGCTGAGGGCTGGATGTGGCGGACTGACTGCTTTGCTGTTGAGGGGAAAACTGCTGCTGCTGTAGTGAGTTAAATATCAGTGGTCCCGTAGGAAGCTGAAAGAAAAGAAAATACACTAATTAATAATGAGAGGAAAGCAGAGTGATCGTCATGACAGGCCTTTCTGGGAAATCTCTCTCACCTGGAGGAGGTTGAGCGGCCGCAGTCCAGGGCTACTGTTCAGACCGAAAGGCCCGCCTGCAGAAACAACACTACAATCAGCATCAATTTAAAACTGACAGTTCATATGCTTTTTTAGTATTTTTAATATTGCAGCTGTTGGACAACATTATGCATTTTTGAGGCTTTTAAGGCCAAAATGTAGTTGTTTAGATTTTAACTGTGCAGTTTATTTATATAGAGAGTGTCTATTTTAAATATCTATAATTTCAGAGATTCAGTGTGTCGGCACCCATCAGCCTGTCGACTGAGCAGAGCAAAGACTGTCGACGGAAGTTTTCTACAGCGGAACAAATCATTATAGAGCAGGTAAGTGATATTCTAAAGCCTGGTTTATACTTCTGCGTCGAGTGATCGGCATGACCCACGCTGCATGCCTTACGCGTTACCGCGCATTTATACGTCTGCGCGCTGTTTGTGTTGCTCTGCAATAACTCTTCTGAAACGCTAGTTGGCAGTGAGGTTATGTTCCTCTGTGTCGAATTTCTTTGCTGGTGCTTTGTTTTTTTCTGAACGTTACCTTAATGTACAAGTAGCTCAAACTCGCTCATTCTGAGGCGTAAGCCGCAGACGTGCAACAACTTCAATCATAAGGTAAACACAAAACAACAGTTTCCATCTTGAGCTCCTTCACGGGATTTAACACTTGTAAACACTCGGTCCAACGGGTTCACATGGCTCTCGGCCCCGTCCACACTAGTCAGAGCTACAAGCCAACCAATCACAGAGCTTGTGTTACGCGTCGTTGCAATGTGTAGCTGAATTTTTTGAGAGATGCATGTCAGCGTCAGCCACGGCAAGGGGTATGCGACTGCGCGAAGGCTGTGCCAGAGCATACGCATGCGCTTGACGCAGAAGTATAAAACAGGCTTAAGTCGATCTCTCTCTTTTGTATGTTGTAGTGCTGTATTTATAACATAGTAATCTAGTAGTGTTTGCTTTACTTCGTTTTTTTTCAAGGTTAATTATTGTGATCTCTCGATTGCAAAAGAGAAATACTGGGAAATCTCTGTAGACTGATGGCATTTCATGCCGTTCAGCCTTAAATGTGAGCAAAATCACCTGTTTTGTCATTAATTTAGACATTACACTAGTGAATCATTTAAATACTAGCTCTAAAGTGATGTTGGTGAAGTAGCAATGGTTTCTGCTGTTCTGACCATTCAGAATGAACGAAGGAAGAAAGTAGTTCCTCGTACAAAAGAATTTTTGAGACTGATTTATGCTTATACACACAATTATGCTGTTGAACAGTTGTATAAACGCAATAATTATTGTTATTATATTATAATATATTTAATCAATTAAATCAATCAATCAATTAAATTTATTATAATAAAACAGTATGTTTAATTTATTTAATGTAGTCTCATAATCTTTAAAAATCACAATAACAAACCACTAGCATTCAATCAATGAATTGGTGGACTAAATCAAGTCCTGCTCCACATTTTTACTTTTTCAAAATAAATAAATACATTAATAAAATAAAAAAAAACCTCTGATAAAACACTCGCTGCCTAGAGTAGAAGCACAGATTTATTCTGCCTTGTGTCAATGGTTCAGGCTAGTGGTGGTATAATAGTGTGACGGATCATTTCTTGGCACTGAGCATTAATAAATTGACAGAGAGGTTTACCTCCTGGAGCTGCGGGCTGCATGGCAGGCAGAGCTCCAGACATGAGACCACCAGAAGGTAAAAGTCCACTCAGTGGGATACCAGATGCCAGAGTCCCAGGACTACAACCCAGCATCGAGTTAGAGCCGCTCATCAGTGTCTGCGGACTGCTGTGTGTACGAAAAATAAAAGATCAAACCGAGGTTAGTCATATAAACAGGGTTCACTTTTATTGACAGTAAAATAAAAAAAATCGTAATTTCCACATCTAAAGTACATAATGACAGGCTGCTGGTGTGCTTATTTATGAATAATATAATGTTAAAATGATTTTAGCGTGCATATAATTTTGTATGACCTTGAATAATTTGCCTCAGATCTTGAAAACAAATCAGAAGTACTTGCTTTTTCAGAGGCTGTGAAGATTGATAGTAGATTTACAAATATTACATTTGACATTTCTGTAATCTTTTTAACATGCAGTCATTGAAGTCATTTTGAAGCCAAAGCTCTTAAAACGGATGTTATCCTGAGACATCTGCCTTAGGTAACAGTTACAGTACAGCTTGGTGACTTTTATCTTTTCCATGATAACAAAACATATTATATATAATACATGATATTTGACTAAATATATTTCAACATACTAGTATTCAGCTTAAAGTGACATTAAAAGCTTAATTAGGCTAATTAGGTTAACTAGACAGTTTAGGTTAATTAGGCAAGTCATTGTATAACAGTGTTCTGTAGACAACTGAGAAAACATATTGCTTAAAGGGCACCAATTTTAATGTAATTAAATTTTTCAAGATTTAATATAAATATTTTGTACCTCCAGAATATGTCTGTAAAGTTTCAGCTCAAAACACCCATCAGATTACTTATTATACCTTTTTAAACCTGGGAAATGTGAGCTGTTTTAACATTGTAGCTGTTTTTGTTGTCTATGCCTTTAATGCTAATGAGCTGGTTCTCCCCGCCCACTCACCCACCCACGTAGACAAACATCTCAGTGCAGATAAGAATGAAGCAGATCTCCCTTTACTACAGTAAGAACTTTCACAACGGTTATTTGATATATTTGTTGTGTAGTTAATTTAGGCTTTTTTTTTAGCGAAAGTTCGCACGTGCACCCACACAAACACGTTAGCTTTATCATGTTTTTGCACGCCAAATGTGACAGGACCCACATATGTCAATATCCACTGCTGTATGGACATCGTTATGTTAAAGTACAAAATAGACCTGATTTAAGTCCATAAAACAGGATTGAAGCGTCTTCTTTCATAGTTGTACTGATGCTATGCAGCTGTGGTGATGATCTTTATCATAAACATGCTCTGTTTTAAAAACATTTTAGACTTGTAAAACTCATTCTTGATCACATTTGATGATGATTACTGACCACAGCGAGCTGAACAAATCTTTTAATCTCAGTTGCTTTGCTCACGCACTGATATGATTATACGCGTTACTACGACATGTTAATATGTGTCTGTCAATCTATTCAGTGGGCGGGGAAACCGCACTCCTACGTCACGTTGCGGTGGGCCTCAAAATGGGAGGGATTTGGATCCTATTTTAACATCAGGAAATTTAAAAAAAGAGACTTGTTGTGTTTATATCACCCCAATATGACTGTGGACACACTATACCTACACAGTTCTGTCCAAACAGCTTACAAAAGATGATTTTCACCACAGGTGAAACTGCTTTTATTCTAGCTGAAATAAATAAGACTTTCTCCAGAAGAAAAAAATAATTATTTATAACTATTTTAAAACGTATAATTCGGAAATACAGTGTAAAAATGTCTTCCTCTGATAATCGTCATTTGGGAAATATTTGAGAAAGAAAAAACACTTCACAGAAGGCTAATCATCGTGACTTCAACTGTATATTGATAAATGAAAACTAAAATTGAACCTAACCAAACTAAAGTCCTTGATATTCCATGACTTTTAAAATTTCCTGATATTCCAGAAACATTTCATTTTCATTTCTAAACAAGATCTCTTACCAAACTGAGCCCACCACGTTGATGAAGTTGAGCCCCGCAGGGTTGGTCATGACCTGTGAAGACGTGGTGCTGGACGTGGGCAGGGGGATGGTCATGACGGGCAGAGTCATCTGTTGCTGGGCGAAGGGCGTCAGCAGGGTGGGCGGCTGTGCAAGGGTGGGGTCTTGCGGGGTGGGCGTGACTGAGGGCGTGGCACTCTGAACATCGGCAGGGTGTGGCGTCGAACAAGGCGTGTTTGTGGGGGTGGGCGTGGAGGGCTTGGGAGTACCTGATCCTATGGGTGACAATGAAGAAGAAAATGGCAAAATGAGTAAACAAATCTGGACAGCATGCTAAGTTTCCATTTGCTATGCACATTTAGCAATATTGCACAAAAACGATAACAGCATTTAAAGAGTCCATATTATGGGTTTTTGAAAATGAGCTTGCATTCAGTGTGTAACACAGCTCTAAGTGAAGTGAAATGTCCAGCTAAGGCTTAAATCTGAAAGTGCACAGTGTTTAAAACTATTGATTCATCTATAAAAGAGTCGACTCATAGTATTTCAAACGAATCGCCGTGCTTACGAGTCTTTAGCCGTTTCAGCGAAACCCCCAACCCTGCCCACAAACAACAGCGGCAAGCAAAGGTTGCCAGATTAGGCGGTTTTGAATTTGATTGTGCAGGTAAAAACCTTTTGGATAGGGTTTGGACTGGAATCAGTCAGCTACATCTGGCAACACAGAGAAGAGCACTGTGCTCAGCTGGATATTATAGGAAGTCTGCAGATGAACCAGATATGAGACTGTGAAGAGTCAGTGGTTGAGGTTTATTTTTGCAGAAATGCCTCAGCATTATAGCCCAGCCTTGTGCTGTGTTCCCTCTGAGGAGTGCTTCTGAAATCTACACGCTTACAACGGAGGATTCGTCGACCGTTTGTTAAAGGAAGGATCAGAAAAGACTATTGATGTATGCAGGGGCGGACTAGTCATAGGGAGCACCGGGACATTTCCCGGTGGCCTGACGGTGAATCTGGCCTGCTATACAACAAGTGTGAGCGCGTGCGATTAAAACGGTTGCCTCATTGTTTTCTCTAGCTTGTAAAGGATGCATTTAATTGTGTTTTGTAACTTGTAACCACTTGTAGTGTATCTGGTTAACTTGTATTCTCATATCGCGTCTAAAAGCACATTGTAAACGCGATGCATGCCCCTTTGTTTACTGATTAAAATGTGAACGTTTGTGAACTCGTGTTCCTCTGCTGTTTGTCGTTGCTATGGCTACATCAGCTCTCCTACACACGTGCGGCGGTCCTGTTTCATAATGGTTCAGCTGTTGCCGCTGTGTGCACTAATACTGAATGTGTGTCGCTGTTTTTACTTCTGGTTAAGAATTAGAGTGATATGCTGGGAGACCGGGGGGGGTTAGTTCCGGGAGTGAGGTGTCTGAAATACGGGCGACTCCCGGGAAAAACGAGAGTTGGCAGATATGCTCACGCACACACTATGACTACTTTAATATTGATAAGCCATGGTGGGCATTCTCTCGAATGATGTCGATCAATCGCAACAGACTGAGTCAACGGTCCAATCAGCGCAGTTCAGCATCGCGCTAAGGAGGGGTTTTGAAATGAATCACTGAACGATTCATAGAGGAGTCGCTGGGATAAATAGGTAAAAATAAATGCAAATTATAAGACAATGAAAGTGTTTTTTGACCATGCATGCATATTAACCTGCTGTTGGAGACCCCCAAAACCAAAATATGACCCTTTTTAAATGTATAATAGCGGCTCTTTAACATTTTAAAATATGCATTACAAAATTATGCTTAAAGGTGCAAATAAACTAGGATGGAAACACATTTGTATTGTATTGCAAGTGTTGTTCTGATAAACAACAAGAAGGGCTCCTGTGGTTTCACTAGTTCCAGCTTCCATTTGTATTATTAATAACGTGCACCAGATTCACGAGAAGTGAAGGTTTTGTTCTCTTGCACACATGCAATGGAAATGGTGCCTTGTTTGCTAATTACTTATGCAAAATGTATGAATTGTAAATTGAAAATGGTACACCATGAATCTAATAATTGGCACATGTAAGAAATTAAACATTTATACATTAATTTACATATTTACACATTTTTAAATATTTGATCAATGCTTTACCAAATCAAAATATCATGCATTTTAAATCTACTGTTAAAAGAAAGAACATGCATGTTTTAGTGTAGAGAAGAGGTGAGCCGACCTGATCATAGACAAAAGACCCACGTAAACAATGAATGATTAAATAGCATTTTATTATTACTTATTTGTACCATGACCTACATTTAGGCTAGTAGTAGATGTGTTTGGATATTATTTTGAATTATCATTATATTATTATTAATATTATTTTGGCAAATTGAACAAAATTAATGAAAGGACTCGAAAAAAGATACATTCATCTCAATGAAGCAGACTCAAAGCTCTTAAACCCTGCTCACACTGTGAGATTTCAGGTTTGACATGTTCACGGAGAGCCGCTCAATGCCTGTTACGATCAGATTTTTCCTCTGATGAAGTTCTGGCAGTGTCAGAAGATTTCAGACATTTTCCTGCGGTGTGACAACAGCTGTGATGAGCGTCAATCCAAGAACCAATAGGAGCACCGAATTTGATGATGCAACCCATGTGACAATTCAAATGACAGCGGGGAAATTTTTAATTAATGAGGAGCGCGGTGTGCAAGATTGCCGCTACAGTGTTTACATTTGCTTTGAGGAATCATTTCAGAATGCGGGATAGTGAAAGTGTCACGGGTGGATGACGTCAAACTCCGGGGGCTTCGTGTTTGATGCGTCTTCAGTCTGACTTCATGACAGCTGAGATCTTACAGTGTGACATGTGAGCCATGTTCATGCAGTCTGACATGCCACAATCGTTCAACATTTAGGAAAAAATAAAAATAAAAAATTAGCACAATGTGAGCCAGCCTTTAGTCAGTAAAATCTTCCCATCACTAGAAATTTGCACTGACTAGCTGTTTTGAAAACTTTGTACAAACTTAATTTTGTTGAAAATGTCATCACAAACATTTTGATTTAGCTTGAGGTGTATAAAGCCTGTGATGTGCGGTACTCACTCTGCATGGGCGAGAGAGCAGCAGGAGACAGCAGGCCGAGCTCTATGGAGTGTTTCCGGGAGAGCGACTGATTCTTTGAGGGTGGAGGAGTCGGGCACTTCAGATGCCCACTGGAGGCCTGTGTACTGTACTGGTTACCTAAACAACAGCAACATATGTTGATGTGCAAAATGTTAGCTTTTATTTGTAATTATTTTATTATTTTTTAAAATCCGTTTATTAAACTTTTACAGAAAAAAGAGGATAGTTTTACAGAAAAATAGCTGCAAATATTACTAATTAATATTAACCCTTCCCCATAAACAAAATAAAATTTCAATTACATCAAAAAAACAAATAATAACAAAAATTGGAAGATATATAAAAATAAATAAAAAGGTTAAAAGCATAGTTAGTGTCAATTATGTATCAAATATATATTAGATCGTTTACATTTACAAATAACACATGTCCAAAGTACATATCTACATCAACAAACTAAAATTATAAACTTAATCCACAGACACTTATCAGCATATTTAATTAAATTCACTCTGCATTGAAAAACCCTAAGGCTGAGGTCTGGTTTGTACTTCTGCGTCGAGTGATCAACGTGACCCACGGCGCATGCCTTGCACATTCCCGTGCATTTATACTTCTCCACGCTGTTTGTGTTGCTTTGCAATAACACTTCTGAAACGCTAGCTGGCAGTGAGGTTTTTTTTGTTCCTCTGTGACGAGTTTCTTCGCAGGTGTTTAGTTTTTCCTGAACGTTACCTTAATGTACAAGTGGCTCAAACTCGCACATTTTGAGGCGAGAACCGGCGAACATGCAACAACTTTAATCACAAGGTAAACACAAAGCAACAGTTTCCATCTGGAGCTCTTTCACGAGACTGGACACTTTTAAACACTCGCTCCAACGGGCTCTAGCGGTTCTTGGCCCTGTCCAAACTCATCACAGTTACCAAACCGACCAATCACAGAGCTTGCTCTACGTGTCATGAAACGTGTATTCACATTTGCTGAGAGGTGCGCGTCAGCGCCAGCCACAGAGAGGGCTATGCACCTGCGCGAAAGCAGTGCCAGAGTATACACGTGTGTTTGACACAGAAATATAAAAAAGATCCAAACAAAAAAAAAAAGTACTAAATTTGCCATTTATTGTAAACCTAATTTTTTATTTGTAATTATTTTTAATTTTCTTTTTAATCAAAGAATCCTAAATGATGCTATGAAGCAAAAAAAATTTCAGCACTGATACTTGTAAGAATCATTATTAGTGATTATGTAGCAATAATAACTGATCATAATGGAAGACATTTACATATTATAATGATTTCTGAAGGATCACAATAAAGACTGCAGTAATGATGATGAAAATTCAGCTTTGAATTACAGGAATAGAGTACTTTTAAAACTACATTCAATGTGAAAATAGTCATTTTAAACTGTAATAATATTTTATAATTGATCTGGTTTTACTGTATTTTTGATTAAATGAAAGAATTGTTTTTTTTTAAAACATTAAGAATTCGTACAGTTTCCAATGTTTTGACTGTGGGCGTATAACCCATATCTAAAAAATAAAATAAAATAAACAAATAGAAAATAAACAAAATTAAAAATAAATAAATTAAAAAATATATAATAATAATCGAAATTTCTTATTTTCATAACTTGTTGGAGCCATTTGGAGCCATTCTTAGTGCATAATAGTCTTCATCATGCAGTGAATGCTTTTACACACAAAAGATGTGGTTTTTTTTTGCATGTTTTTATTTTTGCAATATAACGGATGTTTTATTTTTATGACAATTATTATTGTACAACAGCTAATAAATTCCACACACCTCTAATATACGCATGTCTCACCAGAGTAAAGTGTGACTCACCTGAGGAGGCGCAGGATGAGCCGGTTGGCAGTTTGATAGGAGGAGGTCTGTGTTTGACACCTTTTCCTAAAACCGAAGACTGGACCAGAGCAGAGAAACCATCAGTCTGCAAAAAGCAACAAACAGCCATCAAAATATACTGATTCTGTACCAAGGCATGCATGGATGCGAGTGCAGGGTGATAAAATACACATGCACTTTGTTTCTGGCACAGGCAACTATTCTGATGCCCAATTCCTATGTCTGACACAGGTAAAAAGAGCATACCTATTTCAAATCTTTTCTGTCTGACATTCGTTTTATAGCATGAATTCATAATAATCATAAGATGCTTATATATATCTTTATGTCCTGAAATGTGATCCTGGACCACAAAACCAGACATAAGAGTCAGTGTTCTGAAATTGAGCTTTATACACAACCTGAGTTCTGAATAAATATGGGTTTTTTCATTGGTGTATGGTTTATTAGGATAGGGTGATATTTGGCTGAGATACTACTATTAGAAAATCTGGAATCTGATGGTTAAAAAACAAAACAATCAATCAATCAAAATTGCCTTTAAAAGTTTAATTATTTACTTAGCAAGACATGTTACCAATCCAAACATTAAGCTTTGAAATTGACTAAATATATATGATCTTTATGTTATATTGTGATAATTTTTGACATAAAAACTAAATGCGTGGATAAAATAAGACTCAATTTAAATGGTTCCGGGTCCAAGTTCACTGCCATGTGGCATCCTTTCATAAATTACTTCCAAAGCCAAATGTAACTGTAAGTGGACAAAATGATGTTGATCCTGTCAGGTTTTGCTTGTATTGTACTGATGTTGTCTTTGTTTATTTTTATTTTCTTGCCTTTCTTGTCTTTGTTTATATATACATAATGTAAAAGCATTATGTTTATATTCATGTTGTGTTGTTAGTTATGTTGATTAATGAATGTATGTTTTTTTTTGACTATTTAAATAAATAAAAAAGGGGGGAGGGGAATAAATGCATAATTTTGGCTAACAATGTATTTTAGATATTTCCAAAAATAGGGGGCAGTTCACACAGAACACATTTTTCCTTTCCAATGCGCTACTTTTCTATTGTTTCGCGATGTAAATGCAATTGATGGACGTGTGCGATTGTTACTGTGCATTCACACCAAAGGCAGCGAGCACATCAAAAAAGCACAGATTTCCCCCACAAGTCCAAAGACATGTGGTATAGGTGAACTGGATAAGCTAAACTAAGCTAAAGTGTATGAGTGTGAATGAGTGTGTATGGGTGTTTCCCAGAGATGGGTTGCAGCTGGAAGGGCATCCGCTGCGTAAAACATATGCTGGATAAGTTGGCGGTTCATTCCGCTGTGGCAACCCTGGATTAATAAAGGGACTAAGCCGAAAAGAAAATGAATGAATGAATCTAACGAAGACAGCAGAAGTCAATGTTGATTTATTTAATTATTTAGCCTGACATGTGATTGACATTTTAAATGTCACTTACTTTACTTTAAATGTTTCTTACTTTACAGCAGTAATCACATACCGTGATACCAGGAAACCATAGCTGCGTCCCAAATCGCATACTTATACACTATCCTACGCCATCTTTCTTGAAGTATAAATGGTGTAATAAGTGCGTTCACACTGAAAACTCTAACAATAATAAGTGCACTTTAATTACCCGGATGATGCACTCATTCAACCGGTGAAATGAAGTGTGTAATGATGGACACTTCACGCACTCATCGACCGCAGCTTTGCGCACGTAACGGAAGGGGCGGAGCTATCGGGTGCACATGTTGGATAACTTTATTTATTTTGGACTGTGAAAGCAAAATTCTCCTATGAGAGTGATTACAGCACCTCCCGATGGTGAATGCGGTTATACTCATGCCAGGTATTATTTGGTATTTTGGTCATTTATTTAATTAATTTGGCACCCGTCAAACATCATCGGGGAAACGGTTTGAACTTCCGCTTAGTAAAAAATCCATTAGTGTTCCATTTGGGACAGCACTACATACCTATACTATACTGTTGAGTGTGAAAGTGCATAAGTACATAGTGCATAAGTGCATAGTGTGTCATTTGGGACGCAGCTCATGATATATTTGTCCAAGGTAATCATACTATCAGAATCTTATACCGGCCTATGCCTAGTGCTTACTCACCTAATACAGTATACACACCGTGTGCATAAATAGACATTTCATGCTGTCCATAACTGTAGAGTTTTTGTGCATGCGGGTCAGTTTAAGACCATGATCTGTTCGCACTGCAAATCTGATTCTGGCCTTATTAATAACAACATGAACAGCTATGCAAAAAGATCTGAGGAAAAAAATCTGATTTGAGCACTAAGCCTTGCAGTGTAAACGTAGCCTGTGTCTTACCTCGTTCTCTCTAGAGGGCGAGAGCTGGCTCTGGGAGTTGTGCAACATCTTGACCTGACACTTGACGTCTCGTTCATACACCTCTTTATACTGCATCAGAAACCTGCAGGCCAGGAAGATGTGTATGGCGACTTAGAAAAACCAAAAGCAGAACCCCAACAACACCAAATGAAAAATGACAGCTCTGTACTTACCGATCAGCATCTGTCTTTGAACCTATGAGGAATCTACAAACCACAGACAACATAAAAGCTCAGGTGAGTGCACACGATTAGAAAGCAACACTTTATCCTTATCTTATGCTGGGTTCACAACAAAAATGTGAATTTATGGGTTTGTAAATGACACTGAATTTGCAGTTTGGCGTGAACACATTTCATTCGTCTTAAACGCATCTTCTGCGCAATTAAAAAAAAAATTCAACTTAAGCGGAAATGTCATGTGAAATGAAAAATAATATTTGTGTGTTCTCTTCACAATTAGGGTGAATCCAGCATTAAAATAAGAACTTTTTTTATTTATGATGAGCTTTGCTTAAATTCTGAGCGCTACTATGTATACCAAAAATAAGTATCAAAATAAACTTGCATAATAAAATCGTAGTAACAAATCACACCACAATAATCAGTAAAAAAAACAATAAGCAGAATTACAAATTGCATAAATAATGAGGATTTTATATAAATATTTATATTATATTAAATATTTATTCATTTTTTTATAAATAAAAATGTCAGCTGTTTCTTAACATATGTCGATATTCAATATCTCAGTATACTGTATTAATAAACCTGCACATTATTTGAGGATTTTATATAAATATTTATATTATATTAAATATTTATTCATTTTTTTATAAATAAAAATGTCAGCTGTTTCTTAACATATGCCGATATTCAATATCTCAGTATACTGTATTAAACCTGCACATTATTGACATCATGGGCACTTCAAAATAGAGTCAACGATATTTATTATTTAAATTTAGTGTGTTTAAGAATATTCACATTGTATTTGCAGTGGTCTTTTTAGCAGCACCAAATGCTTGAAGACTTCATTAGTTAATTAGCTGTATAGTTCAAACTTGAATATTTATATGTTAATGTGACCTACTATATGCTGATTGAAAATTCTCTGACTATAGGGTTATTGTACATAAACACTGTGCAATAAGGCTCCAATTGTTCATTAACATTAGTTAAATTCACAATGAAAAGTACAAAAGCTTTTATTAATCTTAGCTGATAATTTCTAACTTAATGATAAATGACACGTTGATGACAATCCTTGCTGTAACCTGATTGCAAGTCATAATCATTTTATTAAATCCCGTTTATAATCAATAAACTTCACAAGTGTTTTTTAGGCTGCATTTACACTGCATGGGGAAATGCAAAAACAGTTTTTATCTTCCTGGTATTATTATTGAGGCGCACTGTGTGCAAAATTGGTTAAGCCGGCCTTTAATTCCGATTGAAGATATCAGATTGAGGATTCGGCCCATGTCATTCGTTCCCTCATGTCTGCAGTGTAACCAGGTAGATCGGTTTTTCACCTGTCAATGCGAGTCGTGTGTCATTAAAAAAACAGCGAATGACGTCATTCTGATGATTTCATTTCAGATCAGACTTCAGCACAGTCCCAAACCTTAAATCTCATACACAAGGACTAAAAAAGCTTTTATATTGTCATATAACACAAGTATTTAAGCATGTTAACGAGAGGGAGAGAGACAGTGCAACATCCGCCACGCACACTAATATAAAACTGTGGCATACGTCACATACATAAATCATGGACATGACATTAAAATGCCTACTGGTTTAAAAAGGCAAGGATTAAAAGAAGATGGCCAAATGAGAACTTTTCTGCCATAAACTATAGTAAAACAATCTGTCAAAAAGAACTTTTAAAAAAATTAAACCCTGTGAACACATTAAATACAGGAACGGAGAAAAGAGCGCTCTTTTATTATCAGCTGTTGGTCAGCGCCCGCTCTTTTTTTCCTGGTCACTGCTCCTGTGTTCTGTGCTGTGTAAATACAGACAATCGGATACCACAGGACAACCATACCAGTTTTAAAAGATGACGTAAGCAGGTCAGCAAGAAAATCGGATAGAGTCACAAAATCGGAATGGACCATCAAGATCTGCAGTGTAAACGATGCCCTAAACTAATATTATCATAGTGATGGAATAAATTGGCCTTTTTTCACTGTTGACTTGAACCTATTAACTAACATTTACGAACAAGACTTTATTGTAAAGTGTTGCTTATTATACTTATTGCACTTATAATCCTTTTCAGTTTATTTAGATTGAAACAATTGTTTAATCTGAACATATACACATGTACAAAGTAATGCATTCAATGTTTTTTGGTTATCATACCTTTAAAAGTATCGTGATAATACTGTATACCGCGATAAAAGTTTCAAGAAAATTCAAGCATCGCTACAGGAAAATTTATCATAAGACTGATCATAAGACTGGTAGTTTCTTACGGTGGGTGAATGAGGTGCAGGTCTGTGACGTCCTCCTCTAATTTGGAGTCTTTGGCGCTGTAGATCTTTCCGTACACCAGCGGGTCTCCCATAGACTGGAAGATTGTGACTTTTGTTCTTTGGGGTTGGCCTCCCATTTCACACTCGAAAGTGTAGTCGTCCCTTACGTCCTGTTTGAAGACGAGAGCAATGTCACACAGACAGAACAAAACAACATTACATTTCCCTTAGTCAAGTAATATTCACATAGAGGTGTTACCTGTGCAGGCCAAACTGTGGGTTGAGTGTCATCGAGTTTGGCAGCATTTTCTGCCACTGCGTACTTCTCCACCTGAAGACACAAATAAAAACTGAGTTGAACATAAGAACTGGTTTATAAAGCCTAGCCTAATAGTTAAAAACAGTAAGGTTTACACATTCAACAAAGATTAAAAAGACAAAATCTGTATATTATACAAGTTTTCAGGACAGACTGGTGTGTGGTTGTAACACCCAGTCCTAACTGCACGTGACATGATGCTGCAACAGGCGATAAAAGTTTCTTTTTCATATTAAAAGTAGTTTTTGTCCCAACCACCCACAATGGTGACACTAGCTATGTTTCCATCTAAAGATGCGAATTAAATTTATGCGCAAAACTTGTAATAATAAATAAATAAATTTATAATAAATAAATAAAAATAAATAAATAAATATCGCATTAAAGATGTGCAAATAAAGCGGCGTTTCCATACAACCAATTAAAGAGAACAAAATCGTCACTTCCTGACTAACTGGTGCCAAATATCAAAAGTAAAAAAACGGAATTCATTGAGGTAGAAGAAGTTGCGTCAATCTTTTCTTCATGTAATAAATGACTTGCGACTCAGAGGTCAAATGCTGACTAATGAGCAATGAATAGTGGTGTTTGAAGGCATGAGAAGCAGAGCACAGACGCTCTTGACAGTTCTGGAGGTAATTAATTACATAATAACACTAATACTGAAATGGTTACGGTGTTTTAGAATGACCAACATTTCAGATTGGTGGCAGAGAGAGAAGCAAAATCGCCTCACAGCAAAAAGGTCGCTAGTTTGAGCCTCGGCTGGGTCAGTTGGCATTTCTGTGTGGAGTTTGCATGTTCTCCTCGTGTTTGTGTGGGTTTCCTCCGGGTGCTCTGGTTTCCACCACAAGTTCAAAGACATGTAGTATAGGCGAATTGGGTATGCTAAATTGTCCGTAGTGTATGGTGAATGAGTGTGTATGGATGTTTCCCAGAGATGGGTTGCAGCCGGAAGGACATCCGCTGCATAAAACATGTGCTGGATAAGTTGGCGGTTCATTCCGCTGTGGCGACCCCAGATTAATAAAGGGACTTAGCTGAAAAGAAAATGAATGAATGAACATTTCAGATGCGTTACAGTGTGCTCAGCCTGCTGGCTTGTCCATTCACACACATTTTTGTAATCACATGATCTCTTATAACACAATCACATGACTTTTTTTTTAATGCTCATACTGGAATTTGTTCGGTAAAATCTTTTTTTATGAAATAAAATGTTTATCCAACTCTGTTATGCACTTACACATATTTTTGGACATTTTCAAAACTTATGCTCATCTTGGCCTTTCCATCAACCATTTTTTTATGCACATATCCAAAATATGTATACAAATAGGTGGATGGAAACAGCTATTGACGCATAAAATTTCTATTTTAGAAAAGGTTTCTATTACTGTGAGGTCATAGCTAAACAACAGCATAAACTGCTATGACAGCGATCTCCTCAGGTGCTGATTATGTGCTGTATTCAGTGCTAAATGCTACTAATGGGAGTTTGAGTACCATTTTATGTGACATACTGAAAAAAAGAAGTAGATAGTTTATCTCAAATATTGAAAATAAAATAACTATCGAACACATCGCTTAAAAAGGAATGTTAGAACTGTGACTAAACCAACAAATATCACTCACTCAGCATGTACTTTTGATGTTAAAGACGTTTAATATGTATTCATTCGATTATAAACGTGCCAATAAGGTTGCGAGTGCAGTGACTATTCTCCGATTCTGCATGGCTCTGGCATTTTGGTAAACATTTTTGTCAGTGCTTACTAGTTGCTTACTAGTTTGTGTTCAACAGAATTAAGACACTCAAAATTTTGACCACTTGAGGCTGAGTAAATATTGATTAAATGTTCATTTTTGGGTGAACCATCCCTTTAATGAGTGCTTTATTTAAATGATCTGCACTCTTGCTTGTGTGAGACTTCCTATCTATTTCATATCCTATGAATATAATAACCCATACTGTGGTATTTGTTTTGCTATCTGTTAAATGTTCATGTGTGTATTTATTTATTTATGCTCCTTTGTCGCCCTCTAGTGTTTTGTTGCTCTTTTTGCTTTTGATTTAATAGATTCCTTTGCACCAGTGGATCATTGACTGCTGGCGTTATAAGGGCTCATGCTGCAGCACTTCAGTGACGGGGAATTTGAGCCGCCGTCCAGACGCGGAGTTGAGCTCCATTCTGTGTTTAGCCTTAGTTTGTGTTTTCTCCCCCACTTTGTTTATTTTTTGGTTGATTTCTTAATAAAACCCCCAGGCCGATAAATTTGTGTTTTCCCTCATTTGATGTTGTGACCGTGGTCGTAACATCATCATATAACTTAGTGTCATTTCCTACTGCATTCTTTCTGATATGATTGATGTAAAGGTTCATATGAGTGTATTAAAGTAACTCACGTCGATTTCTGCAGGGGCAGTCAGCTGACAACTGTTCTGTTTCCACATGTCCACACACTAGAAGAGAAACAAGAGTGATTTACACTGAAAACACCCATGATGGTCAGGAATAAATACATGTGTATAATATTTTGTATTAGTTTAAAGTTGACACTGGTTTAATAATAACTTCACAACTGTTTCTGGAAGTTCCTCATGCTCAACAAGGCTGCCTTTTTGACCATAAAAACAGAACGATTTGGAAATATATTTACAATGACTCTCTTAATATTTGTTTAGTGTATATTTATTTTTATTATATAAGCTGAAATCATTATCATTACGCCAGTCTTCAGGGTCACATGATCTTTCAGAAAGCATTTCATTATAATGACTTGATGCTGAAGAAACATTTCAGATTAATATTCTGCTGAATATTTATAATTGTTTTCAAAAGAACACCAAGTATTTGAAATATAAATCTTTTGTAGATTTATAAATATATTTTAAATTATAAATATATTATAAATATATAATAATGCATTCTAGCAGAATAAAAATTAGCTATTTTAATTATTGCATTTCACAGATTTCAAAATGAAAAGAGCAACTCCTTAATTCTTACCATCCCGCCTTACATTTACATCACTTTTTTAAAATTAAATCCTAACCTAATTATGACAAACTATGCCGTTGGAAAGGTCTAAGACGTCTGAATACATAATTTACCACTGTTTTTTGTTACACAAGAACAGTAATAGATTCAGGCACATTTTGTCACTAAAGTATGAAAAAATATGATCCATATTGCTAAAAACATAGGGGGCGCCCTTGTATGGTGACCATAGGAAACTGCATGTCATCTAGTGCAAGACAGGGTCTAGTGGCAAACTAAATCTTACTGAAAGCTCATTACTGAAAGATTTCAACTTCAAATCTGGAATATAATTGGATCAGAAATGTATCTTGCATTTTATAGCAATTTAGGCTGAAACAGGTTTTGTGAAATAGATATTTTATGTAATATAATAAATAGATACAGTTGAAGTCACAATTATTATGCCTCCTGTGAATTTTTTTTCTCTATTTTAAATATTTCTCAAGCAATATTACACAGTATTTCCTTTAATATTTTTTATTCTGGAGAAAGTCTTACTTGTTTTATTTCGGCTAGAATAAAAGCAGTTCTTAATTGTTTTAAAAGTATTTTAAAGTTAATATTATTAGCTTGCTTAACAATATTTTTATTCGACTGTCTACAGAACAAACCATCCTAATACAATGGTTTGCCTAATTACCCTGACTCGCCTAGTTAACCTACTTAAACCTTTAAATGTTACTTTAAGCTGAATACTAGTATCTTGAAAAATATCTAGTCAAATATTATGTACAGTCATCATGGCAAAGATAAAAGAAATCAGATATTAGAAATCAGTTATTTTGTTGGCTTGAGAAAACAAGGTTTTCCTATGTTGGTCCTCGAAAACAAACGTATCTCCTCCTAGGCAGTTCATGCTACAAGGCCCAAATTTGGTCTAAATGTGCCTTCTGCATTCAAGATTTATGTTATATCTCCTCATGCCAATCAGACTTACTGTTTTTGAATAAAAAACGTTAAATATTACATTAATAATCCAGGCATATAAAAAAAATTATACAAGCCCCAAATATGGCCAAAAGCTGTGTTCTGCATTCGATTTTGTTGCTCTGTCTTTTCAGGCTTATCAGACTTACAGTTTTCCAATAGATAATTTTTTAGCTACATGCTATTAATAATTATCTAAGTGAAATAACATATGCTAGAAAAGCCTACTAAGTATTAGCATTTGATCAAACATGTACATGAGCGATGCCATTTAGCAACTGCTTAGCAACTAGGCATGGACCAATAACCGTTTTCAAGGTATACTGTGGTTTGGAAAAATCAAGGTTTTAAAACCGTCAAAATTTTCTGCTATACCTGTATATAGAATATATATGCAATATGCTTTGCTTTACCTCTATATAGAATTACTCTTTCATGCCTTTATTTTAGATTAGTGCTACCACTTCTTATGTACGTATATAACGTTGCATATTAATACATCAAAAAGATATCATGAAATGTTTACAAACGTTCTCAACTATTTGAACTATGCGTCTCTTTAACATGTAGTTAATAATATGCTAGTAATATGATAAGTGTTATTAAAATCTTAAGAGTGAGAATAGCCTATAAAAAACACTTTTGATCAGGCATTCAACGCAGACGATCCACTGGGGTCCTAGGCAGACTCGATTGTCAGAGGGGACTCGATTTCTCACCACACCGGCCCATGCCTATTAGCAACCACCTAGCAATGCCATAAACATTTTAGTAACTGCCTAGCAGCCACTTAGCAATCGCTGTGCTTCCTGCCAACTGCCATTCCCAGTCCTAGCGCAGTCGAGTTGGCTTTCTCAAGCCAACATCAATGTTTGTCAACAAACTTTAGGTTCTAGTTAAAACTATTATGTTTAAAAAAAGTATTGAAAAATATCTTCTTTCCGTTAAACAGAAAATGGGGGAAAAATCAAAGCGTTGAGGACTGGCATTTGTTTAAGGTAAATATGTCATTTTTATGTCTATTTTCAAAATGTAGAGGCGAAGGTTAAGGGGTAAAACAGGTCTACAGGTTAATTCTGCTTCTCTGACTCACGTTTCCAGCTTTGGAGATCTTCAGGTCTATGGAGGGAGAAGGTTTCCTCTCTTTCCTCCTCTGCAGGTAATCCAGCAGTCGAAGCTGCGGCAGTACAGGACAGTGGCTCATAATCTCCTGCTGTCTGTTCAGAGCTGCTCGCGAGTGCCTCCTAAAACACCTGAAGAAATGTGCCAAGCCATGAACAAATTAGATATAGCTCTTTAGTATCAAACAGAGAGTATTTCTGAAAGCTTTAACAGACAAACTACATGCAATGATCCCGTTATCTGATAACAAAGATAGACTTTTGCTCTCAAGGAGGTTCAAAGAGCTTCAGGTTTATCACTGCGAAAATGCTTTATTTATTAAAGAGTTTTTGTTTCCAGTCAGAATATCTAATATTTCTTCATTTGTGGACATTGCAGTTGTTGTCTTGAAGTTCAGTATTGACAATTTCTTGAATATGTGTTTGTTGTACTTTGGATTGAGTTTGATGATAAAAGTCACATTTGAATACATGAAAACAAGAGGGGCGTTTTGGTTTTTGTTTCGTTTTTTATATATGTATGTATTAAGAATTTTTTTAATTTGTATATTTAGTAAATGCAGCAATGTTATGGTTGTAAAGAATTTTTTTATGACTGTAAAACGCTGCATTTCAATCTCAATAAAATAAAAAATATTGTGGAAAAAACTAATCTTAAATAAAGAAGCATTTTCTAGACAAGTAAAAAACATTGATTTGTTTTCATAAATAAAAAGGAAAATTAAGTTAGATTTTCCTTTAAAAAAAAAAAAGCTAAATAATCAACTTATTTCAAACCGAAAACAAGATTATTTTACCTCCCACAGTGTTTTAAGAAAAAACTCACTTCATTTTTACTTATTATTCATGTAAACCAAATCATTTTTAGATATGTGCACTAGATAAACAGGCAAAAACAAAGTAAGAAAAGCATTTTGGGCACTCTTTCTGCTGGCTGCACCAACCAAAGACGCACAGTCATAAAAACCACTGACATTTCTTTCGTCTCAACAACACACTGAGATAAAAGCGGCAGCGGCTTTTCAGCTCACGGATGGTGACTAACCACAAATACACAACAAAAGATTCTGCGATGTGCACATCTACATGAGCTCTGTGGGTGCAAAACTATCATTTTGCAAAACATCTGATGAAATTACAATATGCGCTAATTTCATTTCTACTTTTTGACAGCAAGAACATAAGAAAACCCAAAACTGAATATTTTGTCATCACTTACTTGCCCTCTATTTTACTTGTTGTGCTGAACACAAAAGCAGATATTTTGAGGGATTCCAAAAAACTGTAATCACTGACTTTCATACTAGGAAAAACAAATGCTATGGAAGTCAATGGTTACCGGTTTCCAACACTTTTCCAAATATCTGCTTTTATGTGATGATTTTGTCCTTACTGGATGAAAACTGCACTTTATTCACAAATATTTTTATATCTGTGATATTGCAATTTTGCGTATGACAGAAAATGGCATGTTTTAAACCATAACAAACTCCTCCTAAAAATATAATCAGATCAACACCAAATTAAGTCTGCTTAATCCGAAGGTGTTTGTGATATTAGGCAAGACTTCTCAAACATTTCAAAGGTAGTGTGTACAAAGCCAAGTAAAAACACTTCCCAATCCCAATTCTACCCCTTACCTATCTAGCCCTTCCCCTTATCCCTATGCCTTCAAGCTAAAGAGAACTGGGACAAAAAAATTGAACTGGGCTTGGGCCTTAATGTGAAGTTGGAGCATTACCGTTTCATGGAGCGCGTGTTCATCTTCTGTTTGTTGTAGAGCAGACGGTTGGTGGTGCAGCTGACAGAGATGGAGGGGTCGAGACACAGAGGCTCTGCTGTAGCCAGAATCAACTGACTCTCCAGCTGAAGTTTATCATCCTGCAAACACATTCACAACATCAGTCAACGCACAATCATCTGCACTCAATCGGCCACTTCCATGGTCAACGATCATATGTTCATCATATGTTTGAGGTCTGTACAGTTCTTTTAACAAAGCAAGGATGCATTAAATTGATCAGTTATTAATTAGTTAACATTTATTAATATTTTTTATCTCCAATTTAATTAAGCGCAGTCATTTTAATTTCTATTAGTAGTGTCACTTTTTGAATTTTCAACGTTGATATTAATACGTTAATACGCACAAAACCAATTTTTTGGTGTTAGAGTCAGTGTGTTAATCTTAAGGATAATTAAAAGCTATTATAAAACAGTGACAAAACTCACATTAAGACAAAATAAATACCCAAAGCTTGCCAGTTGTCACTTCTGCACTAAATGGACCAACTATTTTTTTACCCCCCCGTATATTTTTTCCCCAATTTCTTTTTAAAGGACAGAGGATTTTTTCAACACGATTCTAAACATAATAGTTTTAATATCTAATGTCTAATCACTGATTTATTTTCTCTTTGCCTTGATGACAGTACATCATATTTTATTAGATATTTTTTCAAGATACTATTCAGCTTAAAGTGACATTTAAAGGCTTAATTAGGTTAACTAGCACTTAAGTTAGGGTAATTAGGTAATTCATTGTATAACGATGGTTTGTTCTGTAGACAATCAAAAAAAAAAAACATTGCTTAAGGGGGAAAATAATATTTTTTTCCAATAATATTTTTATTTTCGTTCTCAGTTTGTACACATTGAAATACAACACTTTACATATATTTTTACAACAATAGCCTTGTTGCATTTTAAAATTATTCAAAATATGAGGATCTGTATATGTTTTAAAAACTAAACTAAACAAAAACAAACAAACAGAAAAACAAAAATGCTTCCCCTTTTGTTGTAAATTGTAATCTATTCAAATTTGACCATTATAATCATACTGAGCACAAGGTACAGCAAATATATATACTGAAGAATATATCAATACAGAGCTATAAGACTGGAAAAATAATAATCTTATATTAAAAACCGTTTTTATTCTAGCCAAAATAAAACAAACAAGCCTTTCTCCAGAAGAAAAATATGTTGCCGAAAATATTGTGAAAATTTGTTGCATTTCTGAACAGCCCTCCGTCCACACTATACCGCTGAAAACACATATCACGTGACCACACATACACACTGTCATGCGCTCTAACATACGCGCACATCTAAGCTCCAGGAAGTCAGCGGGTGCTTTGAGCAGAAATCCCCTGAGAGCAGCGCAAGTTGGACAGTTTATCAAGGATGTACTGCTGGATCGAGCCTCACTATAGTTGTTAAATGTGATATTTAATTCATCTTGTCTCTATCTAACGACTCTTCAGTCTTTTGAATCTATCAGGTAACGTGTCCCAGCATCCGTACACTGCATCAATATTTCGCTTCCGCGCTTGTACTTAGTAATGTTAGCGAAAACATCAGATACTGTTAGTTGGTTCCTGTTGGTTGTCCACCTTTTTTACCATCGAAGTTTGTCGACACTGTAATAACAACACGCATCACTCTGCCTTATTCATGCCAGATTCCCGCGGAAAAAAGTGATTGACAGGTGGTCATTTGTGTGTGACCCATTTTGGTCCCACTTTATATTAGGTGGCCTTAACTACTATGTACTTGCATCAAAAAGTAAAAGTTCAATGTACTTACTGTGTTCATAATGTATTTGAGGACCCTTGTGGTGCTCTTGAGTTGGGATAGGGGCAGGGTTAAGGACAAGTTTGGTGGTATCGTAAGGTTTAAGGGTGGGTTAAGGTGTAAGGGATGGTTAGCAGTGTATTTACAAATGTAAATACAGAAGTTAATTACAGATATAATTACATAAAGGTATTTAATCAAGCATAAGTATAATGTAAAAACGTGCATTTACACAATAAGTACATTGTAACGAATTATTAATTTCGGTGTAAGTACATAGTAGTTAAGGCCACTTAATATAAAGTGGGACCGCTACAAATTATTGATTCGTTATGAATAATAATTAATTCTCTGCCGCTTATGATGGTCCATCGCAATGCTTCTCATTAGACATCGTACAATGCCAAATTGGTCGACATCGCCCAACCTTACTGTTTAACATCATTCGGGAAATATATAAAAAATAATAATAATTTTGACTTCAACTGTACATTAATACACAAAACAACATTTTAAAATCATAATAATACTTCGCAGTTATATTTGTTGATACTATAATTGCAGCAAATATCACAGACCCCAAACTTTGAATGAATGATCTACAGAGTTGCTCACCTGTGTCCACTTGTGGTCACTCGTCATGGCGTGAACATCACAGATCAGGGTCTGGTTGAGCAAAAGAGAAAGGAGTTAATAAAAAGTGGCCACAGTAAGTTCCTCAAAAGCACAACTGGTTATAAATCAGGGCGTTTTATTGACCTGCATAGTGGGTCTCAGCAGGATGTGCCGGCTCTGGTATGTGGGCATCTTTGTGTTTCCGGACTGTCTGTAGTCTCTGACCTCGGCTATCACACAGCCGCAGTGGAAAATATTCACCTGACAGAACACGCAGAAAAGCAAAACTCAGCTGGAGGTTTAGACATTGGTTTTCAAACCATCACAGTGCTATGGAGTTACATTAGATGCAAGCAAATGAAGATGTAGGTTCATTGAAATAAAATGTAGAATCACTTTCAAACCAGTGATGTTTTGGGTTTATTTACTAAACTGCTTAAATTATTAGTTTTTATATTTATCTTAAATTTATTTTTATTTAAATCTTAGTCATTAAATACTTAAACATAAGGTAAATAATGATATTTTCAGTGAAATGCTTATTAATGTTTTCTTTGGTTGCATTTTACATATATAATTTATACATATTTTATAACAAGAAATCATTTAACCAATCAGAGCTGACTAAGCACACCGGCCAATTACATCTAAGCTGAGCGGGAGAAAGATGTTAACCAATCAGAGCTCACTCCGCGCACGATGAAGTTGAGCTGGAGAACCAAATAGATTTACGATAGTTATTTATTTATTGTTCTGACTGGAATTGATTTAAGTTAATCTTTATTTTTTCATGTTGTCTGTTTTTAAGACAATTTTTTAGTACTACTGTGTGCAGTATGTGTTTAACTAGAGCTAAGGTTTGTTAATCTTAATTAATTTTATGTTTTCTGTTTTAAAGACAATTTTATTACAGTTTTATTTATTACACTTAATACTCTGTTATTTCATTGTGATATGCTTTGTTTTGCACTTCTTGTGCACTGAATAATGTGTGCATGTAGCTTGTTTGAAAAGGCAAAAACAGCTGCTAAAATAGCAGATAAAATTGCAATCGCAATATTCGTTCCAAAAAAAAATTTGCAATATGATTATTTTGTCCATATTGCACAGCCCTACTGTATATGTATATGTATGAGAGAGAGAGAGAGAGAGAGAACAGTTTAATTAATACGAAAATGTCATAGACCACAAACTTTCAAGTGCCCAATTAAAATTCGATTTAGCTAAAAAAAAACCTGCATATATGGAAAATAAAGTAAAATAAGATAGATATAGATATTAATTAAATTCAATTGAAATTTCACTGACCAAATATTTTCAAGTGCTTAAAATATAATAAATTGAATAATATGATATTATAAATATAATATATTGAAGATTATTGGAGTATGTTTTACGAGAAAATATTTGAGCAGTCTTTCTAGTTTTATGAACCTGTTTAAACATGGTACTATAATGTATTTAATTCATAAAATAGCATCTGTGCCTTTTAATAAGTCTTCTGTGAAAGTGATGAATTAAGGCACTAGTAGATAAAATAGGTGGAATTTGAACATTAAATCCAGATGGAAACGGCAATCTGAATCTGAGCTAAATAACTGATTAGATTAGAAGTTGAAATGGTAACAGTTTAATCTCTGTTAACACATTGTTAACAATTCAACTTTGAAACAAACTGAAATTTAGTAGCAATTTCTGAGTGAATATTAATTGTAACCCATATTTGCTTCAGCACTGCTACTAACCTGTGATTTTTCCAGAAGGTCTACAAGGATGGGCGGCAGCTCCTCTGCATCCAGGTACTCCAGTAATTCACCCTCTTCATAGCGAAGCCGAATCGTTTCTGAATCTTGTCGATCGAAACATCAACATTTTTAAATATTAGCCCGACCGAGAGTTTATGTAAATGTAATAAGATATGCTACATTGATCAGGGAAAAAAGACAGTACCAGATCCGTTTTTTCCTCTAAGCATAAGCGAGTATCCTTCATTGCCAGGGTACAGATTGACCACCAGACACGAGACGGACTCCTGTGAGACCAGCTTCTGTAGTAGATTCACATTTCTCCTCAGTTTCTGCAGAGAGAGGAGGAAAGACTTTGTTATTATCAGAAGATGGATGGATGGATGGATGGACGGACGGAAAGATGAATGGATTGACAGATGGATGGACGGACAGACGGAGGGACCTACGGATGGATGGACGGATAGATAGAATGACAGATAGATGGATGGACAGACAGAACAAAGAACAGACAGGAGCGTGAATGGAGTGATAGATAGATAGAACGATAGATTGAACGATAGACAGATTTCTTGCAAATTATCTGCAAAGTTTTGAAAAAAAAAGTAAATAAATAAATAAATAAATAAATAAATAGTTTTCTCCATAAAAGTAGTGAGAAGTGTCACTGTGTTTGCCAATAACAAGAAAGAGGTCAAGCCCTGGGATATATATGAGCAATTGTATGCAAATGTCAACCTTGCCATGAAAGAATTCAAGTTTTCACCAAAACAGCGAAACCCTTTCTAGGTTTTTTGTGTAGGCTTTTATTTTACAGTGCTGTAAAAATAGTCAAACAAGTATCTGTCAGTGTTTTCAACTATTATATTTGATTTACACACACATGTCACACACGTGCCAATTTCACATCTGTCATAACGGAGAGACGTCACATCCATAACAAAGCCTTTTGCAAATGCAAAAATGTCCAATAAAATAAACTCAATCAGGTTTGTTCTATCGTGAGCCGACTATTATCCTTTAGATTATCGTTATTTCTTTTGGATTGTGTAGTTTAATTCACAGAATTTATACAAAGTATGTTGTATGCCGTAAACTTGCAAACTTTTTTGGTCACATCCATAACGCATGATTATTTTCCTCATTTTAAATATAAAGAATGTTTACAGATTTATATTTTTCTGATACCTTAACTCTGTGGTTAGTTATTTTGGTAAATATAAACAGATGTTTCAATTTAATGTTAACATATACTTTCTATTTGATTTTATGCTTTAAGATTTTACTGCAAATGTCACATTCATAATGCTGGAATTGCTCAGACTACATTGTCGATTAGTAACATGCATTGCTTAGAACTTTGAATACCTTCAAAAAGTTTTTTCTTAACATTTAATATTTTGTTTTAACCTTCAGATTCTAGATTTTCAAATAGTTCTATCTCAGCCAAATACTGTCCAATCCTAACAAAGTATAAATCAACGGAAAGCTTAACGTTTAAAAACAATAGCTAAAACTTGTGACTGGTTTTGTCATTGCATATTGTAATAAGCTTTTAATTTTGACATGCACTAAAAGTGGTCGACCAATCACAATAGACCAGGCCATAATCTGACCAATTAGAGCAGAGCAGGCTCTCAGAAATATGGAGTTTAGATAGTCTGAATTCTTAAAATAACCTCTGTGAGAAGGGTTTTTGTTGATGCTGCAATGGATATTATTAGAATCTAAAGTGCTTTTTAAAGACTCCAAAACTAAAATGAACTAAAAAAATTAAAAATAAGAACAGGGGTCCAGACGTTTGTGTGTATATCAGCTGAAAATTACCTTCAACTCTGGTTCTTTTTCACACTCTTCAATGTACAATTCATAAAGTTTCTGATATAAGGATTTCCTTCCGCTGGAGGACACTCGCCTCTTCGCTGGTCGCTGACGAGCACTTTCTACAATGTACTGAAGGAAGCAGAGAAACATAAACAAATAATTGGCAAAATAACAGAACATTCTAATTTACAGTATATAATATTATACATACAACAAATGAATAATACTATACACAGAATATGATCAAACACTTACCTCAGCCCGATCCAATGCATATTCTAGGACTTGTTGCTGTGGAAACATAACAAATGAAAACTATTGGATTAAATTATTGTGAATGTATATGAAAAATTGTTTCAAATTATTGGACGCATTAAAGGTAAATGTTGAAAATAATGTTCATTTTCTTGCACAAATTAAATATTTTGCTTCATAAGATTTTTATGTATAGAAAGGAGCCGAGGGTACTTATATAGTTTTGTCTGTGTGTGCTTTTTTAACTCATAAAGTGACTTGCATTTTATAAATAAACAAAGATCGCAGTTTCAGCTAGAAATAATATTTAATGTTTCTCTAAAGAAAGTCACCGTCATCGTGTATGACCTGAGGGTGAGTAAACGAACCAATATCCATCTTTTTGATGAACTGTCTCTTTAAAATAGACCTAATTTAAACCGCTGCATTAACAATTTTCATGACTGTATCTAGATTTGGATTCATTAAACATCTAACAGCTTAATATCATTATTATTATTATTATTATTATTATTAAAGCTGTGCAATGTGATGATATCTATTATATGAACAAAATAAAATGTTTATCGCTTCATATTATTTGTTGTGACAAAACATGCATTGTTTCTGGTTACACTTTTTCATAACTTATATTAGCTCAATATACACGCCACTACGAGGAGGCAGATGGAAAACATGAATAACAGCCTTATGAGAATGTTGCAATCTTAAAAGCACAATATTTACATTTTGAATTCAATTGTGCAATATTTTATAATCTTTCCGAAACGTGCATTTATATTTCATACATATTTGTTTTATATTTCTACACTGTCAACCAAACACTTGCTCTAAAGCTCTAAATAATGTGCGAAATATGATCAAGAGTACATTTTCTGAGCATTTAAAAAGAAATTGCCTATTTCTTTATTACCATCAACCACTGCGACTGTATCTTTATCTAACATCAATACGAGAAATATTTTGACCAAATTGGTGACAATTATACCATGAATGGATAAGGGGGAGAGGGTTGTTGATTGTATATTTTATTGTTGTTATTATTTTTCTTTTGCTAATTAAAAAAAAAAAAAGAATGTCCTGATACTCGTTGTATTCTTACATTCTACATAACGTTATGTGTACTTCCTATAAACATACTTATAAAAATATATATATATATATTTATATAAGCTATTAATTGATTGAATTCACAATAATATGATACTATATTGTGATACATATCATTTTCAGGACATGAGATGAATAATATTTTGATTTGAGATTTTTTGTCATATCACCAAACCCTAATATTATTATTATTATTATTATTATTATACTGCCTGACAAAATGCATTTTGTACTAGTGCTGCACAATATATCGTTTTAGCATCGATATCGCAATGTGAACATTCCCAATAGTCACATATGCAATGTTGAGTCTGGATTATAATTTATGAGTGCACAGGTGTTTATTGAGGCCTGCAACTGTGTTTTTAACTTTGATATTGATAACAATAAACACTATTGAATTGTTTATAAAATAAAACCTACGCAGTATTATTTGACATTTGATTATTCAATTACTGCATATCTGAATACATTTCGACTCCTCGAAAAACAATAAGATGCTGTTTATTATAATTTGTATGTTTTTCTTTATTGAATTTATCTATGCTTGTAGATTATTTCTTATATTTTATGCATACGCACTCCACTACAGAATTATCCCAATCAATCTGATATGATAAATTCTTTCCAAATAGTAATTCAACACACCTAGTGAAACTGTATTCATATTGCAGAATAAAGAAATATCGCAATGTTAGATATTTCCACTATCATGCAGCCCCATATTGTTTTGGATAAAGTACATTATGCATTACTTGGATACTAAGAAAAAACACTGAAGTACAACTTTTTCATGCTAGAAACACTGGTTTTAAACTAGCAAGCAATAAAAAGTAAATGAATGTAAAAAAAATACATGATAAAATCTTTCACAGTCTAAAAATATATAAATATAAAATCGCTTCTTACCATTGTGCTTGCTGTGTGACAGGAGGCGATGTTGTGTTACACCAGCACTGTCACCTCCACAAACACACCATTCAAGCCCTGGGATCACACAGAGACACGTCAGAAACGCACACACTCGTGCATTTACCTGCCAGATGACCGCTTCCATTCACAACTCAAGGTATGAACACTAATAAGCACAGTATGATGCATGAGCTCAGCTCATGAAGGCACTTCTGCATCTGTTTCTGCAAGCAAACACAACATCTGCTCAACTAATGCGGCCAGCTTCAACAAAGTGCGTGTTAAAGCATGCAGTGCGAGTAAACAGCACGTATTGAGGATATATACAGAATATGTTCCCAGGTGAAGAAGGTAAACTTCAGCTGTGGACGACAGGCTGGCTAACATTCAGCTAACAGCTCACTTTAATGCAGAAAAGCAAGCGACATTAGCGGCTGACAGAGCGGCTTGTAACGACACAGTGGCGACAAACATCAAAACCGACTTGCCAGTCGAGTTGCATCGCCACAGGCTGGAAATCCGAAGCAAGAAGCGGAGTAAATGTTCCAGTGCCTTCAATGAAAAAAACTCACAGCAGCCATTTTGTTCCAGTGTAACAACAAAATCCAAACTTCCGGTGTGCGCGCGTGCTGGAGGCGGAACCAAAAGATGTGCGGCGCGGAACCGTTCAAAAGCTGGTAATGTCGACGATACAGTTAATAAGAAAAAAAATGATATAAAAAGACAAGAAAGATTTGATATAAATGAATATCTCATGTATTACATTATTGTTTGTATTAAGCATTGTCTGAAAAGGGTAAATGACACAAAGCTAAAATTGTGGTAAACTGAAGTGAATATTGTGGAAAACCTTATGTAAATGATCAGTTTCGGGTAAAATTTCTTTATTAAAGGTTTGTTATGGAAAATGACAACATTTTTATTTTTCATTTGGACCCAATTTTATCAGTAGTTAACAGAATATCTCAAACAGCTCGAGCATTTTTGCATAATATATCAAAGAGTCATGTTTTAACACACGTTTCTATTCATTTTAGAAAATAATACCAATGTTATTCATTCATTTTCTTTTCAGCTTAGTCCCTTTATTAATCCGGGGTCGCCACAGCGGAATGAACCACCAACTTATCCACAACCCATCTCTGGGAAACATCCATACATTCTCATTCACACTCATACACTACGGACAATTTAGCCTACCCAATTCACCTATATCACATGTCTTTGGACTTGTGGGGGAAACCGGAGCACCCGGAGGAAACCCACGCACGGGGAGAACATGCAAACTCCACACAGAAATGTCAACTGAACCAGCCGAGGCTCGAACCAGCGACCTTCTTGCTGTGAGGCGAATGTGCTACTCACTACGCCACTGTGGCGCTCTAAAACCAATGTTAAATTAATAAATATTACAGTTTTATTACTCATACCCATACACAATGAAGCCAATAAATCCAGGGAAATGGCACATTTTTAGGTGTAGCATCTTAAGTTTTTCCTTATGTGCATGTCTGTTTTAGCAATGAATCAGCAAACAATTCATCTACTGTAAATAATTTGGCACTAGATTTGAGTTTGTTGAATTAAAAACAAATACAAATCTTTCAAAAAATTATCTTCAAAATTATTTAATATTAATTTGTCCTCTATTACAATTGTAAGAGTAACAAATAATAACTTGACGTCTAGTTGAACATTTGGAAAAGTGGCACACGGTAGATTTTTCTGATGAATCATCTGTTGAACTGCATCCCAATCATCACAAATACTGCAGAAGACCTCTAGGAACATGCATGGACCCAAGATTATGACAGAAATCAGTCAAGTTTGGTGAAGAAAAAATCATGGTTTGGGGTTACATTCCGTATGGGGGCGTTCGAGAGATCTGCAGAGTGGATGGCAACATCACCAGCCTGAGGTATCAAGATATTTGTGCTGCTCATTACATTACAAACCATAGTAGAGGGCAAACTCTTCAGCAGGATAGCGCTCCTCCTCATAATTCAGCCTACACATCAAAGTACCTGAAAGCAAAGAAGGTCAAGGTGCTGCAGGATTGGCCAGCCCAGTGACCAGACAAGAACATTATTGAGCATGTCTGGGGAAAGATGAAGGAGGAGGCATTGAAGATGAATCCAAAGAATCTTGATGAACTCTGGGAGTCCTGCAAGAACGCTTTCTTTGCCATTCCAGATGACTTTATTAAAAAGTTATTTGAGTCACTGCAGAGATGTATGGATGCAGTCCTTCAAGCTCATGGGAGTCATACACAATATTAATTCTTTTTCCACTGCACCATGAATTTATATTTTATACTGTACATTATCTCTGTTAAGTGATAAGAATTTTGTCTCAAAGTCTGACCTTACTGTCCTAATTAAATAATTAAAAGTCAAGCATGAGGGCGCCACGGTGGCGCGTGAGTAGCACGTTCGCCTCACAGCAAGAAGGTCGCTGGTTCGATCCCCGGTTGGGGCAGGTCCCGGTTGGGCCAGTTGGCATTTCTGTGTGGAGTTTGCATGTTCTCCCCGTGGTTGCGTGGGTTTCCTCCGGGTGCTCCGGTTTCCCCCACAGTCCAAAGACATGCGGTACAGGTGAATTGGGTAAGCTAAATTGTCCGTAGTGTATGTGTGTGAATGAGAATGTATGGATGTGTTTCCCAGAGATGGGTTGTGGCTGGAAGGGCATCCGCTGCGTAAAACAAATGCCGGATAAGTTGGCAGTTGATTCCGCTGTGGCGACCCCGGATTAATAAAGGGACTAAGCCGAAAATGAATGAATGAATGAATGAAAGTCAAGCATGATCATATTTTATTTTGGTATAAATAAGCGTTATCTAGAGGCCTTTGCCTTTCATATAAGCCACTTCTGATACCAAATGATCAACTAGAAGTCAAGTTATTATTTGTTGTTTCTCAAACTTGGACAAAACCTTTGTCTGGTCATGTCAATATTATTTATATTGTATTTATGGTTTTATTTTCTGACATAAGATGCATTTAATGAAGCAAAAAAAATAAAAAATAAAAAAATAAGAAAAGAAAAAGAATAGCAGACAAAGCAATGACACAATGTTTTGTGTTTTGACACATACCAATTACTCTAAAATTTGGAGAGAATAACATTTTATTTGCATTTCTTGTGCAATTAATATTTATTTATTTATTTAAAAGAAAGTATAAAATGCAGGACCCCCAAATGGGTATCGATTTATAATTCACAAATTGTATCATATATAGAGACGTTGATTTATCGATGCATCTTTAATTTGTATAAGTTTTTTATTTGTTGGAAGTATAAACAAAATCTTGAAGAGTGGAAAACATGTAAAACCACTCTATTATTTTTGCTTAAAAGTCACTAAATAAACTAAAAAACATTGCATGATAATCAGAAACTGAGAAGCAGAAGATTTTTAGAGGAAAATTATATAAATTAGACGCATTTTTGTTCTCCAAGTTAACAGAATAACTCAATTAACTATATTGTTCAAACACTTTTTGCATATTATATCAATAATTTGTGTTCTTAGACATGTTTCTATTCATTTTAGAAAATAATACAAATGTTATATGAATAAATATTAGTTTTACTCATACCCATACACAATAAATCCAGTTAATCCAGAGAAAACGGCAAATATTTAGGTAGGATCTTAATATTTCCTTATATGCATGTCTGTTTTAAGAATAATATAAAAGAATGATATAAATTAGATGCATTTTTGTCATTCAGGTAATCTGGATGCAGTATTTGTAACAGGCAAAAAATAAATAAAAAGAATTCAGCTAAACATTTAAGATGTTGGTCATGGATTTACTTAATATCACCTGATGTAACCAATTTAATACATAATGCAGTGCTCAGCATGAAAGAAATGCAATATTTACATTGAATATAGGTCATATATTTTGGTGCATTTGAACATGACAGATTTATTAAATTATTTATTTGTTAAAATAATATTTTAGTCAGTGAACAGCTTTAGCAACAGACATTTAAATTCATGCAAATTTTATACCATTTTTTTTATTTCTCTCGAATTTTGCTCCTTTTAAATTTCCTATTTAATATTTTTCTCTAACGTATACATTTGATATATGCACAAATATAATATAGTAAATCTTCCTATAGAACTAGATTTAAATGAGAGATTTGTGAGGGGTGTACTCATGTTGAGCACTAACACGTTAACATTAGGTGAAAATCTGTTATGACACATTTCAGGCGCAATCACATCAAACTGCGTAAAACTGAATAAAATGAAAAAGATCACACAAGCTTTAGGAAAAATATTTTTATTTATTCGTTCCCTTAAAGAAAATGTGCACATCACTCCAAACTAAAAGCATTCAGAAATCTTCTACAATGATGGGAAGATCCACAAAAACAACAGTATTGCATAAACCACTTGAATGTCACATTACTATAAAAGCACCACAGAAGAAGAAAATAAAATTAGAAAGTATCTGTGACTCTTACTTCACCATCCTGACGTTTATATCGCAATTAAAAAGTCAACATTTTGTATAGACTTAAGAAAAATGTAAAATAAAATAAAAAATCAGAACTGCAAGATTTTTTAAACATTTATCTTCTGATTTTACATCACAATTTGGAGGAAAAGGGAAATATTTCTCAGAAACTCTGAGAGCCCTTCAAATTCTGACTTTCTGACTGAAATTCTACACTGTTAAAAAGTTGTGCAGAGTCAAGTGCAGTACTTGGGTTAAAAGTTGAGTCAACTCAAAAAAGCAGACGATTTTAAGTGGAGTCAACTTTTTTTTTTACAGAGAGCATTTCAGAGCTGTGAAATATAAACAACTCTTTTACTTGTAATGCTCTAGTTACAGCTCACAATTCATCAAGATTTACGATTATGAATTCTGACTTTTTGCTTACAAATTCTGATTTTATGCTTCACAATTGAGTTTTTCCTCTCCGAAAGCTGCTTTTATAGCTCACAATTTTCAGTTTAAATATAAAAAAAACCTGAATTTCAAGCTTTTTACATATTCTTCTGATTTTACGTCACATATTGACTCAAGTCTCACAGTTGACTCAACTGAAAATTGTCAACTCAAAAAAAAGCTGACAATTTTCAGTTGAGTCAACTATAAGACTTGAGTCAATGTGTGACGTAAAATCAGAAGAATATGTAAAAAGCTTGAAATTCAGGTTTTTTTAACATTTAAGCCGAAAACTGTGAGCTATAAAAGCAGCTTTCGGAGAGGAAAAACTCAATTGTGAAGCAAAAAAATCAGAATTTTTCAGTTGAGTCAACTGTTTTACAGTGAGCGATTCAGAACTGCGAAATAAAAAAAAACTTGTTTACTTGAAATGCTAGTGACAGCTCAAATTTTAAATAAGATTTATTATTATTATTTGCGTTTTTACATGTCAAAATATGGACCTAATTACATGACCTAAATTCACGAATCAAAATAATTCTGACTTTTTGCTTACAAAAAATTCTGATTTTATGCCTCAAAATTCAGTTTTTCTCTCAGAGAGCTGCATTTACCTCACAATTTTTACTTTAAAGAAAATAAACTGAATTGCAAGGTCTTTACATCTTCTGATTTTATGTCGTAATTCAGAATTTGGAGGAGGAAAAGGGAAATATTTATTATAAAATCAATTTAGATTTTTCCCCTTCAAATTCTTACTTCTGCTTTGTTATAAAAGTTGACTCAACTTACAGCACTTTGAGTTGAATCAACTTAAATAGAGTCACGTGCAGTACTTGGGTTAAAAAATGAGTCAACTAAATAAAAAACTGTGAGGGAAGTTGCCTTACAATTTTAAGTTGAGTCAACTTTTTTATTTTATTTATTTTTTTATTTTTACAATGAACAGTTCAGAGCTGTGAAGTATAAAGAACTTGTTTACTTGTAAAGCTAGTCACAGCTCACAATTTAAGTAAGATTTATTATTATTTTTGTCTTTCAATGTCAAAATATGGACAAAAAAAAAGTCAGAATTACAAAAATTCTCTAATCAAAATAATTCTCACTTTTTGCTTACAAATTCTGATTTTATGCTTCACAATTCGTTTTTTCTTTCTGAAAGCTGCTTTTATAGTTCACAATTTTTCATTTGAAGGAAAAAAACGTCAGAATTGTGATAAACTAAAAGATCTGTAAACTGAAGGGAAAAAAAGTAAAATAAAACAACAACAGAAACAAAACAGCACAAGCATGAACAAACATAAGATGAAATGAATAAGACATTATCAATAATAAAATCATCTTAACATTTAAACACACACACACACACACACACACACACACACACACACACACACACACACACACACACACTCATTCAGTATCTCCACATTTGGGCAGTGTGCTTCATTATTTCACAAAAAAACTAAAATAATCCAGACACATATTGCTTCTTTTCCGCAGTTCGTCCATCACCCCTCGCAGCGATAGTTTCTCCTCTCAGAGCATGACCAGAAAACACGATTAACTCACTTATAGAAAATAAAATATCCTCAAAAACCCCAGAAGGGTCAGTCAAATGCACATCTCTTATAAAGAGAACAGGTCATTCAAAATACTGAGCTGACTTCTTAAAACAACGTCCAAACATTCGCCTTTAAGGAGAGTTAAGACGTTGTAAATCATAATTCCTGCATGCAAACGAGAGGGCAAGAAATGTGGGTGAGTTCACTAAATGCCCACCAGATGGCAACACAGTCTGATCTCAAATCAAGGCAGCTTTAGAAAAGGCTCTCTTTGCCCTATATACAGTATAAGCTTTCAGTCTAAATACTACAATAGCACACACAACCTCTAAACACCACAGAAAGAAAAACCACACGATTAAGAAACAAACCAAAAAACAAAGCTATAGGGAAATCACGCTAATTTGGTTTTGAATATTTGTAATAAGCAACTCATCGTCCTAATAGAATAAATACTGAAAAGTTACCTTGAGGTAACAAAGGCTTTGGTTAAGCGTTTTTTTTTCTCCAGCACCAGTTTCAGCCTAAATCGAAGACAGTCCTCGAGTTTATGTCCAAACTGTACTGTTGCCGAACACTTGGTTTATTCAGAAAGGAAAGTTAAATTGATAGCTCACCCGAAAATAATCATTTACTCACTGTTTACTCCCCCTCAAGTGTTTGTGTTTCTTATTCTGTTGAACGCAAAAGAAGATATTTCAAAGAATGTGTGGTAACCAGACTTTCATAGTACACAAATTCAATGGAAGTCAATGGTTACAGGTTTCCAACATTCTTCAAACTATCTTCTTTTCTGTTTAACAGGTAAAGGGAGAGTAAATGATGACTGGATTTTTGACTTTCGATCCCTAAAGGTCATTTGTGCACTGTGGTGTTGTACTAAAGCTGTGAACGTAACCACGAATAGCTGAATTCCATATATAATAATAATAATAATAATAATAATATAATGATATAACACTTTGAAATAAATGTCATGCTCGCATTTATCCTTTTAATGGCAGCAATTAGAGGACATTAAAAAAAAACTCAAATTAAATACTCGCTTGTCTGAGGTAAAAGTATCTGCTGTGTTTGTCGCAAGCATGTATCACTACACTCTCAGAAATAAAGATACTGGAGAGGTCACTGAAGTGGTGACCTTTTGAAGATACACATTTGTACCTAAATGGTCCATATTGATGCATTAAAGGGGCATACACTTAGGAGATACACTTTTGTACTTACTAACTCGTACATTTGAAGTACCGATATTGAGCTTTTATGTACACATGTATCTTCAGAAAAGGTACCGCCCCGGTGACAGCTCCTGTACCTTTAATTCTGACACTGTGTCTACTTTTGGGGTTTTGCGTTTATCACTTTCACTGAATAGTTGCACTAATGTTTGCAGCGGTTTGTACGCAAAAATTAACAAATGAAGATTTTCCTTGCATAATAAATTAAATATCAGTTTCTTGTTCACTAAACCCTATCATATATTCCCAGAATGTCATATATAACACACTGTATTCGTCATATGGGACCTAAAAAAAAACCTTAAAGGGGAAGTTCATCCAGTTTCTTTCTGTTAAACACAAAAGGAGATATAGTGAAGAAAGCTGCAAACCGGTAGCCATTGACTTCCATAGTACATTTTTCACTACTATAGTAGTCAATGGTGACCAGTTTGCAACATTTTTCTAAATATCTGAAAAGTTTGGAACTAACTGGAGGGGAAAGTAAATGATAAATAAATCTCTATTTTTGGGTGAACCGTCTCTTTAATGCTGGTGCTACTTACTGCCATAACACGGACAAACCCGAGCAATCCATTTTAAACATTTCTCCTTTCGTGGTCCTGAAATAAACTGTTTCGCATGAACTAACACTTTAACTGTGGTGGGGGCTTAAAAGCACCAATGAAATGTCAGAAAGAACCAAAGAAATGTAAACTTAGAGAAATAATAACGCAACGACCAGCATCACTAACCAGTTCCACTGCAATGAGCAGAGGGAGGAGACAACCGTGGACCAAGCAACAGTTTCCACGGCAACAAACAATCGGCAAGCCTGAATGTCACTGTCAGGCTCATCCAAGTCCAGGAACCACCCGTGATCAAGTGCAGAGAGTAAACAGTGAGGCGAGGAGTCCAAAAATAAAAATAAAAGCAACGCAAAGCTTTTAAAAACACGTCTGTCTTTCTGCATAGTAACACTTTGGACAAACCCAGTACTTTTACTACTGTAAATCCCACCGTTCTGGTGACTTTAAACGCCTGAGCGTCTCCTGACTGAGCTTTCAGCTTCTGCGGGAGTCTGTGGTTTGGTTCTGGTCTCTCTTTTTTCGTGGGACCTGAAGATCTGTTACTCCACTGGGTTGTTTGCAGCTTTGACACCTGCTCTGCCGATCTGGAGCCAGGGCAGCTTGGCACAGTTTTTGAAGAGCTGCTCGATGGAGATGTGTCGAACATGAAGCTCTGACGAGAGAGAGTCTTTCTCCTGAACGGCCACAGAGAGCTCCTCGAACACATCTGAGGGACACACAACAGTTCAACAGCTTCAGAGATGTGCATTATCATCAACTATATTGTAAACTTCAACAAACATTAATAAATCTGGATCGACTGTATGGATCTCCAGGTGTTAATATTGGGGATCTGTGACTAAATACTTTGATAATGTGCATTAAGAAAAATTTAAGTTATGGATTACCTAAAAATGAACATTCTGGCATCTTTTACTCATCCTCAAGCGGTTCAAACCGGTCACCATCGACTTACTTAATACTATGGAGTCAATGGTTACCGGTTTCCAACATTGTTCAAATTATCTTTTGCATTTTACAGAAAAAATTTAATCGAAGGGTGAGAATTTTTTTTTAATTAAATTTAGGGAGGGAGTTGTTTTTATTAAATTTAATAAAAAAATTAATGTTATAAAAATAAATTGGGATTAATTGTATGAATCTCCAGCTGGAAATGCGGGGTATCTTTGTCAAAATGTAAAAGGGATGGTTCACCTAAAAGTTATTTAATCACATTCAAGTGCTCCCAACTGGTCACCATTGACATCAATAGTACAAAAAAGAAAATGCTATAGAAGTCAATGTTTACTGGTTTCCAACATTCTTCAGATGATCTTCTTTTGCGTTTAACAGGAAAAAAAAAGAATTGAAGCATGAGAAAATGTTGACAATTAAATATTTTGGGTTAAATATCCCATTAAATCATTTAGTTATTTAGTTATACACATTTAGGTAAAATAATAAAATACATTTCATAAAATTTCAATACATTTCAAAAATTAATTACCCACCCTCAAGTGCTTCCAAACCAGTCACCATTGACATCTATAGTTTTGTATCTATAGTACAAAAAGAAAATGCTATGGAAGTCAATAGTTACTGGTTTACAACATTCTTCAAATGATCTACTTTTTGTGTTTTACAGAAAAAAGGAATTTAAACTAACTTGGAACAAGTGAAAGGTGAGAAAACGATGCCAATTCTTATTTTTGGGTGAACTATCCCTTTAAATCATTTGGTTTTGGGACACATTTAGATCAAATATTATAAATGGCTCAGGTTTTAGTGAAGATGTTTCTTGCTGGTACCTCTAAGAATGTTGAAAACAACAAATATACATTTATTATTGTAACTTTATGTAATAAAAAGCAACAACAGAGTTTAACAATCTTATAAACTTGTGTGAAATAACTAAATAATAAAAATAAACTGGGATTGATTTTATGGATCTCCAGCTGGAAATACTGGGTTTCCCTGTCAAATGTAAATGGATGGTTCACCCAATAATTATTTACCCACCCTCAAGTGCTTCCAAACCAGTCACCATTGACATCTATAGTACAAAAAAATGCTATGGAAGGCAATGGTTACCGGTTTACAACATTCTTCAAATGATCTTCTTTTGCGTTTAAAAGAATATAAAGATTTGTAGGGTGAGAAAATGATGACAATTTAAATTTTTGGGTGAACTGTTCCTTTAAATCATTTAGTTATGACACACAATTATGTACAATAATAAAAATACATTTTATATAAATGCTATAAAAATAAATTAGAATTGATTGTATGAATCTCCAGCTGAAAATATGGGCTATCTGTGTCAAAACTTAAAGGGATGGTTCACCCAAAAATTATTTACTCCCCCTCAAGTGCTTCCAAACCAGTCACCATTGACATCAATAGTACAAAAAGCAAATGCTTTGGAAGTCAATGGTTACCAGTTTACAACATTCTTCAAATTATCTTCTTTTTGTGTTTTACAGAAAAAATGGAATTTAAACTAATTTGAAACAAGTGAAAAGTGAGAAAACGATGCCAATTCTTATTTTTGGGTGAACTATCCCTTTAAATCATTTGGTTTTGAGACACATTTAGGTCAAATAATTTAAATGGCATAAATGGCTCAGGTTTTAGCGAAGGTTTTCTTGCTGGTACCTCTAAGAGCATGAAACTACACACCAAAATATATACATTTTTGCAACTTCTTTTTTGTAACAAATATCATAAAATAAAATTTTAAAAATAAACAACTAAACGCAACAATCATATAAACATTTTAAAGTGTACATAAAAATAATGTAACAAACAAAAATGATTTAAATAATGAAAATATAAATGTATAAAGCTAAATATAACAAATTGAAGAAACTTAATATTAAGTAATAAGAAAAATAAATATCAAACAAAATAATACAATTATTAAAAAATACTAAATACAATAAAATAGGCAATAAATAAATAAATTTCAGCCTTGGTAAGATTAATAACAACAACAACAATAATAATAATAATAATAATAATAACAACTACCACACAAGGTTGTTGTAATGCATCATATTTTGAGGAATAATGGCAGAGTATTCATCAATTTCATTCATTCATGTTCCCCCACAGCATGACTGCATTAATTTGGGGATCTGTTCCTTTAAGGTTGAAGCTGCGACTCACTCTGTATCTGTAGCAGCAGCTGCTCGTTCAGCTGCCGAAGCTCCTCCACATTCTTCCTCATCACTGAAACACAAACAATAACCGTCTGAAAATCATCCTCCCGCTCTCCTTTTCACTACAGTCAAGACTGACGTGCATCTCCTTTCACAGCCCAAAGCAGATAACTTCAGAACAGTCCCCGAGACGCGTTTATTTATTTGATTTGCAACATTTCATTCCTACCAGACAACACAGATGCTCTGAAAAGCTCACGGCGTGACCCTGACGACGTGTCCGTTTTTAGATTTTAACAGAAGCGAGGTGATAAAGAAGACTGAAGAGCTCAAGGTCTGCATTGTGACCTCAGGCTTTTATTGGGGCTTTGTGGACTGAATTGACTGGAAAGATACTGAGATAAAAAGCGTCAGATAAAAGCCTAATGACGGGGGATATTGATTTCTCTCCTTCACTGACGCCGCGGGAATTAAACGGTGGCTAAAACCATTCACAGAGTCGATTATAATGGCCACAAACGTCATGGTAATGGGGCTGTTCAAATGTTATACGCCTGTTTTAAAACATATTTTGAAAGAATATTTACGATCGTAGAAACCCATTATAGAAGCCCACGCGAGCACGGGGAGACCGTGCAAACTCCACACAGAAATGACCCAGCCGAGGCTCGAACCAGCGACCTTCTTGCTGTGAGGTGATCATGCTACCCACTGCGCCACCGTGACTCCACCATCAGCATCTTAAATCCTTTTTTGTTTTTAAGATGCTGATGACCGTTATGCTGAGTTCAGACTGCATAATTTTAGCCCCGATTTTGACTCTCCGACAGGTTTTGAGAAATCGCAGACAAATGCCTGAAATCACAGGCAAATCGGTGCGCGTGCACGCGAGTGACAATCACACAATATGAACCATCAAAGACGCGATCTGAGAGAATCGCCGATGTGTCGCCGATGCCATGGAAATATTTGGCGTGCTGAATATCTGGAGCTGTCGGCGATTCAAATCATGCCGTGTGAAATGTGTTTTGACTGAAAATAGCATCGGCGAGCGCCTACAGCCAAAAAGAGAGCAGCATTCACAAGTGTAGGTACCTGCAGGCCAGCGGGAGGTTGAGGGAAAAGGTAAAAGCCCTCGTTTTCAGTTTATTCGGACACAAGAAATAGGGGGAAAATTTGTGTAAATTTGGCAGGAGCTCCCGTGTCTGTTTGACGTGTCACGTGAGCAATATCACAACCCAACCCGGCCAAAAAATAAAAAAGGTGAGGAGAAATTGCTAATTCCCTTCAAAGCCAGGTGAGCAAATATGCAATTTCTACCCCACTAACGGCTTCTTTCTCGTCTTGTAGTTAAAGGGCCACGAAACAAAGAGCTTTTCGCATCTGGAAATGGTGAAATCGGGATTTGCCGCTCGTCTCCTTTTAATACAAACACGGCTCCAGTTTATGTGGATTGTCCTGGTCTACAGATATGGTAAGCCATCAGTGCTCTTTGTTTATTTATTCAGATGGCAAAGTTAGTTCGTAGTTAGTTAGTAGTTCGTAGAGTTCGTAACTCTGTCAGTGTTTAAAGACAGACCTTTGTCAAAATGATTAACTGTTACTGAGTTTACAGTACGTTAATATCCGTACAATATTAAAGACTGAAAGATCCGCTGTAAATTCTGCTCTCCAAATGTGTAAACACTGCAGTCAAACAATTACTTTCGTGTAGAATTTTCGCCACATTTTGTGACCGGATAGTCTGCGGAGGTTTTTTTTTATTTCTCTCATACGCCGTGCGGTATCAAACACTCCATTAAAATAACTTGGTAGTTTTTCACATTTTGTTTGTCACGGGAGCATGCAGGAAATGTTCCTGGATAAAAGTATAAGTGCCAAATTGCTGTTAAAGTCGACAAATTAATAATTTGGCAAATAATTGGATGACTGATGTCAAATGTAAAGTCACTGTCTTTCTCCCCCGTGTCTGTGTTTGTGTGTTGCTTGTTTGAACATAAGCGCGTGCTCAAAAGGAGACTCCCATCTTTATGCAAAACCTTCCCTCATTCCCTCAGAGCTGGACACACCCACTTTCCTGAGCTTTTCCAAACTTTAGGTGTGAAAACACTCAGCTGAGCCAGGGGGGTTTCGTGGCCCTTTAATAACAAAAGATAAACTATGTGTTTTTAGGTGTGAGACGTAGTTCGGACAAAGTTGTCGGCGATTCTTCCTATTTTGAAGTCATGCAGTGTGAAACGTCCTGTTGCGATCCATCTTGCAGTGTAAACAAAGCAGCGACATAACGCTAGCCCAGATAATCATGCAGTGTGAAAACATCTGTGACACGACTACTTTGAAAATCATGCGGTCTGAACTCGGCATTAAACACGTCTTAAAACTGTCTTGCGAAAAGGGTCCATAGGCGTCAAAACAGCATAAAAAAAAAATCAAAATAACATGTTGATAAATGGAAACGGGCGTCACGGCGCATAGTGGGTGGCACGATCACCTCACAGCAAGAAGGTCGCTGGTTCAAGCCTCGGCTGGATCCGTTGACATTTCTGTGTGGAGTTTGCATGTTCTGCCCGTGTTTGTGTGGGTTTGCATGTTCTGCCCGTGTTGAGAGTGCTTCGGTTTCCCCCACAGTCCAAAGACATGCGGTACAGGTGAATTGGGTAGGCTAAATTGTCCGTAGTGCATGTTTGTGAATGAGTGTGTATGGATGTTTCCCAGTGATGGGAGGGCATCCGCTGTGTAAAACATGTGCTGGATAAGTTGGCGGTTCATTCCACTGTGGCGACCCCAGATTAATAACGGGGCTGAGCCGAAAAGAAAACGAACGAACGTATAAATGGAAACTATAATATACAACGACAAACAAAATTCCCTAATGCTTCCACTGACTTTAGGCTAGTTGTAACATTTCAAACCACAATTGTGATTCAGTTTCAATGAATAGTTGAGCTTTTTCTATAAATTATCTCACGTTCTTCTCGGCTGTGTCCCGTGTGTCTCCTCTGTCTGGAGTCTCTCTGCTCTCGGTTCTTCGGTCTCTCTCCAGGCCACAATCCCAGTCCAAGCTCCTCTGCCGAGTGACAGTCCAGCATAGATTTCCCATAGTCTGACTCGGACACCATCGATGCGTCCTCTGTCCACCGCGGGGCGTAACGGGGAACCTGGGCGTCCGACTGGGGCACGAGCTTCCTGCCAGCCTGCTGCGTATGGCACAGGATCTGTTTGGCCCCCCAGCGGCCAGGAGTCTCGGGGGTCACAGAGTCTCTGTTTTGGGCGTACTGGATAATGCGGTTAATCCGCTGGCTCAGAGCCCGCTTCACGCCCTCATACGCGCTGTGAGAGGCCTTGGCGTGGGACAGCTTCTGGTTGGCGATGAGATGGTATTTTTCAAAGCAGTCCCTGTGCCCACGGAGGGATTTGGAGTGCAGTAAGGTGGCGGTGGATATACCTGGTACAAAAGACAAGGGAGGACACACTTAGGCCCAGTTCATACACATTTTTTTTTCTTAAATTCCATGAGTTTTCCATGATTTTCCACGACTTTCAAGTAAACTTTCATGACCTAATGTTTCATGCAATGTCTACATATGCGTGGTAAAAGAAAAACAATGCATGTTCAACTTTATTTTAGCATATCGTAAAACACGCAACAATCTATTTAGCTTCAATTTATATTTATATTCATGTACAATTGATTTAGATTATGTTTACAGGCCTGGAAAATGCCATGTCAAAATTCCATGACCTTTCCAGGTTTTCCATGACCGTATGAACCCTGTAGGCCCAGTTTCCATCTGGCATTAAAGATGTCATATAGGAGATCTTGGAAAATGCTAAGGTTTGTCTGATAGCACTGAAAGCCTGCATTCCACCCTGCAAATCAACATTCACATATAAACGCAAACTAAACCACAAATATCAGAATCAGAATCAGTTTTATTGCTAAGTGTGCTTCACACACACAAGGAATTTGCTTTGGCTACAGAAGCTTCCAGAGTACATAAAGTGACAAGTTACAACACAGAATAAATATGAAAAAAAGACGATAGACATAACCAGAGATGCAGTTAGTCAAAAAGGATCTGGATGTTGAAATGTATGTACAGATTTGTTATAAATATACAGGTTATAAGGTGTTGTGTACAAATGTTTAAGTAGAAGTATTGCACGTTTATTGCACAATAGGAAAATATTTACTGTTCATGAGGTAGATGGCCTGAGGAAAGAAACTTTTCCTGTGTCTGGCTGTTTTTGTGCTCTGTGCTCTGTAGTGCCGACCCGACGGTAACAGTTCAAACAAGAAGTGTGCTGTGTGCGAGGCGTCCAGGGTGATTTTGCGAGCCCTCTTACTCACTCTGGAAGAGTACAGTTCTTGAAGTGTAGGAAGGGTAGTGCCAGTGATTCGTTCAGCAGTCTGGACTATTCGCTGTAGTCTACGGAGGTCGGTTTTGGCAGCTGAGCTGGACCAGACCAGACATATCTACATCACATTCCCCAGAGAGAAAGCTTTATAGTATAGTTAGTAATTAAAAAAGAGGGTAGGTTGTTGATGTTTGCCTGCCATTGTCTGAACTGCATTGTCTTGTTTCTAGTCCAAATATCAAAGAATAATTTGCACATAGGGTAAGCAAAATAATCTAGTTTTTGCTTTAAAAATAATAATATTTTGCTTACCCCATTGGCTGGAAAAAAAACTCCCTTGATTTTGACGTAATATTTCTGACACCAAGACAATATTTTTGCTCGTCTAATAAATGCTTCTTGATTTAAAAAAGACCTATTATACCCAATGTAAAAAGAGGTCTGATGTCCCTGGAGTGTGTATGTGAAGTTTCCGCTTAAGTATCACGCAAATAATGTTTTATAACTTTTTGAAACTGCCCCTTTATAGGCGTTGATCCTAATTGTGGCATTTTGGTGACTGTTGCTTTAAATTCAAATGAGATTGTGCTCTTTTCAAAAAAGGGCGGAGCTGCAAATCCCTGTGTGTCAACATAGTGGCAGATTTATGCAGCAGATGCCTTTCCAGCCGCAACCCAGTACTGAGAAACACCAATACACACACATACATTACGGTCAATTTTTTGTTTACCCAATTCACCTATGCCGCATGTCTTTGGACTATGGGGGAATGCAGAGCACCTGGCGGAAACCCACACGAACACAAGGAGAACATGCAAACTCTACTCTGCCAACTGGCCCAGCCGGGACTCAAACCAGTGACCTTCTTGCTGTGAGATGACAGTGCTTACCACTGAGGCACTGTGTGGCCCAAAATCCTCTTATACCTAGTATCAATACCATTAAATTGTAACAAGTATGGGTATCATATCAAATAAACAAAACAAAAAAGTATTGCCTACCCCTAACGTTGGGTCGGTAGGCAAAGAGTTGCTCTTTTGTATCCGTTTAAATACATTCAGTCATGAAAACAGTTGACATGTAAAGCTACTTCGAATACCTGTGGAAGGGATTAAAAACGGAGAAGCTCAAAATGTTTTAGACCTGCTGTGCTGAAATGACGTTGAAATGACGCATTTTCAGAACAAGCTGTTATTGTTGTTGAAGAGCGTCATAAATTGCTCTACACAATTCTCCTTCCACTCATTGTCTGTGAAGAGGTTCAGAACAGCGTGGTCCCAGCAGTCCCCGATTCAGAAAGCTTGTTTTCTGGCTTTTTTTACTGCTTGATAAATGTAATCAGCATGGCACAAAGCTTCAGGTGCTCATCATCTCCTAATTAGGACACAATTCTTTTTAAAACAAAGAAATAAAGGCTAGTACACACATCTTAAACCAACAGGAAAACATCAAATATAGCTTGGCTAATGGCTACTGTTTTTGCATGCACTTAATTAATGAATGATAGTAAACCTCCTAACAGGTCAAAATAACAAACAAAAGTGATGGAATTATTATACTGATCCTATTTTTTTTTTGACAGTGGCATAACGTTTTGGTTTGTATCATTAAAACTGTAATTGTGTTAGCAGACTCAGACACAAATAAGTAAAGAAAATGGCTCAGTCGAACCACAAAAGCAAAGATTTGAGTGAACGTCCTAAATAAATATATCATCTAAGAGATTACATAAAACATCCAGTCCAAATCAACTTTATGTAGGAGTTTCAAGGGAACTCTTTTAACAGCTTGCAGAAAGAAAAATGAGGAAAGCTAAAAATGTGCCCTTTAAGCTGCTCAAATATTTAAAGAATCATGAGAAACAAATGAAAGATGAAGAAAAGAGAGACTATTTATATGGACGGGGAGGCTGCGTGTGCCACATTTTACTTGCTTTTACTTTCTTCTAGGCAAGGAAAATTAAGTTAAAACTGTGGGTTTTAGTTTGTCTGCTATTAAATAAAATGAGAAGTATTTATTGCATTGAGGAGAAAACAACTGACAAACATACTGACAAAATTGACCCCAGAAAAGGTAATGAAACGTAATAATAAAAAAAGAGAGTTTTTTGGGGGGGGGGTTTCTCAGATCTAAATCGAAAAAAAAAGATTATAAAATTATACATACAAAAAAAATTATAAATACAGTTGAAGTCAGAATTATAAGCCCCTCTGAATTATTAGCCCCCCTATTTATTTTTTCCCCTAATTTCTGTTTAACGGAAAGAAGATTTTTTCAACGCATTTCTAAACATAATAGTTTTAATAAATCATTTCTAATTGGCGATTTATTTTATCTCTGCCGTGATGACAGTAAATAATATTTTACTAGATATTTTTCAAGACACTTCTATACAGCTTAAAGTGACATTTAAAGGCTTAACTAGGTTATTTAGGTTAACTCGGCAGGTTAGGTTAATTAGGCAAGTTACTGTATAATGATAGTTTGTTCTGTATATTGAAAAAAAAATAACTCAAAGGGGCTAATAATTTGGACCTTAAAATGGGTTTAAAAAAATGAAAAACAGCTTTTATTCTAGCCGAAACAAAACAAATAAGACTTTCTCCAGAAGAAAAAATATTACCAGACATACTGTGAAAATTTCCTTGCTTTGTTCAACATCATTTGGGAAATATTTAAAGAAGAA
>CAIGQQ010011173.1:8850416-8862474 GCA_903798035.1 Danio albolineatus | reverse complement strand
TTTTTATATATATATAATATTTAAAATCCTAATTTCTTAGGCTGGGTCATTTGAGGTAACTTACACCAATAAACTGTACCTCTGACAGCTAAAAACTGATAAATACACTTTTGCTGGGGGAAAAAAATGATGCTCGTGTCAGCAAAAAAAAAAAAAAAAAAATCTGTGTCAACTTGCCAAAACAAAAACGATTTGCATATCTAGCTGTGTCTGTACGCAGACAGAGGGAGAAATGTTCTGAAACAAACCCTGTGGTGATGAAATACTGAATGGTGCTTGTGTAACACTGGCCTCGGCAACAAGTGACTGACTCCTGGTGAGAATGACAAGAATGAAGATCCAGACAAGACAAAAAGAAAGCAGACCTTGTAATCCGTGTAACTACTTAGAAAACAAGCGCTCAGAGATTAGCAGACTTGCCAAGGGTGAAGACTGAGGGTCGCAGTCATGGAAACCGTAATCGTATCCAGTGCAATCAACGTCATTTGCCTTTTCATTGGTTCATTAAATCATCTTTCCATTTCCAACTTTAGATAAAGAGCATTCAATTACATCATAAATGTGCTTCAAACTAAAGCAAGAGCATCTTATTGAGACCTGCACTATATGTAAATGAGTTTGTTTACATGCACGCTCCACCGTTCCCATTCTGAGCCACATCAAATTCCCTGACTTTTATTCTCAGACTAAAAAGCTGTATTTCCATGAATTATAATGAACACAAAAACCGGCAGCTGCTGTGTTGAGCACCGAGCAGACAAACAAAACATTTTAACAGTCTCGTGGCTGCATTTGACTTGCATTAGGTGACTGTTGGTTGACATGCGAGAAAGGAATAAAATGACACTGAAAATAGCCTAACTATGACAAATAATAGGTAAAACTTGTTAAATCAACAGTGTTGGAAAGTAAAAATCTCAATAAAAACAGATTTAAAAACCCTGATATTCCTATTTATTGGACAAAAAATTGATAAAATCAAATTTCGAAGATTTTTGCAACAGAATTTTAATGTCTGGACTAGACCTTTTAACCTTTGTGTACTGTTCACATTTACTGTCCTAATAACTACCCTTTTTTCGTTTTGTTTCTTTGTGTTTTTGCCCCATTGACTTTCATTACACTACCTGACAAGTCTTGTCATCAATCCCAGCTGTAAGAGCAACAAATAATAACTTGACTTCTAGTTGATCATTTGGAAAAGTGGCAGAAGTTAGATTTTCCAATGAATCATCTGTTGAACTGCATCCCAATCATCACAAATACTGCTGAAGACCTATTGGAACCCACATGGACCCAGGATCCTCATAGAAATCAGTCAAGTTTGGTCAAGGAAAAATCATGGTTAGGGGTTACATTCAGTATGGGGGTGTGCGAGTGATCTGAGGAGTGGATAGCAACATCAACAGCTTGAGGTATTAGGACATTTGTGCTGCCCATTACATTACAAATTCTTCAGCAGGATAGCGCTCCTCCTCATACTTCAGTCTCCATATCAAAGTTCTTGATAGCAAAGAAGGTCAAGGTGCTGCAGGATTTGCCAGCACAGTCACCAGACATGAACATTATTGAGCAAGTCTGGGGTAAGATGAAGGAAGCATTGAAGATGAATCCAAAGAATCTTGATGAGTCTTGCACGAATGCTCTCTTTGGCATTCCAGATGACTTTATTAAAAAGTTATTTGAGTCACTGCAGAGATGTATGGATGCAGTCCTCCAAGCTCATGGGAGTCATGCACAATATTAATTATTTTTACATTGCACCATGATTTTATGTTCTATACTGTACATTATTTCTGTTAAGTGACAAGATTTTTGTCTAAGCAAAGTCAGACCTTACTGACCTAATAATTAAAAATCAAGGAATGATCATATTTTATTTAATTTCATTTAATATAGAGGCCTTTGCCTTTCATATAAGCAACTCCTGACACCAAATGATCAACTAGAAGTCAAGTTATTATTTGTTGTTCTTAAAACTTGGATAGGCGACAAGACTTTTGTCTGGTATTGTATAATGAAATTTTTTGATTGCAAAGCCGTGACACCATAATCATGCATTCTCGATTGTTGCTGGTTTTCCCTGATGGGAAGAGGTCAAATATGTCACTTTTACTGTTGATCATCAGTTGGCAGCATTAACCATTTAGATAGGCTTGTGCAAAAAAGTTTTTGGCTTTTATTTGCCATTCTATGGAGTATAACATCAGATTATAGTGCGTGTGCGCATTAATACACTAATATATTACTCTGTTCTGAGAGGTGGGCTGCTTATTTAGATTTTGTCAGACATATCAAGATAAGTGCAAATGTCTCTCACACACTTGCACACACACTATACTCCATGTAGAAGGCAGAAACTAAGCTTTTTTTGCAGTGTTTACCTCTTCCTAACAGGGAAAATCAGCAATAACCAAGAATACATGCTTATATGGTATCATTATAATGGAAGTCAACAGGGCAAAAACAGCCACAAACACAGCGGACGTGTAGTCAATTAACCCAGTGTATTGTTGAATTTTTGACAATTTTCATAACATTTTCCCAAAATTTGTGTCAAAATAAGATTTGACACCAAAAATCATTCCATTTGCTGAAAGACAGAAAAAATTGTAGCCAAACTGAGACTCAAAAATCACCCCAGTGTGGATGAAAACGTCACACAAGCACACAAGGGTTAAAAATAAATGTTTGCAGAAATCCTATGACCTGTTATGTTTACCAAGCTTGAAATGCACAAAAGTTTTCCTTTATCGGGGTAAGGTCTTAAAAAGCTTAAGTGCAAACTGATCATTACAAGGATCAATTTTTTGCCACGTTTGCTCAGCATGTCAATGCATTAAGCTGCTTTGTCAATTTACTGAAGTGCATATGTGTGACATCTGACAGGAACATGTACTGACTGTGGATTTAAGCTTATCCAGACAGAGCAAACATTTAAGGAAAGCTCAAAAAATACAAAATTGATACTCAAATTGATGAGTTGGGGGTTTTTTTCACCCAAAGAATTATAATACGTGCTAAAGTCAAAATGCTGCCTCTTTTAATGTGGTATTTTAAAGTGTCCTAATATTATGTTGGAGGTCCCTAGGTTTCAAGTTTAATATTACATTCATTCATTCACTCTTTCTTTTTATTTCGGCTTAGCCCCTTTATTTATCAGGGGTCGCCACAGCAGAATGAACCACCATCTTATCCAGCATGTGTTTTATACAGCGGAAGCCCTTCCAGCAGCTCATACTCATACACTATGGCCAAATTAGTTTATTCAATTATTCTTATTCAATACCACATGTCTTTGGACTGTGGGGGAAACCGGAGCACCCAGAGGAAACCCACACGAACACGAGGAGAACATTCAAATTCCACACAGAAATGCCAATTGACCCAGCCGGGGTCTTAAAGCTTTTAAGAGATACTAGCCCCTTTCACACATACAGACCTTTCAGGCAATTTTCCGGTAAAATACCGGTAAATTCGTTCTGTCAATTTTCCGGAAAGAGAAGTTGTAACATTACCGGTAATTTGTCGGAATGCTGCGCTGTGTAAACGCAGAAAGAACATTGCAGGAAAAAGACGTGAGACGTATGCCCCAGCCAATCAGAACATTCAGACGCTTTGACGCCCGCGCTGCTTATGAAAAAAAAGCCTTTAAATATCTTTCCAGGCACATTTAGCTGCTAGTTGTTGGTCAGATCATGTTTCTATGTTCATTCTTAATGCCACTGTGGAAAAAATAATTTATAAAATGCTTATGATAAACCGCTGTTGTTTACCTTCAAGCTCTGCTTCAGTTGCTGAACGCCTGTGCCCATGAAGTGCTCCGGTGAGTGCCAACACACACACATACCGTATTCACATCACGACATGCGAAAGTGTTCCTCTATATGTTTTCATCGAAGATGTTGACAATATTTATCCATCCACAGAATTTGTAATGTCAAATGTGTAAACATTTAGCTGCGGTTCGCGCTTCTGCCATCGGATGTCTCTGGGACAAAGCAGCTGCATGAATGCTAAAGCTTTAAATAAAAGTAAGTCATCAACAAAAACCCAACCCCTTCTGTGTTTACAAACACAAGCGCAGCCATTTAGAGCTCATTTCTGGTTAATGATGTCAGAATTTACCGGTATTTTGGAATGGATGTGTGAATGGTCTTTTCCGGATAATTTACGGAACGTCCTCGCCTGTGTGAACAGCACTTTTTTGAATTTACCGGTAAAGTCGTTCCGGTAATTTTCCAGATATTTTCGCTGTGTGAAAGGGGCTAATGTCTTATCTATAAACAACATTGCAGACTGTTAACATTGAACTTTGTATTTTTCAAAAACTCATATGATTCATAGGTTTCCTGACATATAGCAATCATAAATTAAACACGTCAACTGTCATAACAAGACAACGAGTTATTTCAATAAGATGATATTTGGGTTACATTAATGTATTTACTGACATGAACTAATTATTAACACTATTTGTACAGCATTTTTTTTAATCGTAGTTCAACATTTATTAATGTATTATTAATGCTTATGAGTAGGGCCAGAGGGAATTTGCGGACATTTTTTGCTATTTCTGCGGAGTACTTTGTTTAAAATCTGCGGATTTATGCGGAATTATTTTAGGAGCATCATAACAAAAAAATTTATATATGAAATAAAAAGTAACACCTTATTAACTTTTATTTAATGTTTACAATGCGAATCCAATTAGATTCATTTTATTTGTTAAACAAAGCAAGTCTCTCATATAAAATCTCTACTAAAGGACAGAAAATAGTACTTTACAAACTGTATTGTAAATAAATCATATGAATATTTTCATATTATTCAATATTTTTACTGAAATTAATTTAAAAACTGAATAAATATACATTTACACAAGTAAATAAACAGAATCAATGATGGGCTAAAAATCTGCGGAAATCTGCGGAATTCTGCACACGCAGATTCCGCGTGGGCCTACTTATGAGTTATATAATAACTGTGATTAAACATGAACTAACAATGAATGACTATTTTCTTTAACTAAATGTTAACAAACATAAATACAGTAGTAAATGTGTTGTTGATTGTTTATTCGTGTTAATAAATGCATTAACAAATACAAATATATTGTGAAGTGTTACTAATTTTTCTGAGTAAACATGCTTAGCACTTCCAAGAACAATAATTTTGTAACACACAAAAATTGAATGTTTCAAAAGGAATGATTCAGTCACTGAATCAGCTTGCTTTTCCGGTCTCATGCTGTTTTTTTCCACAACCATGCATGCTGCTTCTGCTTTACACGTCCTCACATGAAGGAAGGACACTGGATCCTTGACACACTTCAGCTTGTGTGTTTGTGCATGCTGGAAATGGGAACGTAAAAGTGGCACCGCTGTGCCCAAAACAGCAGCTCATGGTTTAAACTGGAGCGCAGTCAACAGCTGCAGTGATTGACATGCGGCGTCACGTGCGGCCTCAAGAAAATAAATATAGCTGGTCATATATCATACACGGCACTCCTAGAGAAGCCATCAAGCAGATCAGACTGGAGGAAAATTTATCTCTTGCATTTGGATTAAAATTCTCTTCCAGGCTCAAGTAAAAGCATAAAGAGACCAATCGACTCACAGCACAGTTATTTGTCCTTCTTTCTTTAGGGGTAAAAAGAGGATTGAAACGTACAATTAGAAAACACAGAGATGCTTATTTAGCAGCATTTTGATAAATATGCAAATATGTGCTGTGTGATTTTCATTTAATAACAAAATAAATGTAAAAATCAAGCAAAATCAAGATAATAGCAATATGAATGCTTGTACATATACACCAAAACACAAAAGCAAAGATAAAAATTATAATAGAAGCAATAAAAATGTTTAAAACTTTAAAGTTCAAACAAAGCTCATGATTTAATTTTAATAGTAAATTTAAACATTGCAAAAATGTAAACGCAAGTAAAAAAAAGAACGCTTACATTTTCATTTTGATTATTATTACACTTTTTTTTAATTCATTCATTTCCCTTCGGCTCTGTCCCTAATTTCTCAGAGGTCACCACAGTGGAATGAACCATCAACTACTCTGGCTTTTGTTTTACGCAGTGGATGCACTTCCAGTTGCAACCCAGCACCGTGCAGGGAAAACATTCATAGAATCTCTCACCTACACACACACACAACGACCAATTTATTACAAATTTAATAAAACTGAATTAAGAGGGAGGAGACTTCCGGGTAGACGATGGAGTAAGACGTTGGTTGTGTAGCTCCGCCAACTTTCATTCAAATTTCATAAAAACAAGAAAACAAAAAGCTCGTCAGTGCGCTCTAATCGTTTATAGTGTTGCACTCGTTTGATATACGTTGCAATTTGCGTGTTTACAAATGCCGTCGAAGAAAACAGGAAAGAAAGATGTCACTGAGGGAGAAAGCTCGGCCGAGAGCGCGGCCACGTTGGAAGACACCAGCTCAACAGCAAGTAACGACCCGGTGCTGCTTGCAATTGAATCTCTCCGGGTGGAGATACTCAAGGTTAAAACTGACATTAAAGAAAGTTTGAAAGGAGAGATTGCGACACTGGAAAAGAAAATTGATACAAAGTTCGATGCAATGCAGCTAACCATAAATGAGCACCGTGCAACTCTCGAACATCTTGAACAGAACGCTACATCCTCGGCAGATGCTGTTACGAAATTACAAGCTGAAGTTAAAAGTCTGTCCGGGCAGGTGTCAGAATTAACTGAGAAATGCATCGATCTGGAGGGGCGTTCTAAGAGGCAAAATATAAGAATTGCAGGAATCCGAGAAGGGATGGAAAACGGCCAAGGTGCCAAAGAGTTTGTGGCTAAACTGCTCATGGAAGTACTTGGATTAGATGAGCTGCCCATCCTAGACCGTGCTCACCGAGCTCTTCGCGCCCGGCCGGAGGACAGTGACCCACCACGGCAACTCATTGCTCGCATACACTTTGGCCATACCATGGAAAACGTCATGCGAAAAGTGTCATTACAGAGAAAACTAACCTTTAACGGTCGCTCCATTCAGATCTTCAGAGACTATCCCCCGGCTGTGGTCAAACGCCGGGCAGCGTTTGCCAAAGTAAGACAGATCCTTCGGGATAAACCCGGTGTAAAGTTCGGCATTTTGTATCCAGCAAAGCTGCGAGTGACGTACAGTGAAGGAGAGAAGCTTTTCACCGACGCGAACGAAGCATGGAAATTTGCAATCGAACATTTTGGCACAGATAAGTAGAGCAAAATGCTGAGTAATAATCCTGGGACGTTATGCTTGTTGTTTTGTTTAAGTTTCTGAAAGCTGGCGGACTCACTGTTGAACTTTTTGAGTGAAGTCTCTGCAAAGTAAAATGCGGAGGTCGGATTTTCTTTTCTCTTCGTTTTTTATTTATTTATTACCCTTTTATTGCCTTCTACTTCGTGGTTTGTTGTGCTGTACATTGGTTCCTGTAACAGCTAAACATGTTCTGTTAGCAATTGTTTTTTTGGGAGGGTGGGTCAGTGCTAAATGTTTCCATGGTAACATTTTCTGGTGTGTAGGTAACTTGACACAGGTTGCGATTTTCTGTGGTAATCACAGTTTATGTGTAATAATGTAAATGAAAAAGGGGCGTCTTTAAGTTTTGCCACTTGGAATGTAAAGGGTTTGAATGAGCCCGTGAAAAGAGGAAAAATATTGTCCCATTTAAAATCGCTGTTGTCAGATATCATGTTTCTTCAAGAGACTCATTTGAAACGTACTGCCCATGTTAGACTCAGATGTAAATGGATCGGACAAATTTATCATTCCAATTTTTCTGCGAAGTCGAGAGGAACAGCTATCCTTATCCGTAAAGGGGTCCCATTTAAACATAATCTCACTATTTCAGATAAAGAAGGGAGATACGTCATTGTTGTTGGGGAAATATTTTCTGTGTCATTAATGCTAGTTAATATTTATGGGCCAAACTGTGACAATCCGGAGTTTTTTAAAAAAGTGTTTAATTTAATTCCAAATATTTCAGATACAAATCTCTTAATTGGGGGCGATTTTAATTGTGTTCTAGACCCGTATTTAGATAAATCCTACTCCACAAAAATAGTTAAGTCCAACTCCAGTAAATTTTTGAATTCATATATAACCAATTCTAATATGTTTGATGTGTGGAGAATTCTCTATCCGACAGCGAGGGAATACTCTTTTCACTCTCAAGTGCATAAGTTATATACACGAATAGATTATTTCATTTTGGATGGTAAACTTATGTCCCAGGTCTGTACAGCGAAATATCATAATATTATTATCTCAGATCACAGCCCTGTGACTTTTTCTATTAAAGTAGATAATATGGAGAAACCACAAAGAAACTGGAGACTTAATTCTCATTTACTTACAAACAAAGTCTTTGTTAATCACTTAAAACAGGAGATAAAAACCTTTTTTGAATTTAATGACAAACCGGACACTTCTACAGGGGTCTTATGGGACACATTTAAAGCATACATTAGGGGGTGTATTATTTCTTATCAAGCATCTCAGAGAAAGACAAATAGGGCTGAATCAGAGATATTAAAAACTCAAATTGGCGAATTAGATAGGGAAAATGCTAAACATCCTTGTATTGAAAAATATAAAAAGATTTGCGCACTTAAATATAAATTGAATCAAATCCTCTGTTCTAAAATGTCAAAATCTTTTCAGTATGTTAAACAAAAATACTTCGAATTTGGTGATAAACCTCAAAAACTTTTAGCTAGGCAACTACGTAAAACAGCATCTGAACGAACAATATACAAAATCAAATCAAACACAGGAGAAGTTCTTACTTCTTTTAGGGAAATAAATAGTAAGTTTCAGATGTTTTATGAGACACTTTATTCGTCTAAAGGAAATATAGATTCTACAGTTATTGCTCAGTTTCTAGACCAACAAAATTTACCCTCATTAAATCAAGAGCAAGTTGAGGAGTTAGGTGCAGAAATTACAACCGAAGAAATATCAGCTACTATAAAATCTCTAAAGGGATGTAAAACTCCTGGTCCAGACGGATTTTGTAATGAGTTCTTTAAAGCCTGCAACGCTTTACTATCACCTTATTTATATAGGGTTTATAAACAGGCATTTATAGAGCAGTCTCTGCCGTCCACCTTAAATGAAGCAATTATTACTGTAATTCCTAAAAAAGGAAAAAACCCAGAGGACCTGAGTTCTTATAGACCGATCTCTCTCTTAAACTCGGATCAAAAAATTCTGGCTAAAACTTTGGCTGGCAGGCTAATTAAAGTTATTAGAAACTTAGTACATCCAGATCAAAATGGTTTCGTACCAAAACGTAACTCTTCTTCGAATTTTAGGCGTCTTTTCAACATAATTTACTCTTCCAATAGCTCACAGCAAGATCTAGCCATTCTGTCATTGGATGCAGAGAAGGCATTCGATCAAATTGAATGGCCTTACCTTTTTGCCGTATTGAAGAAATTTAATCTCGGAGATAATTTCCTGTCATGGATTAAATTGTTATACTCTAGACCATGTGCAAGAATCCTCACAAATCAAACAATGTCTTCTTGTTTTGAGTTACACAGAGGTACACGACAGGGGTGTCCACTGTCACCACTTTTGTTCACATTAGCGATCGAGCCTTTAGCGGAGGCTATTAGAACACATACTGGAATTAAAGGCTATAAAACTAAAAGTACTGATAATAAACTAGCATTATATGCAGATGACATAATTTTATTTATTTCTGAGCCCAACAATAGCATTCCAAATATTCTTAATTTGATTAACCACTATGGTACATTTTCAGGGTATAAAATTAACTGGGACAAGAGTGTGCTGATGCCAGTCACGATTAAAGACTCTTCTTGGCTTCAGCATTTGCCCTTTAAAACTGCTTCAGAACAATTCACATATCTAGGAATTGAGGTGACAAAAAAGTTTTGCGATTTAATTAAGGCCAATTTTCATCCCCTGTTGTCTAAACTTAAATCCATAATCAATTTCTGGAGAACACTTCCTATCTCTCTTGTGGGTAGGGTAAACGCAATTAAAATGATATTTCTCCCGCAATTTTTGTATCTAGTGCAGAATATTCCTGTGTTTCTGCCCAAATCCTTTTTTAAAGATTTGGACTCTATCCTGGTTCCTTTTGTTTGGAATTATAAAGCCCACAGGATTTCTAAACACCACCTATGTAAACCCAAATTGCAAGGAGGGCTTGCCCTACCTAATTTTCTTTATTATTATTGGGCTGCAAATCTGAGGGCTCTGACTTCATGGATAGACTTTATTCCAATGGGAGAGAATTGGTTTTTGTTGGAGCAGGAGGAATGTCTTCCATATTCGATTAATGCAATACTTTTATCACCTAAAGGTTTAACTAGTTCACTTTATAATCGTAACCCTGTCATTCATAATTCTGTTCGTATTTGGAAACAGTTAAAGACTCATTTCAAATTCACCCAAATGTCGTTTTTGCTCTCCATCTCAGCTAATCCTGCTTTTCGCCCTTCGATATTAGATAATGCATTTGAGTTTTGGAAAATTATTGGATTACGAAAAGTAGGGGATTTATATGTAAATGGAAAATTTGCTTCATTTCAGCAGTTGTGTGAAAAATACAAAATTCCTTCTAATCACTTCTTTAGATACCTTCAAATAAGAGACTTTGTAAAATCTAACGTTTCTAATTATGCCACAGCGTCACCCATGTATCTGGACACATTTCTGGAAAGATGTCTAAAAGATGGTAGTACCATTTCCTTGCTTTACAAGGGTTTAGAACAGATGAAAACTCCATCTATGGAGAACATTAAATCGGCCTGGGAAGAAGAACTTGCAGTCGAAATTCCAAGTGAAATTTGGGAACAAAGTCTTGAACTGGTTCACAGATGTTCCATTAATGCAAGACATTGTCTCATTCAGTTTAAAGTGCTTCATAGGCTTCATTATTCCAAGTGTAAATTGAATAAAATATTTCCAGAAGTGTCACCAGTGTGTGACAAATGTCAGTTTTTAGATTCCAACTTGTCTCATTCCTATGTTATGTGTCCCAAATTACAGAGTTTTTGGAACAAAATATTTCAAGTTTTTTCAATTACATTAGATATTTCTATTGAACCAGATCCTATATTAATTATATTTGGAGTTTCTGAAGAATTTTTGAGACTTACACGGGTACAACAACAGTTTGTTTCATATGGATTGATCTCTGCCAAAAAACTTATCCTTTTGTTTTGGAAAAAAAAAGAAGTTCCAACTCTTAAATTATGGCTGACAGAGTTAACCGGTACATTACACCTGGAAAAAATCAGATTTACCCTAATAGACAAGGTTTTGTTATTTGAAAAAATTTGGTCCCCTTTTATTTCCTTTTTACAAATTTGTAATTAATATGTTCACTGTGCCTGTAGTACCTACTTATATTGTTGGATAGCACTGGTGGGTGGTTGGTTGGGGGAATGCATGTTTTTTTTTAATTTTTTTTTTAATTATTACTATTTATTTATTTATTTTATGACTGTTGTTTTTTTTGTGTTTTTTTTTTTTATATTATTATTTTATTTTATTTTCAAATGTCTAATTGTTAGAATGTAAGTTTTATGTGTATGTTTTTAAAAAAAGTGTATTTTCAAATGAATGTCTGCAAACATTTCTATTAATAATAAAAACATTGAAAGATAAAAACTGAATTAAAAAAAAAATTAAAACAGATTTTATAGGGTTCGAAAAAAGGGAGTTTGTATTTTGAATTGTGGTTACTTGATTTAAAATTGTAACATGTGCTTATTATTTCTGATATTTAATTAAACCAGTTAAATGGAATACAGACAAACGACAAACTGTAGATAAAATAAACAGACTTCAGTTTCTATATAAAAGATTGTTCACGCAAACATGAGTCTAGAAAGTTGCACTTGAGATCCAAAAGTCACAGGTTCGAGTCCCAGCACTGGTGGGAAATGTAGGTAGGAAGAGTGAATATCCAACACACTCAATACCATGGCTGAAACTGAACCACTGCTCTGTGTGTGTGTGTGTGTGTGTGTGTGTGTGTGTGTGTGTGTGTGTGT
>CAIGQQ010011173.1:8830664-8850406 GCA_903798035.1 Danio albolineatus | reverse complement strand
TGTGTGTGTGTGTGTGTGTGTGTGTGTGTGTGTGTGTGTGTGTGTGTGTGTGTGTGTGTGTTATATGAGTTTCTTTGGATAAAAGCATCTGCTATGTAAATATCATCCATCTTAACACCACTAAACTAAACTAAAAGACATTATTATGTAGTAGGGCTGGGCGATAAAACAGTATTGTTATTTACTGACTGAAAACCATTGTCTATAATGGAAAAAAACAAAATTCGGTATGAAGCGCTATAGTTTCATTAAAATGTGGCTGCTGAGCGCGCATCTTGGAAGGAAAACCAATATGTTTAGGTTTATTTCCAATCGAGGAGCGCTGCACATGGTGAAAACATCGAAATTTTTCAGAATGCCGCAAACGCACCGCTTTTAGACACAACATGTTAACGGACTCAGGCTGAGTTTCGTCAGGTCAGAATAACACACAGTGAAAAGCAGCAGTGAGGAGATTGTAAATAAAAAAGGATGCAAGGACGTCGCCAAAGTGGCTTTTTTGGTTTCTTTTCTTGTGCATCCCAGCCACTAGCACCCCATCTGAAAGATTTTTAGCATGGGGGTAATCTAATCATCCAACTTCACAATTTGCAATCTTGCATATATGTATTTGAATAATGATAGTTGGTTCCTTTACTTGAAAGCTCAGATTTGATTATCATAATTTGTTTTGTCTACAGATTTTGAGGTTTACTGTATCATATTGACACCTTACAGATGTTGATCTGCCTTAAAGTTTGCTTTGATTATTCAGCATTTACACGTTAATATTGCACACTTTGTAACATTTATTTATCAAGTTTAAGAGTCTCTTCAACACTTATGTTTGTTTTATTATAAGACATAAGAGACTAAATATTTTTGTTGATTTTTGTTTTGTTTTTGAAAATTAAAACTGTTTGCTTTATTAAATGTTGCAAAATTAAAATAAAGTGGTTAAATAAATTAAAAAAATCAAAAATCCTAATATTACTAAATGGATTGCAAAAAAAAAATTAATTCAATAATCATCGAAACAGAATTATATGAAAGGTTATATTGTGATATTTTTTATGCTGTATCAACCAGCTCTATTATGTAGTGTCACTTTATTTTAGAGAGAGAAAACACAAAAGGTGTTCAATAGTGAACTATAAAAAGATCATTTATTTTAGGAAAGCAGACCGGCCAGGATGCAAAAACTGAACAGCATATTTCCCCATGTGCATATCCAAGAATAAACCTGCTGTGAGGAAATTTATGACCGTAATACTGCATAATACTGGCATCCCACATCACCTAGTGGTTGTGTTTTCCCTAATGCCTCAGTTTCAAAAGGACAGAAACCCTGCTGAAAGCCTCCGATTACTCTGAAGCATGGAGAAGCATTACTGAAATGGGAACGGGAAGCGCAGTCAGCAAATCTGCTCTCATCCGCCATGCAGACTGCATTCACTGATTATTACAGAGCTTTGCACCTTCGGGGTCAAGAGGTCACAATGGTGTGCTAGATTACATCCATCATAAGACAATCAATATATAAATGTGGAAAAACTAAGAACACCTCGAGCCTACAAGAACAAGCAAACAAACACACTGAGGGGGCCTTAGCTGCGATTGCGCTTTCGGTCTATTGCGAGGGAGGGCTTACAATGAGCAGGACCAATAATTTACAATAAAAACAGGATAAATGTGTTAATTTATGTTAGTATTGTACCTCAGACAAATACGAATTTAACATCATTAAAAAAACCTGATACCCATCTTTAGTCGCTGCTTCCCTGCATCACAAATCACTGCGATAGGGCTTTTAAAGGGTTCGTTCACCCAAAAATGTCAAGTTTGTTATTAATTACTTATCCTCATGCCGTTCCAATCCCAGAAACCTACATTTCTCTTTTGAAATAAAGATATTTTAATTGAAATCTGACAGGATATCATCCTCAATAGACAGCAATGGTCCTGAAATATTCAAATTCCTGAAAAGGAACCAAAACCATTGTCAAAATTGTTTCATGTGACTTCAGTATTTCAACTGTAATCATATGAAGCTCCACAAACATTTTTGTGCACAAAAACAACTGTAAAAATGGCTTTGTTTGGTTTGTCAGAGTCTGTTTTACTACAGGCAATACGACGCTTGCATGTTTCACTGCTCATTCTAATGGCAGTTCATCATACAGCCCATACATAAAACCTGAGGATATAGGCAAACAAATTCATATTTACAGTTTGCACACAAAAGTGTTCTTTAGGGTTGGGTATCAAAATGCCACTGGTGCCTTGGTAACCAGTATGCACCGGACTGAATCAGCATATGATTTTCGGTGCCTAATTTCAGCATCACTGGTACTGCAACAAGGATGTTAGAAGCATCAACAGGTGCATCAAAGGCACAGATAGGTATGTGTTGTGTCACACCATCTATAAACATGTAATGTTAAACAACTTTGAGGAATACAGAAACCATCTGCATTTATCCTTGTTGCTTGAGTAATGCTTGAGAGCGATTCCCTTCAGTTTGGCAAGCCAAAGACACGCATGGTCACGTTCATCAGATTTGCCTAAACTAAGCATTCTAATGTGGCTATGTTTTACAAGCAAGGATTCTGACACAGCAACGTGAAGTAGATGCTTCACAAAAGTTGTGTGTAAGGGGAACACATCTAACTTAAATGACACATTTGAGGTCATATCGAATCAACTTAAAAGGCAGAGGAATGCGCTGTCTTTGACAGCTTGTGACATCATATAGCACTTTCCCTGACTACGTTTACATGGACACCAATACTCCGATTTTAATACGATTAAGACAATACTCTGATTAAGAGTCTACCATGTACCAGCAATTTTTGATTACCTTAAAGGACCACAGGCACCCATATCACGGACATGCTGAGGTTTTTCTTTCCATTTGCCGTGCAGTATCCCATTCCATTAAAACAACACTCTTTCAGTCCCTATTCTCATCCAAACACCTCAGTTTGTCACAGGGCATGAACAATACGTTGCTGAATGAAAGCAAAACTGCCAAACTGCAGTGAAAGTCAAAATACTAAAAATTATTATAGCGATAGTGATTAATGATTATATGATATCTGATGATTATAACAAAAAAAAAGAAAGAAAGAAAATTCATCGGCTGATATCGACATGGCCACTGATATATTTCGTGCATCCCTAGATAAGTGATATTATTGTAACTTTAAGACTATTTCATGCCAGCAAATATTAGCTATTTATATTCTGTATTTGGAAATTAGATTAGTGATTTAGATTCTGTAATGTTCTCAAATAAACTTTGACACTAGTGGTGTAGAATGGAATGTAAATGTCCTTGTAAAATGAGCCTTGTATTACCAAGGACAGGCCCCAGCTAAACAGTTTTGGCCCTAGGTATTCAACAGGCCAAATAAAGCCTGCCCATTGGCCCTGAGAAAGCTCTGTTGACTTCCTATTAAACCCCGGAAGTGAAAGTTTAAACGCGATTGGCTCTTGCATGCGCACACTCCCTTTAGGCTTAACAGTGGAAACACAACTATTGTACTCGTGCTGCAAGTGTCTGGAATATTCTGTTATCCAGCCATGCCGACTCGGCTGGATAACATTCACATTCCACTGCTCTTACGTAAGAGGATGAGAGACGGTCCGTGTCTGCTTCAGGGAAACTGTTAGTTCTGAATAAGTGTGCTCGGCGGAGCAAGAAAGCAGCCAGCCATCTAGGTCTTTAAGGGCCACTGGAAAAGAAGAGTGGGTTGAGTCTTACTACACACTGTGACAAGAATAAAACCATTAAACAGGATCGCCTGGATGAACATGATCCCTCAAAGTGAGCAGAGCAGCCCGTTGAGGTGTTTTATTTCATGTCTACATACACAGCCTGACAATAGACCTGGTGTGGAAGAAATTCCTATCGAATCTCATTAACGGTGGGACTTTAGCTTTATCTGGGGACGTGAATATTAGTGACTTGGGATTTTGGGCTTTTCTGATTAGCCTAGCAACCACACAGAAAACACTGGCATCATGCAACGAGTTTTCAAGGGAAAAGCACCACTTGAAATGTGTGTGTTATATTATATTTCCATTTTTACAGCTCTGCATCTTTCTAAGTCAACTCTTTCTTTTTTCTCTGAAATGCACAAATCAAAATAGCTCATTTGGAGTTGCTGATTGTTTTTTTTAGGAAAAAAATGTATTTAGCAAGAAAGCATCAATTGATTAAAAGAAAGGTCATGATTTAAAATAAAATGTGTTCTGAATTCTCCGCTGATAAGAGGTTTCGATTTGATATATATTAGATAAAAGAACACTTGAAGTGATGCTGGATATTTTGTCAGTTTGTGGTCACAGTAGATGTAGTCTTGGTTAGCACAAATGACTAAAAACGTTTTAAAAACAGTAGTCCATGCATCTATCAATACCATAAAAACTTAATATCAGACATAAAAACAATATCATTACCTCATTTCCACCACAGCTGTTGTTAACCGTGTTGTCTTAAAGCCGGGACACACCAAGCTGATGACAAACAACTAGCCCCAATGAAACCCAACTGTATTGTCGCCTCCAACTGGATAGCGTCTGGACCAAAAAGCTGCGCGTGAACACACTAAATGGACGAAAGTCGATTGAATCCAGAGATGCATTCTGCACCAACGCAAGAAAAGTTTCTGTTCCACGAGAGGGGGCAGTAGAACGTTTTCTCCTTTGACAAAGGGAAACCAAATTTACGACATGCACAGATTAACTGTAAACCACGCAGTGTTTAGCTGTATAACCATTGTAATAGTCACTCATGCAAAATATGTTTGATAATCATATTAGTCCAGGCATGTCCAAAGTCCGGCCCGCGGGCCAATCACGGCCCGCAGTCAGATTTCATACGGCCCGCAGATTCCATCTCATAATGTGTTATTTATGGCCCGCTAGCTCTGTTAGAATAATTAAAGCAAGGGAGAGTAACCGCGTAAGAGATAAGTAAACCAAGGCCTGCCCCAAGACTGACAAAAATCGAAAAAGTTTTGCGCGAGCAGAGAAGAGCCAGCGAGCGAGCGGAGAGAACTGATCGCGCGCGGTGCAGGCATGACACCGTACATCGTGCGCACTGATGATGATGATGATGTGCGCACGCGATCCTCGCGGTGGATCAGTTCAGCGCGCGCGCGCGAGCTGTAGCTTAGTTTCCTCGCGCTTAGGTCTGTAATCTGCTCGCGATCCACTTTCTCCTCGCGCGTAAACATCACCGCTGCGCTCGATTAATTTTGGCATTGATTTGCCGCCATACACTTGTCCCTAACAGAGCCCTGCACCGCGCACTTCCCAGCTTTGATGTCATGGACAGTTTCTCACAGGACAATATTGGTGTGAAAATGAAGAGTTATGTAACAGTAAAGCCTAAAGCAAACTAATGCAATGCACTAAAGCAAACACAATTCATTAAACTCTTAAATAACTGTAGATATAGTTCATAGTTTATTATGTTTTCATAGGTATTTATTTCTTGTGGTGGCAAGTAATTTTCCCAGTTGTGGGAATTATAAGGTATAATCTTCCTCTAGTTGTTCTGCAAACTTTGGCTTCCTGAAAGATCTTGTAGAAGACGAGCAAAATTCACTTTTTTTTTTAACTTTAATGATAACAGACCACTTTGCATTACTTATAACTCCTGTTTAAAATGTTCATGAGGCAAAGATAGACATCAAACTCATAGATATGTAAGGTATTCTATACAGTTTGTTCAACTTTATCTGACTCTCCAGATATGAAAGAAAGGCATAATTGTGTGTTTAGAGTTGTTCATGCCTGAGTGGCTTATATTTGGTTATATTGCCGTTTGAAAAATAAAGGTAATTGTGACAACGAAAACAGTTTTATAACAGTGTGTATTTTCATGTAACATTTGTGGTGAAGAAAATGTCAGAAGGAACTACTGGCCCCCGGGCATCTTCACTTTATCAAATTTGGCCCTCTTTGCAAAAAGTTTGGACACCCCTGTATTAGTCCATATCATTTGCAAATATTTGCAAAACTACAGCCAGTCTCTTTGTGATCCTTCCTTGGCTTACTTGCTATGTCACTTCACTACAGCACACTAGTGCTTTGATTCGTTGCTGAATAACCAGTCAGAGCGCTCTCTTCAGCTGATGACCAGGTGCTAAAACGGGACAAGCTCTGGCGTTAATGCTAGGAGAGCCAACGTGTGGAACACACCAAACCAACTAGTTTGATCAATGGACCAACAAAACCCAATGGTCAACTGTCAATTGGTGATTAATCGAATTGAACTCAATCTCAATTTAGCAAAAGCTATGATCCTCATGCACATCTTGTCAGCAAATCTTGGCATTATGATCAGTAGTAAATCTCCTCCAAAGGGCAGAGGGCGCTCTCATGCAAAAACTGTAAATACGCCACAAAGAAGAGACAAAGGTATTTAAGCAGAGCAGAAGATTTACTGGAACAAGTCTAAAAGGGATACAGCAGTGGATACGCACATCAATATAGCATAATTTTTATGATGCTGTACAACAATGATTACTATTTTTATCTTCTGAGGGTTGGGGTGGCTGTTAATAAAAATACAATATAATAGGTAAATTAATATGAATAAAACTCTGTAAAGTTACTGTTTTTACATTACTGTGAGGGTTGGGGTGGGGGTTGACGTTAACAACATAAAATTATTGGGTAATTTAATAAATAATTCTCATCATCTTCCGGCAGCAACAACCATTTAACTGCTCTCATTGATTCGATGTGACTAATAAACACACGAATACTGAATCATCTCACAGAATTGTTAATTTTAAACACTCAAATAATTTATTTAGCGAGTAAACATGTTATTAAACGTCACATTTTCACATGCATTCAGATGTAGCAGTAACACAGAGCCATAGTTCACTGAGAGGCGACACAAACAGCTGTCAAATTGCAGAATGGTTATCTTACATTTCAGGATTGCGCTGATTAAATTGTCCACAATTTTTTTCATAGCCGCTCAGTGAACTAGAGCTTTGTACAGTAAGCACTGCTTCATCTGAAAGGTGTTGGAGATTTACAGGGTTTACTGACAAAATGCATATTAAAATAAACTTTTATTAATCGTGCAGCTCTATTGTATAAATCCTAATATGAAAAAAAGAAGTTCATATCATGCAACAAGCTACATAAATCATTCCTGTAATTCAAGGCAAGCAATGTTTTGAACTCAACCCCCATAAAACATTTCCCAAGCTACTCCGTCAGGTCTAGACAGAATGAATCAAAGCGTAGTTAAAATAAGCAGTCTGGCTGCTGCAGTTATTTCTTGCATAGGGAAAAAAACTGCAGCCCTAAAGCCAACCATTTTCAAACATTCTCATCCAAGAAACCTGAAAAATCTCCATTCTGCGATTGAGTTTGCCTCATTCTTTGCTTATGTAATGTGCATTTTTTTCAACAACCTGTTTTTTTTTTTAAACCAAAGACTAACCACTCTCTCAAACTTCTCTGAATGCTTTAACAATGCAGCTGACTTCCTGTCTGTGTTCTAAACATGCATACACAAATATCGGTCTCCCTCGCCATTTATTCTCTCTCACTGTAGCTGAGGAAACAGAAAAGCAGAACCGGCCAGCATTCATGACATACGGTGAAAATAACACCTCTTCTGCTTTCAAAACAAGACATTTAGACCTACAAATGACCTTAAATTTGATCAGTTTGTCTGTATGGAAAAAAAATTAGAGGGAGACAAATGAATACAGACAGAACAACAAACTTAAAGAGATAGATCACCCAAAATTTGGATTTACCATTTACTAGCACTCAAGTGGTTAAATTTCTGTTGAACACAATTTTTTCAAGTTCGAGAGAAGCATAAAGGCGGTAACACAAGACTTCACATTGTTTTATACACATTGCTCAGCAACATGGACACCTCCAAAGGGTGTTAAAAGTGTCACATACTGTATTTATAAGGTATAATTTACCCAAAAATGTCAATTCAGTTTTAATGTAATGATATATTCATGCCTGCGAAGTTTGTTTACTACTGAGAGGACATGCAAGCGTATGATGTCTACTTTAGTGAACAGAACCTGCATAGGCTGTGAATTACAGGTAATTATTTTTAAAGGTTTTTTTTTTTTTAGAGTGAAGTCAGCCATGACATGAGGGCACTCGGCAGTGAAAGTGAAACCGAAAGCGTGCACATCATTTAAATAATCAGATCGCATTGTAAAGTTATGATTATGACAATAACTTCATATGTTTTTTTCTTTCATAGCAAACACAAATTGTTGTGCATGAAAAGAAATATTTATGGGTCAGTATAACAACTCTTATATAATGCAAGAGGGAATCAGATAATGACAAAGGTCTCATTTTACCAGTGACAACATTATTTGATCATTTTTATCAATGACAAGCATATACGTCTCAAGCATAATAATTTAACTTTATTCAGAATTATGAATAGTTGTATTCTGATGTCAATATTTACTGTGCAGTAATGACCAGGACAACGTTAAAGTCTATTCAAGTCCACCATTCCAAATCAATACAAAATGTAGCATTTTAAGCAACAGTAGACCTGCACATAGGCCTGATATTATTATTGTTGTTTTACCATGTTTGAGAATTAACAATAGGGATGCTCCGATTGATCGGCCGAAGATCGGTATCGGCCGATAATCACATTTTATGACTCGATCAGTACTCGCTAACTTGGCCGATCTTACGAACCGATCACAATTAATTTAATTAAATCTAATGAATTGCATCAAACTACTCAAATTTGTTCTTTATATAAGTTTTTTAAAAAATTGTTTGTTTTGTTTTGATTTTGTCCTGCTCAGGCTTGTATTGGACAATGTTTAAGTTAAATCAGACTTCTCCGTTTTAGGAAATGAAATGTTTATTTTGTCCTTCACCGTTCACTGTACTACTGGACAATGTTTAAATAAACCTTGTGGGTTGCATCAGCCTGCTCAATTTTTTAAAATTATTTTTGTCTCTAATTCAGTATCCTGATGTACATAGTGTTATGCATTAACCCCATTGTAAAGCATATTAAAATATTCACTGTATAATAAATACTTATTTGTGATTATTTAGTACTCTGTTAAAACAAGTTTTATTACATATAGTGTTAAAATGTAACAAAAATATAACAAAGGCAACAACAATAGTATTACTTTATCTGAAAAAAAGTTAATGGTGATCAGAGAGCTTACATATCAGTTATATAAACTTGAAGCATCAGAATCGGCATTGGTATCGGCCGATTAGCATGACAAAAAAAATCGGTACTCGGTATCGGTGACAAAAATCCTGATCGGAGCATCCCTAATTAACAATATTAATATCCTACTCATATTAACCTTTATTTTACATCTACAGAATTGTGAGAAACTTGTGATCATGATTTTAAGCAAAAAAAAAAATCATAATTCTCATTTTAGCCAGAATCATTCAGCCCTATTCTGATTTTTTTTTTTTATACAAAAACAGCCATTGACATCCACAGTAGTAATCATCGGCTTCATCAAAATATCTTCTTTTGTGTTCAACAGAAGAAAGAAACATGTTTGGATTGTGAGAAAACAAAAGGAAAATGTTCTCTTTAAGTTACTTATAGTCACTTCCGGAGCCAGGATGTTTTCTGAGGGTACGCAGGTGTGTGAGCAGGTGTGGGCAAATGAGCGTTCAGGTCTAAACATGCATCGTCAGCTTGTACTTGTTTACCCACGCCAAGAACGTTGGAGTGTTTTGTCAGTGGGAAGAGAGTGTACGCCGGTGGCTATCAGCCAATCAGAACAGGGCGACCTGAGACCACAGGCCTGTCAGAGCCTCTTTAGGGGGCACAAGTGCTGTTGTGCAACACGAACTGCAGTGAATCACTTGTGAAATACAGCAGCCTGAAGCTCACCATCGGCCGGGTGTTAGTGGGTTGCTTTGTGTGCTGTGCTCTTCTGTTAAATATTCGAGAGAGGTAACCTTCTATCGCAGGCATGAATATTCAGTGAGTCTAATTCGTGAGCGGACCGAGCCATTCGCCAGAGTCACGGATGCTTTCTTCTCCAGCGCAAATCCAGTGGCTTCATAAACTGGGATTATGCGTGTCACAGATAAGCAGATAAATCAGAGAAAAGTGCAAGGGAAAAAAAGGGCAGCCTGGCTGAATCGTCATTATTTTTGGAAATAAATTGCATGACTTGCAGAAAAAACATGAAGAAAGAAACACACACACACACACACCAACAACAACAGAATCCTTATAGGAAGGGAGTTACAAAAATTAAACGCGAATAAGGTTTGTTTGTGTGTGTGTTTTTTTTTTGGTGACATTCTCTCAGGAGAATTGCTAGTATGCCACACTGTTACAATGCAACAGAGCTTCCAGAAGAGAGAGCCAGAGAGAGAGAGAGAGAGAGAGAAATTAGAAATGCAGAGGTCTTTCTGCATAGTTTCCCAGTATGTAATAGAATCCACTAGTCACGCTTCGACAACCTGACCTAGATTGGCCATTGATCAAACACAAACCACAGTATGAAGGCACAGGCCTGTACTGGCAGGATGTGCGACACAATCAGTGCTAAAAGGTAAAACTCAAAAACGGATCCACTGACATAAAAATCCCGCCCAATATGAGACCAAACGAATTGTAACATTACAGTTAATAATCATTAATTGTTCCACAATGCATTTATAGTGTTTATATAAACACGATTATCTTTATAATGATATAACAAATTGTGTTTCATATAACAAAATGAAATTACAAATAACAAATGTAGCAGAACATTAATTAATTAGCATTTATTTCTTTGCATTTTAACTTCGTAAACTATAAAATCAGGGGTCTCCTCGGATTGTCTCATTTTGTGAGCCAACTGACAACAGCTGTTCGCTCTCCTCTTTTTCCCCTGCTCTGCAGGCCATGCCCACTCTTCCCTCTGCCTATTTTGGAGCATTTCTTTTTTAATTCTGAGGTAGACTTGAACCGAAAGAGAGGCGTTTCATGGCCCTTCAATGCACCTCCAAAACTGATCTGATTTACTTTAAATATCTAGTCAATATTACATTTGATCTTCCAATGTCTCTTTGAGTTCCCAAATGTAAAGAGCCCCTTTAAGGAACTTGATAGGCTAATGGTAAGTAGTATAATGATAGACAACAACAACAACAAAAAATGATTCTCATCACAAGACATCTGTGTTCTATCAAATATCTAGGGATAAAAAAAATATATAAAGCTATATAATGGCTAAGGCAAGACTACGAGGGGTAACTAATAACCCATTTAATTAAACAAAAACTGTTACTAATACTATATCAACATACAAAAGTGTATACAAAAATATTAATGTGTAGCTTATATATGTATATTTTTTCCCCTCTTCTTCAAATATATATCTAAAAATGTCAACAGGAGATTTTTTTTCTCTAATTGCTCTATGAGCTTGCATGCTTGAGGTTGCCAGATGTCAATAATTTAAATCCCCCAATTAAAGCGTTACTTAAACACAACCATGGATGATTTGAAAACACACACAGACATCCAAGACAGAGTTTAGCAATTCCTCTTTAGCCATTTTAAGATCATAATAAATAGATGAATAATAAATCAGTAAAATACAAGTTGACATTCTCGTAATTTGTGCTTACAGGTGAATTTAAAAAAGTAGTTCTGAAGAAATATAAAAACACATTCTCCAATGACACCAGTCACTGCGATCATATTTTTAAGGAAAATCATAATGAATAACAAATTAAGCATGATGAAAATGTGACAGAAAATGAGACTAAACACAGACTTAACTAAAATACTCAAACATTTATCCAGCTAAAACATGACTAATAGCTGATTAATTTAACAATACAATGAGACACACACAAAAAAAAGCTAAATTAGGAAGAAAATATGCATAATATTACATATTGTTGTTATTATTAAGTATAAATATTTTTATGACGGCATATATTCAAATTCAATTTTACAAAATAATTTTTAGGCATGAAGATATTACATTTAACTGTGCTTTATATTAAATGATCAGAATACGGATTATTTCTTTTAATTGGAAAAGTATATGTGCACCTAATATAGGCCATTGGCTGAAAGAGATGGTAACAAACATGTCAATGGAAAAAATAACTTATATATTAAGAAATAAATACATTACTTTTGATAGAGTTTGGAGAGCTTTTCTGTTGTTTTTAAAAGGTGGTGAAGTTGGAAATCTTTTATTAGAAGATTAGTAAAAAGAGGTGATATTGTTTCCTGACGAAAATACTGAGAAGCCTTTTGCTTTATTTGTTCATTTGTTTGCTTGCTGGTTTATGCTATATCTGGTGCATGGAAATGTGTATTTACATGTTAAAAAAATAATAAAAAGGAATTGGAAAAAAATGATCAGAATATTCAATTTAAAAAGCTTTAAATGAGAGAAGATGGTTAGGGAGATATAAATGCAAAAATTAAATCGACCAATCAAACATGCCCATCCAAAAACAACAAAAACACCTAACAGTGTTGATATCAATATATTCCTCATTTTAAAAACTCAAATATAACATCTAATCAAAGTCCAGAAATGTAGAATCCTCCTCATCTACAATTAAACTAGAGAAACCTGAGAGTCACATTATAACTGAAACCAACTTCATGGAAAAATTCCAGACGAAGGTGTGCGATTCCAGAGAAGAATCTTTAAAACTAAGATGCTTACTTCCTGCCATGACGATATAAAACCATTTGAAACACTAAGAGTTCTTTTGGGGAAGGTTCAGAGCGAAAAAATGACAGCTGCAGAGAACAAAAGTACTGCTTCAATGAGGCCCCTCAGGAAACGCTACTCTACCCTTAATAAGCCGAGCGTTAATTAGATGCTAAAGTGCCACTTCAAACGCTCCAGTTCATTTTTTGGAGCAGCTCATGAAGCGGAGGAACTGGGGGCTCGCTAATACATGAATAAGGGGGATATGGATGGGGGTATGGAGGAAAAGGCTTTTACTCATTTGGAATTAGCATAATCTGAACCAGTACTGGCAAGTAGAGGACATTAAAATACTTGTTCATGATTAAAAAAATATATTCTTCTTACCCTCTATGCTTAGTTCAAAGCACACATGGCAGAAGGAAAGCGTTCCTGTGTCCGTTTCTAGTTTACAGATGCTGCAAATGTTGTCATCGTTCAGATCTATGTTCACAAAGTGCTCCTCTTCCTCCATGCTGCCTCTGCAAAGCAAACAGAGCAAAAATGATAAATCACAAATGATACTGATGAATATACACTGCAAATCCACTACTGGATCACAACTATGGTTCACAACTATGGTTCTGATTAAAGGGATAATTAACTCAAAAATTTAAGTTTACTCAAACTTTTATGAGTTTCTGTTTTCTGTTGAACACAAAAGAAGATATTTTGAAAAATGTTAGCAACTGGTAACCATTGACTTCCATAGTAGGAAAAACAAATGCTAAGGAAGCCCGTAGCTATCTTTTTTAACATTTTAAAAAATAACTTCTTTTGATTTCAATTTTTAAAAAAAGTTTTTTTGTGACAAGAATTTACAGCTGAGCTACACCTTTAAATTTCTAGTTTATATAGTTTTACTATTAACTATTCATTTTTTACTTTTCAGTGAGTTACATGTCATTTTCAGGTCATTTTGCTGTAAAAGAATATTGAAAAACAGTCACCATTGACATCCTTAATACAAAAAATAAACTACTATCAGGGTTCATACACATTTCTAAAATTCCATGACTTTTTAATGATTTTTCCAAGACTTTCAAGTAAATTTTCATGAACTAATGTTTCATGCAATGTCTATATATGCATAGTAAAAGAAAAACAATGCATGTTCAAACTTATTACAGCATATCGTAAAACACGCAACAATCTATTTAGTTTCAATTTAGATTTATATCTATGTACAATTGATTTAGATAATGCTTACACCGCACTAATAATGTGAGAGTATGTGATTGGCCAAGGACAGAAAAGAAGTAAATAACCTATATTCAAGTATACAGACATCTATTTTCAATGACTTTTCCAAAACTTTGTGGGTTTTTCTGTTTTTCCAAAACTTTTCCAGGCCTGGAAAATACCATGTCAAAATTCCATAACTTTTTCAGGTTTTTCCATGTCTGTATGAACCCTGTACTATAGATCTGAACAGCTGTGCGTTTCCAACAGTCTTCAAAATATCATCTTTTGCTTTCAACAGAAAAATAAAATGGTAATTTTGAGTAATAATGACAGACTTTTGACTGAATTATCCCTTTAATTTTCCAGTTTCTATAGTTTTGCTATTGCCTATTCATGACTTTTTAGTGAGTAAATGTAATTTTGGGGCCATTTATGCTGTATATGGAAACTTGCTTAATAATTAGCCACATCTGAATACAAACAGATTTTTCACTTTCAGTATATACCCATGAAAAAAATGACACAATAATTAAAGGGATAGTTCACACTAAATTTTAACTTCACTCACCATTTACTCAACTATAAGAACAGTGTTTTTTTTTTCTTCTGTTTAACCCAAAGCTATTTTGAAGAATGCTTTAGACCAGTCACCACTGACATCCTTAATTAAAAAAAATAAACTACTATAGATGTGAACAGCTGCGGGTTTCCAACAGTATTCAAAATATACTCTTTTGCTTTCAACAGAAAAATAAATAAATTAAAATTGAGTAATGATGACAGAATTATTGGCTGAACTGCACCTTTAATTTTCCAGTTTCTTTAGTTTTGCTATTGCCTATTCATTTTGACTTTTCAGTGAGATACATGTCATTTTGGGGCCATTTTAGTAGTAAAAGTAAAAGAAAAACTTCCTTAATAAATAGGAAAATCTGAATACAAACCGTTTTTTCACCTTCAGTACCCATAAAAAATACACATGTAATAAAGGGATAGTTCACCCAAATAATTCACTTACCATTTACTCAACTATAAGAAGTTTTTTCTTCTGTTTGAGCCAAAAGAAGCTACTTTGAAGAATGTTGAAAACCAGTCACCACTGACATCCTTAATACAAAAAATAAACTACTAGTATGGAAGTGAATGGCTGCGGGCTTCCCACAGTATTCATAATGTCATCTTTTATGTTCAACAGGAACAAAAACAGCTGCAGATGGTGACAAAAGTGACAGAAATTTCATCTTTGGGTGAACTGTGCCTTTAATGATCATTTACAATTATTTATTATTATAGACTTTGCATAATGATTCATCACAAACAGTATAACTAGTGTGTCAATCGTAACATGTCTGTACTCGTTTGTGATTTAACATTTAGGTAAAGCCGATAAGCAAGAATGTTGTGATAATGTTTGTCCTATATAAACATAACGTATCATCAAGATAAGAGAAAAAGTAACACGCAGAGGCACAATCAGATTAACAAGACAGATGAGAAAACATTCTGTGCACAACAGGCGTCGGAAGCTGCTGTGCTTCTGCAGTTTATAATGGCCAGTTTCACAACAGTGTCTTTTAAGGGAGCTACATGGATTCCCGTGAAGCCAGAGGACTTTATTGGCCGGTGTTTACACAACTAAATTACCTTTGCTCAAGCCTTACATAAAGCCCCGGTCCAGAATGTCACAGCCTGTTGAGTGGCCAAAATCAGTAACAATCTGTAGATAATCAGGACTCTGTCCGTCACAGCCAAACCACTGCTGTTGCGTAAAACTATTTCATAATCACAATGCGAACAATTCTAGGAAAAAACATATTTTATTCATACAAATGCAATATAACCAGAGATCGACTGACATATCAGCTGCTTAAATATAATTAAGAGCTTGTGAAAAGTAAATACTAAAAAATAATGTTTCATCATCATAAAAATTACAATATATAGGTCAAAATGAAAAAGTATACTTACTAAAATATATATAAAAAGAATAAGAGCCTGTATTTATTTTCACGATTAACTATTAAAAACAGCACATTTGTAAAATCTAGTAGTTTGAAGATTATTTAAATATTCAAAATGATTATTAATTAGAATTTGGGAGTTGCAATTTAATCCTTAAATAGGGGGAATTTTAAATATATGCATATACATTGTATATAATATATAATATATATAAAAGGGCTGCACAATATTGGAAAAATTTGACATTGTGATTTTTTTTTCTCTGCAATATATATTGCAATATATATAATATATTATATTGAGAAATAATTTCACCAGATGACTTTATTTTTTGCAAAGACTTTAGATTGATTGGAAAATTTCATAGGAAAACGAAATATAAATATATTTTTATGCAGTTTACTATATACATATAATAAACAAAGTCATAAATAAACAAAATGGAGCAAATATTAAAGTGAAATAAACTGATTTATGGTTTTCTGTGGAGAGTCTAACAGTATTCGGTTTCAGAAATTGAATAATCAAATGTAAATTAACAATGCATAGTCTTCATCATAGTTGAGAAATTGTTCAATAAAATTAATGTTTATTAAACTTCTTTATGCTCTAATAAAATGCTTTAAACACTCTCAAAATGCTTGCATAGTCACAGGCCTTAAAAACCAACGCACATGATTAACTTTCACTCTATTATGCCTAAATTCTGAAGTGTCTCCACAAATCTCATGTGTTTTGACCTGTGGCTCCTGGTCATATATAATTCCAACCCAACATTGCGATATCGATGCTCAAAAGATAAATTGTGCAGCCCTAATATATATATATACATATATAGATACATTCATATATAAACTTTTTAAATTATTTTTGTATTATTTATTCATTTATACATGTATGATGGCATGTATGGATGCATGTATATAGATGAATGTATGTAATTAATATGTTATACGTGTCATTTTTCATGATCAGTCTAATCTTTTGTTATATATGGATAAAGACTTTTAAAATGATATAATACATATAAACTTACAAATGATTATCAGATCACGTTTCAAATATCTTGGATTTTGGATAAATTGAGTAAATTGATAACGGTTCACTAAGAAACATCACTGTGTTACTTTACTACAGGGTTACAATATGTTCAACGACTTTAAAGACATTTATTTGACTGATATCAACAATGAACTTCATTTTTGTTAGTAACACAGCATACTTGCAAATAATATTTTATTTAACCATCAATTCCAATTCAGATACGCATTTTTCTTCATTATAGTCATTTTTCATAGTTTTTATTACCATGACCTTGCCCTGGTATTTTAACTGACTGTGGGAAGAATGTATAAACAAATCTTTCTCTTTTTTCCAACAGGTCCAAACAAGCCAAGAAGACTGAAGATCAGTTTTCTTTTGATCAAACATTTCTTTCTAGCTCTTTGTGTGTGTGTACCAGAGATGAAACACAGAACAGTTCAAAGCGGTGTCAAGCGTGGGCTCATGCTGAACTTCTTCTGATTATTAAAGTCTTTACACTGAATCACAATATGAGGACAAAAACACTGCAGTTGTGTGTCAAACCTACTGTAGTGTGCTGCATAGTCAGCTCAAAAGTGCTGCACGTGTCAACTGTTGACCACAAAAGCTGCCTAGTTATGAGCCACAGACTGTGGGAATATTTATTGTAGATAAATAGTTGATATAGTGTCTAAATCATAATTGTTGCTACCATTTATTATTAATGCATCGATTAGTTATTATAATGCAACTGTAATAAATGAGCTTTTCAACTAAACTAATAATTATTTAGTTAATCAAAACCAAAGCTTAGTATGTACATTTGACAAATGGATAATAAATACGATCTAAAAACAAACGTTAGCTGTATTTAATATCAGTTTCATGTACAAACATGAACTTTATTTGTCTAGGAAAGCGGTGTAACGTTACGTTAATCAGATTAACGCGGATAACGCTTGATTATTTTTAGTACCTAAACACTCATAATATGATATACCTGTTGACCAAAACCCGTTTTAAACGCTAGTATATGACAAAACACCTTAAATACAAGTTTTCAAGACATTTCGTGTTATAATACACAGCCTCAATCGAAACAGAAGCGTACGTTAGATCCGTTATCTGGCTAACGATATCTTACAATAAAAAAAATCCCCAGAAAACGGCACCTTCTCGTAAAGCAGACGACACCGACAGACGTTATCGACGTTTATTACCTTATTCGTTACGTTGTCAGAAGATATTTCGAGACAATCCAGGTAAAAACGGGTGTATCGGCTGACCTCAGAGGTAAAGCCACGCTGGTGGAGCGGCGGGTGTTGTTATTGAAGCGGACGGCAAACAGCTACAAGTACAGCAACGTTAAAGAAAGCACTATAGACGCTACTCAAGCCACTCTAGTGGCGTCGCTGTGTTTGGTCACGTGCTATGCATGCGCCCCTCCGATTGGTTTAGGGATTATTAGCGCGCTGTTAGCAAGGGTATCAGAGTGGATTGGCTAGGATGGGTGAGGGTAACATTAACATTTCACTATGATTCATTACTTTTATGAGAGGAGTATAATGTATAATGTGTGTGTGTGTGTGTGTGTGTGTGTGTGTGTGTGTGTGTGTGTGTTTATATATATCGACATTTGGTATTTGTTATTTACCAACTCGATTTCACTGATTTTAAAAGAGATCAGTTAAATAAAAGATAAATAGGCACACATAATTTATACACCCAAAGAGTGCCTCTGTGTTATGAATATTAGACCTGAGTCTGCGAGTGATATGAAGTAGGATGGCAAATCTCAATGGCTCCGCTCCACTTTTGCTGCTTCTGATCGCCTTTTAGGCTTCTAGTTTTTTTTGCCAAGCTTGATGCTTGAGCCTCTTTTGAAACTATTTTCGTCGGCTGGGGAAAAATAAAGAAACTTTCAGACTGAAATATATATTATATTATACAATATATTAACTCGTTGTTGCAGATTTCTGATTCAGATTTTCTTTATATATCATTTTTTATTTTAATTCAGTTCATACCTTTTCAAAACCATCTGTCCTCGGTTAAAGTCGTGATTTATTTTTTACATTTTATTTTATTTCCTCACATTTTCCAAACAAGTTAAGTCGGGTTGTGAGTGTGTTAAATTATTTATTTTTATATTTTATATACATTTTCATACACTGTTTCAATTTTTTATAATGCATGTGAAGCTGACACAATCTACATTGTAAAAGAGCAATACAATTGAATGAATTGAATTGAATTTTCTAAACTGCTTGTCCCCTTTAATTAATTAATAAAAAATTCATTAATTTTTTTTCATTTATTTTTTATTTATTTAATTAATTAATTAATTGCCAAACCACTAAACCAGTATCTTATTAATCCATTAATTTATTTTATTTTTTCAAACCTTGGATTCTGTGTGGAATTAGTGGTTTACGTAAACACTACAATACTATACTATAAACAGCATTTGTTTATTTATTTATTAATTTGTTTATTTATTTATTTGTTTATTTATTTAATACCTTTTCTTCAAAACATTGCTGTATAGGGAGTCTGTTTGATTTCACTTTAACTCATTTTTATTTTACTTCCATTTCTCAAACCCCCGTCCACAAACATGTATTTGCTGTTTCTTATTGTTATTTTCCCGTCCCTTTTCCTAATAGGCTTGCTGTGTATGTCGCGACTTAATTATTTGATTTCACATCTATGTAGCCTACTCATTCATTTACGACAGAAGAACAGTCATATTGCCTGCAGCGTTTGCGCATGCGGGGAATTCCAGAGGGGAAATTCTCTTTCTCTCTCTCTCTCTCTCTCTCTCTCTCTCTCTCTCTCTCTCTCTCT
>CAIGQQ010011173.1:8791654-8830654 GCA_903798035.1 Danio albolineatus | reverse complement strand
CTCTCTCTCTCTCTCTCTCTCTCTCTCTCTCTCTCTCTCTCTCTCTCCATCACAAACCATTTCCATCGCTTTCGTTTCTCCTTTCCTCCATTATTCAGTCTTACATAACTTGAAAACATCAGAGCTACACGTGCCTTCATGAACGCATTCGCTATTCAGCCGAGGACCCCATTATTGTCAGTATTCATTGATATAAAAAGAAATGGCTTCTGGATTTGCTTTCATCGTGTGCCAGTTTCCATGGGCCTCCTTTGGCATCTCTGCCACCCTCATAGACAGATTGTCTGAGAGCCTCATGCCAAAATTCATGTGCAGAACCGTCATTCTGGCAAATAATCCAGTACAGCAAACGAACTCAAACGAGAGATTCTTTTCATTGAGAAATATACGCCAAACAAATAAGCCACTACATTCTCAGATTTACTGATCTCAAATCCCTGGTAAAATGTGACATACGCTATTAATGAAGCGCTAATATTGGTTAATGTTATGCTAATTATGCTATTTCACTGCTCATCTTTACTGCTTATTCAGTTTTATATGAATTTTTATTTTATGTTTATTGTTTTATTTTGCTCATGTATGTGTGTTTTATGTGTGTATTCTTCTTGTTTGTTATAGTGGACGTTTTACAGCAGAATTTATCAGTCTAAAAGTAGACAAAAACAAAGCTTGATCACCGACCTGTGGACAGTTAGGATACTGCAACCTTTATCATAAAGTATTCACAGTAAGATGTCATTTGACGGGACACATGAAGCTCGAAAAGCTGAACACATTTAGTGGTGAGGTTTTGTGTGTGTGTGTGTGTGCGCGTGTGTGTTTGTTCATCAATCACACGGACTCTTCAATCTACGGTGGCCGAGAGAGGTTAACGCGCTGCAATTTAAGAAAGCACATGCAATAACAAAAAACACCAGCAAATTAAGAAACGATCTTCATCAATTTGACAGCACACCTGTAGCAAATTGTCACAACACAAACAACGGAAGAAACGCACAGCAAATTTGTCAAAACACAAACAACAAAAGAAACGCGCAGCAAATTGGTCAAAACACAAAGGAAGAAACGCGCAGCACAGTCACATAACACAACGGAAATGTTTCAAGAGGACCCAAAAGCATGACGGACCCAGCTGAGATACGGATGTAGCTAATTTATTTAATAACGCAACATTTCAGTTAATCATTAATTAGACTGATAATTTACAAAAGACAACGGAATCATGTAATCAGGATATTAAAATAAACGAAAAATAACTCACCTTTCAAAGACCACCAATCACTTCACTGAACAACAGTCACGGCGGGTCCGTATCTCAGCTGGGTCCGTCATGTTTTTGGGTCCTCTTGAAACATTTCCGTTGTGTTATGTGACTGTTTGCTGCGTGTTTCTTCTGTTGTGTTTTGACCAATTTGCTGCACGTTTCTTCCGTTGTTTGTGTTGTGACAATTTGTAACAGGTGTGCTGTCAAATTGATGAAGATCGTTTCTTAATTTGCTGGTGTTTTTTGTTATTGCATGTGCTTTCTTAAATTGCAGCGCGTTAACCTCTCTCGGCCACAGTATCAGCTTATGTGCTTCTGGTGAATTGTCATCCCAAATCGTATCTGAGTCCTTTAAAAATCAGCCATCTTCACTTCCTGATTCAGATATGATATAAAGAGGGTCTCAGATCAGACAAGAATCACTGAATTAAATTCTGTTCTTCCACTCCATATATGGACATTTATTTAACCACAGATTTTTTTTAATGGAGTTTCTGCGCTCGCCTGCTGCTCCTGAGGCGATTGCGTTTAAACGGGGTTTCATCTTGTTTTATGTTTAATGAATAAAATGAAGTCTATTTAACTGATTACTTTTTAATTACATTATAACACTGATGCTGTAAAACCTTGTGAAATTATAGTCACATATCCAGAAGTTTATTGGCTGAAAAACACTTGCTGTGAATATACCCCCATTAGTTTACTATTGGAATAAAGCTAAACATGATTACTATTAATACTTGCCTACTTAATATTTACATCATCATACAATCATGTTTTTTCTTTGCAGATAAGAATTTGGAGGATTTTATTTTAGAATGAATAAACTACAAAGTTTAATCATGACTCATTAACACCAAGGGCCCACTATGACGATAAAGAAAACATGGGGTTTTGTCCCAAATAATGCACTATACATATTTATAATAAAAAAACTGCATAGAAAGTATAAGAGAAATAAAAAAAAACGTTTGCATGCTAATGAACATAAAAACCATGAGAAGCAGAATCCTGCATTTTTAAATAACTCGAGCATTTAAAGGGATAGTCCATCCAATAATAAAATAGCTGTTCATTTAATCACTCTTTTTTCTTCAGAAGAATATTTTAGTTAAAAATCGTGGTCACTGGTGATTCAAAAAATCATATACAAAAATAAATAGTCTCATGAGAGTCAAACAAACAGCTCAACACCTCCCAGCTAACAATTTTAGGTTCTAAAAACATTCCCGTAACAATTTCATTAAGTTATGTAGTGTAATTTTTGAAAAACCTAAACAAATAAAAAAAGGAGTTTTTTTGGAGGTATAAAATCTGGAATTCAAAACATTTTCATGACATTTCAATGCCATGTTGTATTAATGTTCTCAAAATGTTATTTAAAACATAGAGCATCCCATTCACGTAATAATTATAAGAATGTTCTTTCATAAACATTACAAGAATATTCCAGAAACATTCAATAATGTTACTTACTAACATTTACACAACTTTTAAATTTAGTAAGGATGCAAATAATGTACTGTGAAATGTTCCACGCTGAGTGGCATGGACTGCTCGACTGGCTGGGGTGCACATTTGCTTTTAAAAAGACGAAATCCCCCTCACTGTGTAATAGAACACCACCAACTTTCCCACTCTGTAAATATTGGCAGGCCTCGGTACTTTTATAATTCTTCATAAACGCTCCATCTACTCCTGGTGACAGGACAAAGTAATTAAAATATCCCCGTAAGTTACCTCTGGCTCATATCGTCTATACCAGGGATCACCAATCTCGGTCCTGGAGGTCCGGTGTCCTGCAGGGTTTAGCTCCAACTTGTCTCAAAACACCTGCCTTGGATGTTTCAAGTATACCTAGTGAAAGCTTGATTAGCTTGTTCAGGTGTGTTTGATTAGGGTTGGAGCTAAAATCTGCAGGACACTGGACCTCCAGGAACAAGTTTGGTGATCCCTGGTCTATACCCACATTAACGGTAACAATGGATGGGGCAATATGAGACCATCTGATCGTTGCAGGGAGGTTTCACCGTACTCCCAGCTCAAAACATTTACTGAACTAACAATATATGCCATTTTTCTAAAATTACAGCTAACTATACAATATGTAATGACCGAAAACAGTCATCTGATATACTGTGTCAGCGTACCGGAAGTTGGATGACAAAATGCGGAAGAGCGAAGTATTAAAAGTGGGCGGAGCGGAATAAGGTAAATAGACCATTTCAATTTAGTGATGTCATTGGCCCATGAACATTTCCTGCCTGTTGTCAAACTATTGCATAATTGTAACAAGACGTAATTTAATTACAACTTAGCATTATAACAATGGATTCTCAGAAGCTTCGGAAATTAAATATGTATAACAGGAAATCTGTTAGGACCATTGTTATTGTTTACATCCCTGAAAACGTTCTATAAACAACAAATACATCAAATTAACTTAATTAGTATTTCTGACTAGTGACCTTATTTCAGCTTCATCCGTGTCTGTCTCTATTACTGACTGCTGTTTATCTGACGTAATGCATGATGAGAAGACACGCAGGTGGGAATGGAGGGCGGGGAGTAGCAGCTCATTTGCATTTAAAGCAGCTACAGTATACTCAGAAAACAAATCGAGCAGATTCTACATTATAATAAATAATCTGATGGGTATTTTGAGCTGAAACTTTACAGACAAATTCTGGAGACACCAAAATCTGATCTTACATCTTGTAAAAGAGTTAAAACAGGAGAAAGACAGCATTCATTTATGAAGCTGCACGTTTACTTCTGCTTTTATCCACAAGGTGGGGTACTGGAGCAAATAATAATCAGGCTGATAAATCATTTGCGCGTTCAAGAAGAATTCAGTTCAAGTTAGATCTTGCAGGAAAACGTCCTGAAGGAAACACCTGTATGTTCAAGGCGTCACAGCGACTTACTCACCCTGACATCACCCAGCGCTGAAGCCATTTAACTATTTACCTTTTAGACAGTTTATACTTCATAATGGCAGCATTTTGTGGTTACAACAGTGTCCGTGTTCTCATATCATAAAGAGCATTATACCTCATATTAAATGCCCATGTCTTAACCTTAAAAAAAGTCTTCATGCAATATGTCAGAACTGTCTGGGCCACAGACAGTAGCAGATCTAGATTAGGGAAACAATAACTGTATTCAGCTCTTTCCTGTTTGCAGAGCTAGTCAATGAGTAACTCTCCACGAGTACAACAGTGATCTCCAGATGTCTGACAGCAGCTCGTTAATCAATGGATTCATTCACCAGCACTGGATCTGCTGTCCTCTGGCTAATGTTTGGACGTGTCCACGTGCGAACACATGCACGTTTAAGCCTGTCTGTTGCTCGCTTTAAAACGCCATCATCATCCCACAAACCTGTCAGACCAGTCCAACCAGTCCTGAAGAAAAAAAGTGGAAGAGGCTCCATATCACGACCCGACGTTGTCTTTTTAAGATAATGAGGCGGTGTGTGTGTGCTAACAGTGAGGCATTGTTTGTTGTTTGAGTATTTCACTTATTTGAAAAGGCGGAAAGTTTATCTATTTATTCAGGTTTGGAAAAAAGTCAATGTAGTTTTAGAGTCTAGACAACTCGTTCATGGACCTGTGTTCAAATAAAGGTCAAAAATAAAGCTTATTTTTATATTTTTAGTAGGGCTGTCAATTGATTAAAAAAATTAACTAATTAATCACACTTTTGTCTGTGATTAATCATGATTAATCACGAAAAGCCGTATTTATTACAGAAATAAAAACACAGGCATGTAAGTGCCATTTGAATTTTAAAACAATCAATGCCAATAACAAACTTAATTATTTCCATGTTGGATCCTACACTGTAAAAAGTAAAGGTGCTTCAAATCCCCTTTTGAGTACTCAAGGAACTTCAAAATGTATTTTAAGTGCCTCGAAGCTCTTTCTCTCAAAAAGGGGTTTCTAGAGGAACCACTGACTGTCTTTACAGTACTTGCAGGACCATTTTGCAGTAATTGGGATCCTTCAAGCACTTTTTGTCAATTCTGAGGTTCTGGAGTCACTGTTTTCTTACACTAAGACTTCAGAGCACTTTAAAAGTTATTAGAGGAACTCAAATTCCAAAAAGGAGTTCCTGTAAGATCTGTAAACTTTTATAATGGTTCCTGATGGATCTTTCTTCTAAAAACTAGCACTTAAAGGAACCAAGAGTTTTTGTGACAATTAAATAGGACAATTGTAGAGACCAGAAAATGAGATGCATGTTCATTTACTTAATAATTACTTACATATTTGTACTTTTACAATGATATGAAATTTGGTGGGATTTTTTTCCTCTTTTTTTGTGGCACTGACTGTGAATAAGTAAGAATATCATTAATTAGAGTCTAAATCTTAACTTTCTTGCAGTTAGGAGACTGACCGGGAAATTTTAAGAAAATATGAAGCCGTAAAAGTAATTTTGGAGAGTAAAGCACAAATGAGTCACAACAGAGGGAAAAAAGAGACAAAAAACATGCACAGGCATGTACAGTTATGAAAATGATAATTATTAGGGGATTCATTAAATTTTCTGTCACTTGACCATTAGACCCTTGAATTCTGACATTTAAAACAACAATAATAATAATAACAATAACTGCTGCAATAACAACAACAACAAAAATAATAATAAATGTTATTATTATAATAATCATAAAAACTATTGTTATTGTTATCATCATTATTATTATAAAAATAGAACTATAAAACACAATCCTCCAAAATCCACTCATGAAAAATATTCAAGATATTACTCAACTTAAATATATAGTCTGGGCTCTGGTTTATTAATAAAAAAGGTATTCCTCCTGTTTCTTTTGATAAACCAACAAGGATAACTTGCTAATGGATTTTGTTCATTTTTAATTTTCTGAATTAAATGTTTCTTCATCTGTTTCTAGGATTAATGGAATGGAATTCCTTGTGTTGTTATAAAAAAGTTTATTAACAGGGACTATTAAAATAATATAAACATGACGCGCGCACTTATTGGATCTCTCGTCATCGTGATCGTGCACGCGCAGGCCGTAAGAGCGTTTTCAAATAGCGCTTTGTAACGGCTCCTTTCCTCCGCTTCATGACGGCTCATCCCTAACCCACGGAAGGTAAGTTGGCATAATAAATATTGAAATTTGATACGATTTGCACACAAATATCTACCCTTACACGCATAACACTTGTCATGTAACCTGTTTTATGAATGCCGCGGAGCGATTGCTGTTGTATAAGATAGGTTTCATTTTGCGATAATAACAATCGGCTGGATATATATAAACACTTAACTTACACGACTACCTCACACAAATATAAATAATTTGATGTAAAATATTGATTTATGTCGTAATATTTGATTATTTCAGTGAACACGAAGCTTGTCTGAAAGCCATTGCAAGCGGCCGTTAATTTCAAAATAAACAGATAACGTTATTACATTACATTCATACTGCTTATTAGATGGCTTTTTTCCACACAAATAACGTTATATTAATTTATTTTGTCTTTCCTTACATATAACGTTACAGTGAGTAGCAAGTGTCTTGTTGCTTAACTGTAAGTTACATGATTGTTTATTATTTGCGTTTGTTAAACAGTTACATGTGTGACAAATTGTGTCTAAGTTATGTACTGCAGTTCATTTTTATTCATTTACACAAATAACGTACATAAAGCCTGTCTTTTTTCTTCTCAGAACATCCACATAAACCCTGAAATTGTTCAGTATTCTTTCTCCAACAGCCGTTTGGGTCTCCTCAAATGTAAGTATTTTATTTTAAAGTAAATTAATTGGAAATAAATGAAGGAAATACATACTTAATTTAACAAACAATATTAATGTACATCATTATCCAGCTGGGTAACACTGAACTGATAACATTAATCTTGTAACCTTGTAAGTGTCTAAAATCACTAACTTATTTTCTCATTTGCTTATTTCTGATGTATCCATATGTGTAAATCATTGTGACAGATATGGACTAGAAATTTAAAGTTTGCTGTATCAAATCCAAGTGGCAGCAGGATGTGGGACATGAGCAATAGGGCTCTCTTCCACTTTCAATACCCACAAATAAGGTGCCCCTAAGAAGGCACATAACCCCATGGCTTTATAATTGATGTAAATCATTTCAAGTCAAAAAAAAAATTTTTGTCACTTAACCTACAGTTTCCAGTCGATTGACTGGTGTCTTTGCGGATGCTTGAATGACATCATTCTTGTTGTTATGATTTCTGTGGCCTGTGTTTGGAGTGTCTTTTTTACAGACAGTGAATGCACCCTTCATTCTATTTTACAAATAAATCTACTCAAAATGTTTTGTTTCTCAAGCATCCGCTTCTAGCTCCTAGCTTTTAGCTTTAGCCTTCTAGCATAACTAGCGTAGCCAGCTAAAACTATCGTTTTCTTTCCCTGTTACTGTCCTGTGCTCTTCACCTTGTATAATGTCACTTGTGTGTCTGTCTTTTGAGTGCAGGAAAAGCATCTGTGGAGGCATTGGAGATGGCTATTAACATGGTGTAAAGAACAGAAGCTGCTGTTTATTAACAACTGGAATCTTTTCTGTGATTGTCCTAGGCTTTCCCATGCTGATGGGCTGCACCCCAGCAGTGCTGGAGCTGAATTCCTGTCGGGCAACATCTCCAGGATGCTTCGTTCTGTTTGACTAGTAAGTGAAAATTCACATTTTAGCCATATAGACTCTTGTTAGTCCCACTTAAATCACAGTAATGGATATCTGGCTAACTTCATAGAAACTGTGTCTGTTCCTCATATTATTCGATCAAGAAGTAAATTTACTATGTGATTAAGAATCAAACCAGAAAAATGGCAAATAAGTCAAAATACCTTTTCGGTCTTCTAAACGTCAGGCCACTTGCACCTAAAGCACTTATTGTAAATGAATTAATAACAGACAATAATTTTAATGCACTAATGATCCTAATCTTTATGTCTTAATGAAACCTGACTTTAACATAATGACTACAGTATATTAGTTTAAACGAAGCCATGTTGCACCAGTGCTATGAAAATAAACTTGAATTTAATTGAATTAATATATTTATTATTAGATGACGCAACATAGTGCTTGGGTAATACATTTAAAATTAAAAGTTGTTCAATAAAAATAATATTTCTAAAGTGTCCACCAAATTATAGGTTTTTACAGAGTAGTGAGTTAGTTAATACCACCTCACAAATAAACATAGTTTAAAGTAAATTTAAGTTTTGTCATCATTTACCCACCCTTAATTTGTTCCAAACCCGTTTAATTTTCTTTCTTTATTTGAGTGCAAAACATTATATTTTGATTAAAGCTGAAACTCTTTAACTGTTATAATAAATTATAACCATTATGAAAGACAGTGGTTATAGGTTTTCTGTTTTCAGTTCAACAGATGAAACTCAAACAGGATTGGAACAAGTGAAGGTTGAGTAAATGATGACAGAATAAAAATTTGGGTGAACTGTCTCTTTAAAGTGGAAGTGAAGCACTCAGTCAAGTTTACATTGTTTTGTAAATTGATTTCCACTTTGATGAAAATATATTAAACAAACTCCATTAATGTGATCATTATTTAAGAAAATGCCATGTTTTACTGTAGTTTTTAGAGCTAGATTGCAGCTATTTTGGAATATCGCTGTGTCTGACGTCACAGGGTTGGTTCCGTTCCCTCAGCTGAACAGATACAGTGGAAGTAATGGACTGAACACAGAGGCTGGAAAGCCTAATTTAACCCAATACATGAAGTTGTGGATGTGCATCACAGAGCTGGTGCAAATATAAGCATTACATTTATGTCTAAAACATAAAAATACATTTATACATTTTATATTTTTCTTTTATTACTGATCGTTTGATGTGCTTTGGTCCACTCTCTGTATTTCGATGCCTGAGTGACTTCACATCGCAGTTTTTTTTGTCCATATTCAATGTTGAAAGATAATTTTAATCGTTGCATTATTCTCATTGTAAATCCCCTCGTCAGGCAGTGCTGCACCAGTGTGACAGAGTGGACCAAAGCACATCAAACGAACAGTATTCATAAAAGAGAAAAATAGAAAACATATAAATATTTTTTTTTATATATTAGACACAAGTTTGATCCTCATATTTACACCTACTCTGCGATGCACGTCCACAACTTCACGCATTGGGTTAAATTAGGCTTTCCAGTCTTTTTCCAGTCCATTTAGGCTGTTCAGTCTATTACTTACACTATATCTGTTCAGCTGAGGGAACGGAACCAACCCTGTGGCGTCAGACACAGCGATATTCCAAAATAGCTGCACCCTAGCACTAAAAACTACAGTAAAACATGCCCTTTTCTTCAAAATGTTTACATTAATCGAGCTTGTAATATATATTTTCATTAAAGTAGAAATCAATTTACAAAACAATGTGAACTTGACTGACTGCTTCATTTTTACTTTAATGCTTTAAAAAACAAGACCCACTTTATATTAAGGCACCTTAAATACAGTACTTAAAGTTACATTAATAATATGGTACAATGCACTTAAGTATATGCATGTTTTACATTGTACTTATTTAATCATCTGCATGTAATTACATCTATTATTAAATTCTGTATTTCAAAGGCCATTTAAATTTAGTCCAAAACAGTATTTGACCTTCATGTATAATTTATTTTAATTTTACAACTCTACAAATTTTACAAGTCTACAAAATTCTCTCTTTATTTAATGTGTTTTAAATAAACTAATGGTTAATTTAAAAAAGTAATAACTACAACCTGAATATAATATTATTCTATCTATATCTATATCGCATATGCAGTAGACTCAAAATTAGTTCATTATCTGTTTGAATGAGTGGGAAAATATGCGGGGTGCACTAAGGACAGAGTGGTCTCAGACACAGCTTTTGTGTTGTCTTATTTCTGCTTGTGGTCAGATATTTGAGAGGTTTACATTATTTGGATTTTGCCTTTATTGATATAAGCACTCTGCAAGCAGTGAGAAAAAATCTTCTGACTTTATTCATGTTTTCTTTTGTTATTCAGAAATGTTCTGCATGTTTTGTGAATATGTCTTGATAAGTAAAAAAAATGGCTCTTGTTGTGCATTTTCTTTGTTTTCATAACTTATTATTTTAACTACTTTTAAATTTACTTTTATAGGGACACCTCCAATGTGAAGCAGTGGACAGCTGAAGATGTTGCTGGCTGTTATTGCTAGACATTATTTAAGTTTGATTGTTTGAATTAAAATGTTTATTACATTATTAATGTGAATATTATTGTGATGTATATTGATTAATAAAAGTGATTATTTATTGAAAATGAGAGTTTTTTTAATCTATAAACACATGCAAAGATAGATAGATAGATAGATATTCAATTTATGATTAAACATGTTTGCATAAGCAATAAATTAAGGGGGATGGGAAAAACAAGCATAAAAAAATGGTGCTTCAAAGCACTCAAGGTGGTTCCTGGTCGCTCTTAATAAGAGGGTTCCTCCAGGAACCCTTGAAGTTCCTCAAAGAACTGCCCCTTTTGAAAGGGTGCCTAGAGGTTCTTTAGAGGGTTCCGCCAGTGTGGCAATGTGAGGAACCCCAAAAGGTGCCTCCAGGAACCTTTAATTTTTACAGTGTATGTGAACTACAAAAAAATCCAAAATACAGGCATTGCAAATATGGAAATTGGAAAATTATAATAATAAAGTATTGAATACAAACAATTGTTTTCATTGTAAAGTTGTTTTGCGAGTTGAGAACATTAATTATAAAGTAGAAACAATTTTGCTTAGTCTTCCTTAACATTTTGGTAGTTGGCAGCATGTGAATTTCGGTGCTTAATTTCTGTGCCGCTTGTACTGTGACAGGGACTCAAGAAGCAAGGGGTACATCAAAGTCACGCACTAAAGACTATAGGCTAGACTTCTTACATGGACTTTGGTCACGCCATCTCTAAACATTAAATTCTAAATTGCTTTGAGCGACTGTCTGCGATGTTAGGCGTTTAATCTTGTTGTTAGGATATCCACACATACACAAACACTCTCTCTTACACACACACACACACACAGACAACGCGGGCAGTACAGCGAGCTCACCCGGTATAAGCGACTCCCTTTAGAGTCATCAACGCGCACGCTCGCGTTCATCAAATTTGCTCTAGGCGAACGGTGATCACGCCGCCCTCAACCCAAAAGTGAAAAAGAAAGTGACCGGTTCGCGGATGAACGTGCGGACCGGGAGGGAGGGAGTAGGTGTCGCGGATTAAGCTGGATTTATACTTTCGCCTGGCGCCTCATCGCGCGCCTCCACTGAGTGCACGCGCACCTCGAGGCTTTTATACTCGCCGAGGGAGGGGGTAGGTGTCGCGGATTAAAGCCCTTGTCGGCCACCTAGGTCGCCTCTGTGGACGCGCCGGCCCTGAACACACGCCGGTCACAACAGGAAATAAGAAAAAACTGCCACTGCGTTAAATGCGTTAATTTTTTTTAACGCGTTCAATATTTCAAATTAATCGGTGTGCGTTAACGCGCTAATTTAGACAGCCCTAATTTTTAGCAGTGCACTTTATTTTAAGTCTGTGTGACATTAAAATTTATTCTTTTAAACGTATTTAAAACGTTTATTTTGCTCGCACACATTATATTTTAGGTGAATAATTAACCCATACAAGTTAATTCACTAAAAAAAATAATATTTCTTTGTTCAATCAAAGCAAAGTCTCTTCAAGGCATATCAGTTCATTTGGCGGCCATCTTTGAAACGCCTCTCGGGCAGTATGCTCGGGCATTCTGTCTGAATGGGGAAACATCAAATTCTCCAAAACTGTTTGCCAAGCTTATGATTACATTTGGAAACGGCAACAAATTGAAACAACAACTGTCTCGTAGGTTTCGTTTCTAAATGTCTGAATCAAACAGCATTTTTTCAGGTTTCGCTAGCTCATGCGCACTCAAAAGAAATGAAATCTTGACACCAACTTCATTTATGGCTGTTTTACACGTGATCATCCTCTGGATAATGCTTTGTCAGATCGCACTGCTCTTCTGAAGTCATTCACAACTTGGTCTTGATGGTGAATCTCCAGAAATCACAGTGACTGTTTACAAGTCTGTGGGCGTTTGAGTGCTGTCATGTGATGTGTGATTGACAGGATGGACTGTACCTCATGTTCATTTCGTGCAGATTACAAAGCCAAAAAAACGTTCGTTATCAAGTGCACTTTGTTCATTTAAAAGTACAGATTTCAAGCTGTATGTGGATATATTTCTTACGTCTGCGAAGCAAGTATTCGCTGAGATTCCAGTACGTTTGTTGACTGACCATTCGCAACCTGACCACCATTCGCAAATATTGACCGCTACACTTTTACCCATTTAAAACTATAACGATTCTTTATTCTTTGATCAAAGTCGGACCATTTGCTTCCGTGTTCAGAGTGGTGGTCCTTCTGCTGACGTCAGTTTGATGCTTCAGCCACCATATTAGCCGCCACGCCCTTTTTATCTTTAGTTTGCTGTGGAAATGATATGCAAAAAGAAAGCCCCGCCCCCTACTCAATATTCCGTTTTAGTTTAAAATACAATCAACATACTGAAATAAAAGTCTCAACATCTTAATTGCTCACAAACATGAATGTAACTTTGAGACAGTAAAGACCGTTCCTTACACTGCTTGATATTGCAAACGGGCATTCTTCATGTATTTTTGCCAGCTATGTTGTTGCTAAGGTGTTCTTAATTTCCAATGTAGCTATGGCGTTATAACCCTAACCGTGGTCATTCTTCACCTTTCAACAAATCAATATCCAAAATCCAACAACAGACAACAAATACTTCCAATTGACGTGATGCACTTTAATTTTCCATCAAATATAAAAGTGTGCAAATATAAAAGTGTGCAAACACTATGGGTACATGAGAAACATATTTTGTATACAAAAGGGAAAAGACAAGGCAGCTTTATCAACAGATGACATTGGCACTGGATTACTGACTAGTTTGCTACGTGATGCTTACATTATACAGCCACAAATGCAGGGACGCTAACAACAACAACAGCACAGAATCACATCGAAAAGACCCAGAGTTCAACAGGAGTTTAAGGACCTAGCAATTAAGAGGCTGTCTATTCCAGACAGTGAAAGATAATGACGGCTACGCCCCCTTGGCATAAAGCACGGCTCGGCGCTTTGCTTTTACAGAGTGATGAAAAGATAAAGTGGTCTCAGGAATGAGCCAATGGCCTGAACATGAGGGTACATGGATACAGTACTCCCCCCGCCATACAGTCTACCCACACCTGTGATCCCCCCGAGGCCACATTCCCATGGTACGAGCCAAATGGGTCCATGTTTGAGTGAACACCTTTAATTATATAATTGACCTCATACACTTTCTCTTTAAATTAAAGCCAAGATCTGAAGTGCAATATTAAGCTGATATATGGGAAGCTTATTCTAACATGCTACAAAAAAACTCTGGTTTAGGGTAACGAAGATTCTGGTACTAACATGAAGAAGAACATAAAAAGATGGAAATGACAGGAAGTGGATAATGATATTCAGGCACTATCTACAGCACTAATATATATATATATTTACATAAGAATTTCCAATTGCAAAATAACTCTATTGTTAAGATGGGAAGCCAACAACAGACCAAACCCTGGAGAGTCCAATAAATGAGCACAGTATGTACATAAAATCTGAGAGAGCCTCTGTTCTATCATTAGTATGAATGACAAAAAACAGGCCGAAAGTGTCTTGAGCAAAAGTTCCTGGAGTCAAACCCCCAGTAGGACCCTCAACAAGGTGCCGATTCGCAGCGAGCGTCTACAGGGATCAGTGTGCAGTCAGAGTTTTTGCGGTTGGTGAGTTTCAGAATCACCACTTTCCGGGTCGGGGTGAGAGGATTGGGACTCTCCGGCTCAGATTCAGACGTGTAGTCGAAGGAACCTTCCCTGACGGGCTGTGGAGAGAGTGGTGCCGCGTCAGCGCCGCGTTCCAGCAAGACGCAAATGGCATCTTTGTGGCCACCGCTTACTGCCAGGTGAAGCGCAGTCAGTCCATTTCTATCCTGAGCATTAGCAATGTCGGAGCAGCTTCTCAAAAGCTCCTTGAGCACTTCGGAGTGGCCGTTTTCGGCAGCCAGGTGGCAAGGCGTGCGGAGGTCATGGTTGCCGCTCTCTAGGTCTGCACCCTCTGCTAGAAGCATTTTAACTGTTGGTAGATGGCCTTTCTGGGAGGCTAGGTGTAAGGCGGTGCAGCCGTTAGCCGTCTGGCTGTTAATATCCGCGTTGTGCTTCACAAGCAGCCTTGAAGTGCTGGTGTGCCCGGTTTCCGCAGCCACATGCAGTGGAGCGTAGAGGCCGTCAGAGGTGAGATGCACATTAGCACCGAGCTCCACTAGGATTCGTGCAACCCTGTACTGACCTCTCTGGGACGCTAGATGAAGCGGAGAGCGTCCGTCTGATGTCTGACCATCAACATCTGCACCAGCCTGCTTCACTAGTAGCTTCACTATGCCCAGATGACCCTTCCATGCGGCCAGATGCAGCGCCGTCCAGTCGTCTTTCCCCTTCACGTGGACGTCTGCTCCGCGACTCAGCAGGACTCTCACCACGTTCTCCTGTCCGTGATGGCAGGCGATGTGTGTTGGCGTTCGGCCCTGAGCGTCTGTTTCGTTGATGGAAGCGCTGCGGTCTAGGAGTAGACGGGTCAGGGCCTCGTCGCCGTTTTGTGCTGCAAAGTGCAGAGGTGTGTACTGGTCCTCGTCTTTGGCGTTTACGTTAGTGGTTTTGCGGCTCAGGAGGATCTCGGACACTGCCTTTAGACGCTTTTCGGCAGCCTGGTGGAGTGGAGTGGCTCCCTGAGCATTGGCCATGTTGGGGTTGCAGTTGCTAAGCAGCAGGAACTTGACGGCCTCCTCATTGGCCAGATTGACAGCGAAGTGAAGCAAGTTGCTGCCGCCGTCCAGGAGCAGGTCCACATCTTGAGGTTGGAGGATCTTCATGAGCTTGGCAATGTCCTCTGTGCGGATGGCATCGCAGAGCTTCTTCTTCTGCAGCTCACTGGAGTCTAAAGTGGTACAGTGAACAAAAAAAATGTTAAATGATGAAATTGAATTAATTAATGAGTGGTAAGACGCTACCGTGGCTTCTCTCTTACCGTTCACAGTGTTTTCCTTATCAAAGGACAGTGTAATGGAGCCTTGTGATGAGAAAGCCGAGTCCACAGAGGAGATGCCTGACAGTCTCTTGCTGGTGTTGTCTGTGCTCTCCAGGGACTCTTCTTGGACATTACTTAAGCTGCGGGATAAGCCCGAGTCAATCTGACTCAGCAGCTCCGACAGGCTGTAGTCTTTCTCCGGTAACATGGCGGACTTCGGCCTCACTGGCTTCTGGATGTTTGTCTGCAAGTAGAGAAAAGTACCACAGATTCTTAGCAAAATGTTAACACCTCTTAAGGTCCTGTGAAATTTAAATAACATTTTTCAGATGTTAGTTTCAGTCTGTTATTTTTAAGGATATCTGCTAGTGTGGTACAAAATTGGCATTTAGAAAACATAAAGCTCATATAAACATTTAAATCTTGCAGTTTGTCATTTCCCCTTATATGGATCAAGGATTTTTTTGACGTCACCTCATATTTCAGTTTCTCATCAACACGTGACCAATCAAATGCTCTATAATCTGTCATGCCCCGCCCCTTCTCATTTGCTTTTCATTTGATGCGCTTGAGCTCAACCACTCTCACTGGCAGAGCTGTGATGAAAACAAATGGTTTTTAAAAAGGGAGGAGCTACTCTATGTCCCGCCCTCTCTTCATTTTTCAATGGAGATTATGTCAACATCAAATGAAAATTCCCATTTCAAAGCATTTTACGGGACCTTTAAGGCACATTTTCAAAAACATCTTTCATGAAACTGTCAATTTTGAGATTTAATTTGGCCATTTTTGGCTTTTCATTAAATGTTTTCAGTCAAATATTCAGCAAATATCCTAAAATTCTTTTGTTGCACTTCATTAAGTTGTGTCAGTAGATTTTAATTACATAAGATTTTTTTAACGGGTGTTTTCTCCACTTTTACATTCACCACACTTTCTAGTTTTATTCATATCTACGTATATTTTGCAGGTGGTTAACAAGAGTATGCTCAAACAAATACACATATTCTACTATTTGTTTTCATGTCTGTATGCAGTACTTTCAGAATTATGGCATAATAAAAAGAGTTTCCGAAATAAAACCCAAACCTAATGTGTCAATAAAAAGCAAGCAGGAATCCTGAACCTGACTTCATCCAGTGTTCAGATTTTTGTGTCGGATATGTATGAAAATTTCTTCATATTTAAGGAAACAATGCCTCGTTTGCATGACATTTTTTAAATCCTGTTTGCTGTTCTTAATTTAATAAATAAACCGAGGAAATATATGTCGAGAACTACTTTCCTTTTCACCTGTAGTGTGCTGTCTTAAAGCAACAGAAGGAGCCCATTGGCATATAAACCACATACTGCACATGTAAACAGTTCAATCAAATATACATATATTTGACAAATGATTGTCTTAAACTAAACAGTTTTACACGCTCACCCACTACAGGACAAAAGGGCTCTGTCTAAAGCAATGCAGTTTGGTGGCATTCTCTGCCACTGCTGAAGGACCGTCATCAAGTAAAACATTTACACTATGTACTTCCACAAAACAAACAAATACCAAAGAGTTGCCTAATAACATGGTCAGGAAGTCTAAATGACATCACAAGGTCAATCTGTACGACTCATTAAACATATCTGGATGGAAACATTGCTTTACGTTTGCAGCATGACTCATTTTAGCTCCATTTCATATTTTACATTCATTTACAGTTAACGGAATCCATAATTAACGTAAAATGAATGAAATGAAAGTATGGCTTAAATGTGATAGGAAAACTTCGATTCTGTTCAAAACTGTAACAGTTGACAGAAACAGAGTTGACATTTTCCACCATTTTGTGCTTTAGCTCAAGACGCTAACCTCAAACCAGATAGCACATAAATCTGTTACGAACTGCTGCTGTTTAACCTATTTTTAAACTCTTTAAAACTGTAACATAGTTGACAATAACAGAGTTGACAGTAACAGACTTGACATTTTCCACCGTTTTGTGCTTTAGCTCAGGATGCTAACATTAAACCAGATAGCACATGATTCTGTTATTGATGTTTAACCTTTCGTTAAACTTTTAAAAAAAGTAGCATAGTTGACAATAACAGAGTTGATAATAACAGAGTTGATAATAACAGAGTTGACAGTAATAGAGATGACATTTTCCACCGTTTTGTGCTTTAGCTCAAGATGCTAACCTCAAACCAGATACCACATGATTTGCTATTGATGTTTAACTGTTTGCTAAACGTTTTAAAACTGTAACAGAGCTGACAATAACAGACTTGACAGTAATAGAGTTGACGATAACAGACTTAACATTTTCCATCGTTTCGTGCTTTAGTTCAGGATGCTAACATTAAACCAGATAGCACAAGATGCTGTTATTGATGTTTACCCTTTTGTAAAAATTTTTTTTAAAAGTATTATAGTTGACAATAATAAAGTTGATAATAACAGAGTTGACAGTAATAGAGTTGAAATTTTTCCACATGATTCTGTTACGAACTGCTGCTGTTTAACCTTTTGTTAAACTTTTTAAAACTGTAACATAGTTGACAATTACAGAGTTGACAATAACAATGTTGATATTTTCCACCGTTTTGAGCTTTAGCTCAGGATGCTAACCTTACACCAGATAGCACATGATTCAGTTATTGATGTTTAACCTTTCATTAAATGTTTTAAAACTAACAGAGCTGACAATAACAGACATTTTTCCACCATTTTGTGCTTTAAGCTCAGGATGCTAACATTAATACAGATAGCACATAATTCTGTTATTGATGTTTAACCTTTTGTTAAACTTTTAAAAAAGTAACAGAGTTGACAATAATAGAGTTGATAATAACAGAGTTGACAGCAACAGAGCTGACATTTTTCCACCATTTTGTCCTTTAGTTCAAGATGCTAACCTCAAACCAGATACCACGTGATTTGTAATTGATGCTTAACGGTTTATCAAACTTTTAAAAACTGTAGCAGAGTTGACAGTAACAGACTTGACATTTTCCACCATTTTGTGCTTTAGCTCAGGATACTAACATTAAACCAGATAGCACATGATTCTGTTATTGATGTTTAACCTTTTGTAAAACTTTTTTTAACGTAGCATTGTTGACAATAACAAAGTTGACAGTAACAGAGTTTACATTTTCCACCATTTTGTGCCTTAGCTCAAGAGGCCAACATCAAACCAGATGCTACATGATCTGTTATTGCTGTTTAACTGTTTGTTAAACGTTTTAAAGCTGTAAGAGTTGACAATAACAGAGTTGACAATAACAAAGTTGACAGTAACAGAGTTGACATTTCTCCACCATGTTGTGCTTTAGCTCAAGATGCTATCATTAAACCAGGTAGCACATGGCATGTCTAAAATAGACAGCATTTCATGCATTTTCATCATGTTTTTGTTTTTAAAAAGTGAAATTCACTGAAATATCACAATAACAAAGTTGACAAATATTGAATCTACTATTGATTTGTCCAAATTATTCTGTACAAATTAATAAGAATAAATGACACGCCTCAATGCCTTCAAGAGTTTCCCATCAGAGGAAGTGACATTAATTTGGCGTCTTGTGAATGTCATTTACTTTTTGTTTCCTTTTAATTGAATGTCAGTTATCTCTGCAACATTGTTTTTGATGCCCGCTTTTCCTATAATTGTAATTTATACCACTTTGAGCAAGTCACATGTTTATCAGTCTTTTACAGCTTGTTGAAAAAAGTTGACCCGAGCATAGAAATAGACACAAAATTGACAATTAACACAGAAAATAGATGTTTTATGGTACTTGGTAGAGTAAACACACAAGAAGTTTACAATTAGACTTAATTATTTCATGATATTTCAAGCTTAATGTATTAAAGTAGCTACAGGGAGAGTCTTTACGTTAATATTTACCAAACAAAATGACCCTGAATACACAAACAGACATTATTTTAACATTATAACTTGATATAATTTGTGGTATTATTCAAAACCGTTTCATTAAAGCTTTTTTTTTTTAAATTAGCATCTAGATGTTACCTGTTCAGTGGAGGCCGGAGCAGGACAGGGTGAACATTCAGGCTCTGAAGTAACAGAAGCTCTGGACTCTTCATGAGGTTTGGTGCACAGCTCTTCAGCTTCTGATGTGATTTCTGGAGGACACGGTAAACAACATTACACACTAATCCATTAGCATGCGTTAACAACAATAACGTGTTCAGAGCAAAAGGTTACGACTATCATGCATTTCTTTCTTGATTTAAGGAAATAACAACACTGAAATGTGTAATTGTCACAACAGTTTATATAGCAATACATCTTATCATACATCTTATATAGCAATACATCTTAGAACCAGATTTATTTTATGACAAAAAAGTCATTCGTATCACTATATTTTGAATTATTTAAAATGTAATAAAACTGAGTACAGTCATTTCTTCCTTTTAATAAGTAATATTTAAATTAAACTGAATGATGTTTAATTTAACATTATCAGAAATATTTTATATATATATAAACTTATATTGTCATATCTAATTGCCAAGGAAACAATTAATATTTTCTGTCAGTTTAACTAAATAAATAAATAAATAAAAAAGTAAATTAAAATGAAAAATGTAAAAAAGAAACAAAATTAAAATGGAAACAATAATATTAAAAATTATAATAATAAATAATAATAAATTAATAATATAAATAATAAGAAGAAATAAGAAATAATAATAAACGAATTCAAGCAATCATTAAAAAACGTATTAGTACTTGATGATGATAAAATAACTCTCAGTGACATGATGGAGAAAACATTTATATTCTTACATCTAGTAGCCAAGAAAACAATTAATGCTGTCTGTCAGTTTAACTTAAATCTAAGATGAAAAAAAGTCAATTTACATGAAAAATAAAAGAAGAAACATAAAATTGAAATGGAAACAACACATGAAAAAATAATTCAAGCAATTATTAAAAAGCACATTAGTATTTGATGATCCTAAAATAACTCACAATGACATGATGGAGAAAACATTTTGTTGCCAAGGAAACAATAACATTTTCTGTCCGTTTAAATTAAAATAATTAATTAAAATGAAATAAATAAATAAACATAAAATTAAACTATTAAAATGGAAAAGACACATTACAACGAAAACTATTATTTTCAAGCAATTATTTAAAAAAAACGCATTAGTACTTGATGATGATAAAATAACTCTCAGTGACATGATGGAGAAAACATTTATATTCTTACATCTAGCAGCCAAGAAAACAATTAATGCTGTCTGTCAGTGTAACTTAAATCTAAAATAAAAACAAAACAAACTAAATTTAAATTAAAAAAGAGAAAAAAACATAAAATTCAAATAGAAACAACACATAAACAAACTAATTCAAGCAATTATTAAAAGCGCATTAGTATTTAATGATGCTAAAATAACATGATGGAGAAAACATTTTGTTGCCAAGGAAACAATAATATTTTCTGTCAGTTTAACTTAAATTAATTAATTAAAATAAAATAATTTAATAAATAAATAAACATATTAACATTGTTAATAAATAAATAAATAAACAAACATAAATAAACAAATAAACATATTAAACACTGTTTAATATTAAATTAAACAATTAAAATGGAAACAACACATAAAAATGAAAACTAATTCCAGCAATTATTTAAAAAATGCATTAGTACTTGATGATGTTAAAATAACTCTCAGTGACATGATGGAGAAAAATTATTTTATTCATGATGTTTAGTTTGTTTTGTTCACTCATAATATTTTATTCACTTGTAATATTTTTTGTTTATTACTAATTTCTTTTAGTTATAAATAAATTGTTTATTCTACTTTGTGTATGTATGATGTCCTCTTGTTTGTTACTTTTAGTTTGTCTTTTGTGGCGCTCTCGAACTCCTGAAAATACTGCTAGAGTATACCATTCGGCTTTCTTTATCGTTAAAAACTAAACAAAACATTACAGTTGTATGCATGCTTTCTACTTGTTTGCTAAAATACTCTTATACAGTACCATTTATGTTTCTTTAGCATAAAAACCAAACCAAAACACTACAATTAAGTGAGCAGAGCATATTTCTGAAAGTCCCTTAATTGAAACACTTCCTGAAATGATGACACGCGAGTATGATTTATGAAGTGACAGTCTGTACAGCAGAACAGGAATGACACATTGTGAAAGACCATTCACAAGTTGTGCCATATTCTGTCATATCATGGTCACCGTGTGGCTCTGGCTCCTGTGACTCAGCGGCTTCATTACTGACGTGCTCACCTTCAAAACTGGGTCTGGCTTGAGGAGATTGCGCCCAGCACTTCTGCATGAGGGACAGAAAGCCGGAGCAGGCCTGGGGGCGACTGCGGGGAATAAGACCGAGGTCTGGACGGACGCCTTTCACCACCTTCACCATGATGTGCAGGATGTTGTTTTCCCCTGTGAGGCAGACAGAGAAATGAGTGACATTAGTGAACCTGACGTACAATATTTACAAAGAAATAGAATAAATTTATCATGAATGAAATTAACAAATTCCACAATGTTGTGCGAAAACTAATATTTAAACATGGATTGAAATTATAGATAGCCTATTTAGTGAAATATTTAAACACGCATAAACATTTTCTAATTAAAATGTTCATGAATGCACAAAATCTACTGTGATATTTAGTCCTCACTTAAACACCAATTCAGATGAAATCAAAACACATCACACCAGTCCTCAGGTCTCTACACAGGCTCCCAGTTACATTCAGAAAAGATTTTAAAGTATTATTACTTGTCTATAAGTCACTAAGGCCCAATCCAAATTTTACGTCTTAGCCCTTCCCCTTACCCCTACCCCTTGTTTTACGCGTTCACGTCAAGGGGTAGTTTGTGTCCTGATTCTCTTTAGCTTGAAGGCGTAGGGCTAAGGGCAAGGGGTATACACTCCTTCGAACGAAGATTTTTCAGGACCACACTTAAAATGGAGGGGTAAGAAGATTTCCCAGAATACACCTGCCACAACTGAACCAGGAAGTAAGGAGATCCACAAATTAGTATTTTTTGCCATTATTACGAATTTTTACGACAAACAAACACGTTTTAATATATTCATAATCCATGAATATGTTCTACCGTCATGCTTAAAAAAAAAAAAACACTAAATTTTGCGATCTATAATCCATAATCATAACTCCTGTACAGCCGTCCTACAACATTCTGACACACGATGACACTCGAATGCCCTGTCAGTAATGTCTAGTGGCTGGGAATGAGCTTTTTACAGAGTCTGCTCTAATGTTAATGTTGTTTTTGTGTGTTTACATAGATAAGTATGGCCACAGAGTAAATGCACAGTACATTTTTGATCTTATTGCCACATTAGATCGTTATGATAACATAAAATACGCCTTCAGTGATTTCCTGAAGATAAACACCAAAAAATAACACAACTGGAATGTCTACAGCAGTCGTGATCGTCTGATCTCGTATGAAGCAAGAGATCGTGATGACGTGTGCAGGTGTTGGAAGTGCTGTCCCAATTCTTAGGGGTAAGTTTTTGAGCCCTTCCCCTTAACCCTCGGTTGTAAGGGCCAAGGTGAAGGGGAAGGGGCAGGGATACAAAAATAGAATTGGGATTGGGCCTAAATGACCTAGACCATTTCAAGGGATGTAAACAATAACAATGGTCCTGACCTATTTCCTGTTTTTCATTTTATATTTTCAGAGCTTCTGAGAGTCCAAAAAGATCTACATATTGATAAATAATGTTACGATAACTGTTATAACACCAAGTTATGATTGAATCACCTCTTTTAACAGATATGAAATAGTTTGACAACAAGCAGGAAAGGTTCATGGGCCAATGACATGAAATTGGTCTATACATTACAGATATGCTCACTGAATACAAACCCAACAGATCACTCAGATCTTTAAGGTCATATAAACTAGAGATTCCAAGAGTTCAGTCAAAGCAGGGTGAATTCGCCTTCAGCTACTGCACCCCTACTGCTGGAATCAGCTTCCAGAAATGATCAGATGTGCTCCAACATTAGGCACATTCAAATCAAGACTGAAAACACATGTGTTTAGCTGTGCCTTTACTGAATCAGGACTGTGCTACGTCCCACAGATCACACTATTGTGTCTTTCTTTTCTTTTTTTATTCCTTTAAAACTAGTTTAACACAATTTAATCTGTTTTTAATTATTTTATTTTTTTATTTTATTGTTTCTTTTATTCTTCTTTATGTAAAGAAGTTTGAATTACCTCTGTGTATGAAACGTACTATATAAATAAACTTGCCTTGCCTTGAATTTATTATTATTACCACTATTATTATTATTATGCAATATACAGTCCTAATAAACAGGGATAAGACCTTTTCAAAAGAATAATCTTATTTTTAAAAAGACATTTTATTTTATTCAAATAATTTATTTGTCTAAAACAAATATGAAATTGAGAAAAGGAGTAATATGAAATGATTTTACAAGAGCAAAATATATAATATAATGAAATAAATGGAAAGTAACCACCTTCAAAAAGGCAACACCTACATTTCACTGTAGATGAGGACATTTTACAGTATCCTTAAGCTGTTTGGCAGCAACTGATTCCATTAACCGCTGCCAAACACAACATTTTTGTTGTTGTTGTTGTTACATTTCATTCCCTCACAACTAATTCTTGTAACAGCAAGTTTCTAAAAAAAATGCCGTCATTTTTTTGGTCTTCTTCCCTACAGATTTACCTGGAAATCACAACCAGATAAACACACAGACACTCCCTCCTCGATCCCCAGCAGTGTCGAAGTGAATGCTAAAAATCCATACACTCTAAACATAACTCATAACACAAGCTATTTCATACACACTAAACATACTTTCGCTTTGAATCGTCTCACTTTTATTTCTCCACTTACCTTGATATGGCTTCTTCTGTGTGAGAATTCCCCAGATAACAATGGAGAAGCTGTGAAACACAACATGTGTGGTGTTAGACAATATTGACTTGAAAGATGGTTTTGAAAAACAGAAGCTGATCCGAGTTCAGGTTTACACATGGACTAACCTGTACACATCGTGTTTGGTGTCAGAGATTCGATCTTTTTCTATTATTCTCTCTGGAGGAAGGTAGGCGATGGTGCCACAAAACCCGTCTCGACTAATATCATCATCCTGGGCAAAACCGTTCCATCGCGCAAGACCGAAGTCAGAAATCTGAAACCAAAAACACATAATAATTATAATCTACGAACCAAACAAATCAGCTAGGAAGAGAATCGCAACATTACAAACTTTGATTTAAAGCAAAACATTCTGACAAAAAAATGACAAATCATTGCAAAAAAGCTTTTCCTACTTAAATATTTTGTTTTTGTTTTGTTGTTTTTAGTCCAAATATCTAAAAATTCTTAAAGAATTTTTATGAAGAGCAAAAAATATTGTCTCATTTTACAAAATAATGTCAACATTAAGTCACTTTTACCTTACAACAAGCTAAATAATCGTATGTCAAAAGGAGACAAGATTATTTTGCTTATTGATAGATTATTTTGTTTGTTTGAAGGAAAAACTCACTGAATCTTGGCATTTTATTTCTTAAATCAAGACAATATGTTTTGCTTGTTTAGAAAATGCTTTTTGATTTAAGTATTGTGAGTTATCTGGACTACAAATAAGACAAAACAAAACAGATAAAATCTAAGAAACACATTTTTTTTCTGTGAACGAACATTCCCACGAAGCTTTGCGAATCACTCACTCAACTTAAACAGCCAAATAAAACTATTTATTAAGAATTGTTCATATTTTTGGTTGTACAAAAATGTTGCTTAAAAGTGCAAATGATGCATTATTTGAATAAATATGCACTAATTTGCATAGATATCTAGCACAAAATCTAGCTATATCCAGCACAAAAAACATCTGAACACTGCATGAAGTCAGATTCAGGTTTTTTATTATTTTTTTTTTTATAGAGAGGATTTGTTTAATCTCTTTTTATCATTCCATAAACGAAACTATATTAAATACTGAAACAAACATTTTGTGCACTTTATAATTTATATCTGTATTCTGCACTTGCTGCTATTGCACTACTGGTTAGACCTAAACTGCATTTCGTTGCCTTGTACTTGTACATGTGTAATGACAATAAAGTTGAATCTAATCTAATCTAATCTAATTTTGTGGAGAATAAAATGTATTTTATATCAAATAAAATGTATGAACATGTCCTTCGATAAATATGTTTAAACAACAATTAAATCAAGTGTGACAAAACAATTGTGTATTTTACTTGTATTTTAAATATTTCCTTACAGTCAGAATGAAGATAATAATAATTAAATAAATAAAAACTTTTATAGAAAGACAAAAATAGCCAAAATCTTAAAGTTTTCGTCTGCTGTATCTTGCTGGTTGAATTTATAGAAACTATTTATTTATTTATTTGATTAAAGTTAAATTTGAACATTTTTATTCATTCATTCATTTATTTTATTTTATTTTCGAGTCCCTTTATTAATCTGGGGTTGCCACAGCGGAATGAACTGCCTTAACATTTTTATATGTTTTGCAAATCATATTATTTATTATTTAAAAGTATTAAAAGTATTAAAAGTATTTTGAGAGTGTTAAAGACTCAATCGTGTCATCTGCTGTGTTTTATTTTAACTCTCTCTAACGATCTCTTTTTTCTACACAAACTGCTATTAAACATCATTAATTCAATCAGGTGGCTTCAACAAATCAACATGCAACCAATTATAAACTTCAAAAGCACAAAGCAGGTGTGTATTTAAACACTTATCAGCCTTTTATGCCTTTTTTCCCTTCGGTGCCAGTCTATTGGGCAAGCTTTAGTCCTTAAGTCTTCAGAATTAATGTCATCGCTTTTAATTCTTATATAAGTGTATTCACTATAACTTTTTTAGATAATCAGATGCTCGGTTAGGCGGGGAAGCCCTGACTTTCTGTAAATGTGTGCACGCATATGTAGGCGTGTGTGTGCCAGCCCTTCATTAACACTGCCTGGCTTTAGCTTGTTCAGACTGGTCCAGAATACGTGTTTACATCCAGCCTTTTCAATCCGACACGATGATTCCCACCCATCCCTCGTGACACCTGCTTACTCATCCATGGGAAGGCTGGATATAAATGGGATTTTATCATGGGAAAGCTTTTAGACCCTCAGGGAGTTTTCTGGAAAGGTATGTGGGGGAAAGAAAATGATAGGTGTGCTCTTCCCCCTGTCGCTTTTTATTTTTTTCTGCACAGACGATCTGACAGGACTGAGATTTAAACAGTTGTTTGGTTGTCAGCGCTGGATTAAGATTAAAAATCATCTTGATGACAGGCTGTTTTCACCAACACAAAACACATAATCTGGATTTTTAAATCAGGATGTAGCTGTTTATTTAATTTTTTACATGGGAAATGGTGCTTTTGATCCGACCCGAACATCACAATCTTTTCTTTAATATAATTTAGAAACCCTTAGAGTTTGGTGAAGGATTGATGAAAAGCTAATAATTAATTCCACATAAATACGTATATGTCAGGTAAACTAAATAATTTACAGTAAAACACTAAAACATTGTCATTTTTAATAGTTTTCCTGCATGTCCTGCAGCTATTAATCAACATCAGAAATCACTACACATGCAAAATTATTGAAATATCAAACCTTAAGAAATCCAAAGTATTTTCTTTTTCAAAGTTATGAATACGCTGTAAAAAACGGCCGTGATTTCAATGGTAAAAAGCTGTACAAATGCTACAGTAAAAATCTGCAACCTGGCTGTTTAACAGTTTTCTTAATATATACAACAAATAACCATAAATTGACTTTCCCAGAATTCCCTGCACGGCGCATCACTTTTTATGCTTTTTGTTGACATGACTATGGATGATTTTCGTTATTTCCCCATCAGTGATGAACAATAGAGATTTATCTTACATCTAATGTTAGTGAACAATGTTTATCTCATGGTTTTAATTTTATGCGTGTTCCCATACTGTTATTTAGTAGCTGTGCGAAAGACACTGAGCACCTTCTACACACTGATACACTTCTATGCTTGTGAGATAAGTTGTTTGTGATGAGCATTGGTTCATTATGTATCTCTCTAGTCATCACCTCTGGATATGGCTGTGTTAACGGTGTCTATCTGCGTAACATAAAATGTGCGGATGTTGGTAATTCAAAATACAGACATATTACCTCTATAAATTAATGAAATATGGTAGTTTACTGTAACAATTAGAAATTACTTTTACGGTTTGTACCGTATTTTTAGCGGTGAAATACTAGCAACCACAGCTGCCGTTTTTTACCGTAAATTTTACGGATTTATTTTTTACAGTGTAAATAAGAATTATTAATGTATGTTTTATAAGATAATACCATTTTAATTGTTTTACTTTTTGTCCTAAATTATATCCCATATACTGCATACTTAGAAATCTGTTTTCTATATATATTATATATTTTTTTTCTACTTTTTATGTTATTTTATTATATTTATATAAACTTTATCCAATTGTTACTTTTTCATAATATAAGACATTGTCTTTTCTTGTAAAAAAAATGGAATTTATCTTAAATAAATTACCTAGAAAAATATTTATAAATAAGTTTCACTAAAAAAAACTATCACTAAATCTAATATAAAATAAATAAATACTATATAAATGTGTTAAATATAAATGCAGAAAGGTATGTCTATGATACTACACTGTACTTAAAAACAAAAAAGGACATTTACTTAAATTCTTTTGGTAAGTAATTATTTTTTATGAATTTATCATTAACTACATTAACCCTAAAAAGCAACACAATTACATTCATTACATTTCAAATTAATACACTACACTGTGCCCTATTTTTTGTTATAAAAGTGTCAAATAAAAAAAAACTACAACAATTGTATATATAGCACCTACTAAGTATCCACTTTAATTCAAAGCAGTTTGGCAAAAAAGATGTCTGCATGAAAGTCAGTGTGGTTTTAAACAACACAGTCCCACACGACTTTCAATATTTTGAAAAATAAATCACATTTCAGAAATATCTTCTTTAGATATATTTAGATATTTCTTTTAAAAAGTGTAAAATAAAACAATTCTAGAGCAATTTTATTTGAATATATAATAATAGTATATATACACTGAAAGAAAAGTTGTTGTAAACAATTTATATGGGTTGAATTTAAACAAACAAATTTAATTTAGTAATGTTCACCTTCATTTGTTTGTTGAAATTCAACTCAAATAAACTGTTTACAGCCACTTAAAAAAAAAGTAAATCCAAGGAATCACCTTTGAATAGTTTAAGTGTTTAAAATATTATTTTCAGTACTCAACAAGTATACTCAATATCTATACTGCTTTAATTCAAAGCAATTTGGCAAAAAATGTACATTGAAGGACACAAGAAAGACATTTTTTGTCAGTGTTGGTTTTAAACAACACTGATCCCACATGACTTTCAATACATTGAAAAACACATCATATTTAGAAATATCTTCTCTTGTGTTCCACAGAAGCCATTTAGCTTTGGATCAACGTAAATTTCAGTAAATGTGTCAGCTTTTGCATTGAGCAATAGTCAACATCAAGCTCCAAATAACTTGTATTTAGGTGTTTTGTCCTGGCTGCGTTCGATTTTAATGAATCACTCGCATTGAAGTTTGATGAAATTACTCAACTCATTCCTTAAACATCTAAAACAAGAGCAATTAAAGTCGCCATTACTTCATTACATTATTTCTTTTCTGCACTGTAAATAATATGTAATATATAATGAATTGTAAAAGAATATGAAATATTTAAAGTATAAAGTATATAAAGTTTCCATACATTAAGATTCACAAGTGTGTTTGGTATATTTACGGTTGTGAATTGCATTATGGGATGTTGATGTTGAAACTTCTAATCTACAGTTTAACAAAATGACATTGTAGTAGTTTAAAAAGATATAATGTATAAGAAATAATATATAGAGAAATGCTCCTGTAAAATAACAGAAAATGTACTGGTAGCTTATTACAAGGTTTTGTAGCGCAACATAAAACACTAACCCATATAATATCATTAATATCATTTTAAACAATTAAAAATGTTCATAAAAGTCACTTTTTTCCCCACTTTTCAAGGTTAAAAGTTGTTGAGAGAAAGATCAAGCTCCCATAATGCAACTCAAAAGCATAAATAAATGAGAAAAAAAAGTATAAATAAAGACATGAATCATGAAAACACAGAAAACTGCAGATATTTCTTGCAGTGCGTCTCACCTTGATGTGATAGTGTGCGTCCAGTAGGATGTTTGCAGGTTTGAGGTCGAGGTGAAGGAGCGGTGGGTTCATGCAGTGCAGGAAGTTCATGCCCACCGCCGTCTCGTGGATGATCCGAAAACGCAGTTCCCAGGGCAGCGGCTCGGCGGCAAGCAGAGTCTCCAAAGAGCCCGTCTCCATGTACTCCATCACCAGCCCCTGCGGGTCACTGCAGATGCCGTACACCGGGAGGATGTAGCGGAATTTAGCTGCCTCCATCTTCTTGGCCTCCTCCAAGAGTTCGGCACGCTCCCTAAATGACAAAAGAAGAAAAAAACTGTCATTGAGCCACTCTGACAAGTCAAGTTTAGTTGACCTTTTTTGTCATTTCATTGTATGTGACCTGTAGAGCTGCGCATCGATGGATTTGCTCTTCAGTGTTTGGACTCTAAGTAGTTAATATTAAACCACACTGACCTGAGCTAAACTGAACTTCAACTCTGAAAACTGGACTGACACTGTTTCAGTTTACTATAATCTTCTACGTGAAGCTGCTTTGACACAATCTACATTTTAAAAGCGCTAAAGGTGAATTGAATTGAACTGTATGTGTGGACATCAGTGGTGGAAAGAGTACTGAAAAATCATACAAGTAAAAGTACCTTGCACAAATATGTAGTGCAAGTAGAGTAAAAGTAGCCCTTTGTGGGAGGAAGTCTAGCCAAACAGGCTCTGATACTCTATTTCCCCATTTCAAAAGTTCAAGAGTATTTCAAGAGTATGATCAAAGGGTTAGTTCACCCACAAATTACATTTTTTTTGTCTGTCATTAGTTAATCAGCTTCTTCTTTTTTTAGACAACAGAATATAAATATATACATAAAAAGTAAAAATGCTGTAACTGTTGTCCATATAATGGCAGTGAAAAGTGTTCGGGTAAAAAAAAGCTTTACAAAACGGCATAAATATCCCAAAATGATTCTGTGTATTCCAGTGTTCTGGAGGTATATAATAGTGATTGGCTGAAAACAAACTGAAAAGTATCATGTGTTTTAACCAAAGCATGCATAAATCAGCACATTGTAGAGATATTTACATAATATTTTCAGCCTGAAATGACTTAGGGCAAAATTTATGCCATTACTCGCTTTAATTGTAATGTTCTACTGTAAAAATATACCAAAATCTTGTCAGATTTTCCTTTTTTATCTCTCAAGAAGCATTTGACTCGCAAAATCCTGAAGGGACAGATAAAAAGCATGTAAATGAAACTGTTAAGCCGCGGTCACACTAGAGTTTGGGCATGCGAAATTCTGTAGTACGGCTCTGTGAAAAGAGGCAGGATTAAACAAGACGATTAGACATTAAAAAGCGAGCGATTGCTCCATATATTAAATTTCTGTACAGAGAGGTCATGTTTTGATCTTCGATTGGTCTCACGCAATCCCGTGATGCGACTTCACAGGTCAGAGTTCACCAAGCTTGAACTTTCCAATACAGCGAACTGCAAAACTTGCATTTCCGGTCTGAAACATTCACATGTGTATGAATGGATGTCTATAGGCAGAGAAATGCAGTGTGACCACGGCTTTACCCCGCAAACACATAATTTTTGCTTATTGTTTGTATTTAACTCCCTTATATCACAAGTGTCAAACTTAGCTCCTGGAGGGCCGCAGCTCTGCACAGTTTAGTTCCAACCCTAATTAAACACACCTGATCAAACTAATTGAGTCCTTTAGTCTTGTCTGAAACCTACAGGTAACAGTGTTGAAGCAGGGTTGCTGAGGCCCTCCAGGGACTTGACACCCCTGTCTTATAAGTGATTTTTTTAAGAACATTCTAGATTATTTGTAGGTTTGAAGTTTGCAATCACAAAGTAACATTCCCTGAACACAGCACAGCACATTCCCAATAGGTTATTTTTAGGTTGATATTTTTACAACCTAAAAATAACCTTGTAGGAATGTTCCCTAAAGGTACATTTTAGGATTGTTTGTTTTCTAACCACGTAAAAAATGCTCATTATCATAACTATAAACTAACTTTAGTCTTATTGCAGTTGTTCTGCAAAACTTGGTCAATAGAGTACAGCATTAAACAAAATGACCCAAATGCAAACATTTAAGTTCAGTGTAAACAGCAAACAAGAATGAGAATAGAGTATAATTTATTGCGAGTTTAATGCTGTGAGTTTGTTCAGTTTTTCACTGCATGCCTCTGATCTGCACACACTCCTCTGGTGACACATTCTTGCACAGAAAGACACAAAGTGTACACTATATCGCACCTGTCACCAAATTTACACTGACGTCTCAAATGAAACAGCTTCTGGTGTAAATGATTGATTTCTAAAAACCTCAGGTCAATGACATTTATTCAACATAAAAAAAATAAGAAAACACCACTTGACAAAGCCGGAGTGTACGCTTTTAGCCAAAAGCTGCACGACAACAGCTTTGGAGCATATAGGATGTGTATTAAATGACATATTAAATTTCAATTCGTTTTCACCAAGACCAGTCACACATGTCGTATGAAGCGATTCTGTGATATTTTAAAAAGCTTAAAGGGAGAGTTCACCCTAAAATTAAAATTCAGCCATTATTTACTCAACTTGTTCCAAACCTCTTTCCGTTTTTTTCTTCTATTGAACACAAGGAAAAAATCATCCATTGAATTCCACGGTATTTATATCACGACTGTGAATGTCAATGTTTTGTTCGCAACATTCATCAGAATATCTTGTTTTGTGTTCAACAGAAGAAAGAAATTCATAAAAGTTTACAACCACTTGAGTGTCAGAAAATTGTGAGGTGAACTATATCCCTTTAAAAGTCTGAGCATACACTACCAATTAGGGCTGCATGATATTGGAAAAAACTGACATTGCGATATTTTGTTTTAAATAATATATATAATAATATATATAATATATATATTGCGATATAAATATATGATTTCGCAAGATGACTCTATTTGGAAAGATTTTATGTTTTTAGATTGATTGGGATGATTTTAAGGGAAGTGCATCTACATAAATTGTACAAAATGATTTAAAAATATTAATGCAAAATAAAATAAATTAAATGAGGGATGAAAACAATAGAACAAAGTTAAAACATTAAATAAATAGAGCTTGGTGAGTACTGCGGTACACTGAAACAAGATTTTTGCTGCTTGTTCACATCACTTATTTAAAATGAGCTGAATCAACACAGGCAACACGATGGCTCAGTGGTTACACCGTCACCTCACAGCAAGAAGGTGATTGGATTGAGTCCCGGCTGGGTCAGTTGGCATTTCTGTGTGGAGTTTGTATGTTCGTGATGGCACGGGTTTTCTCCAGGTGCTCCGGTTTCCCCCACAGCCAACGAGCCGCAGTATAGGTGAATTGAATAAGCTTAATTGGCTGTAGTGTATGTGGGTGAGTGTGTATGGATATTTCCCAGTGCTGGGTTGCAGGTGGATGGGCAACTGCTGCATAAAACATATGCTGGATAAGTTGGCGGTTCATTCTGCTGTGGCGACCTATGATAAATAAAGGGACTAAGCCAAAGGAAAATGAATGAAACAACACAATTCTTGATTTTTTGAAGGGGAAAACCTAATTGTTTTAAGTTCAATCCACTTAGGCTTGTAAAAAAAATAAATAAGTTACCTTAACTTGTGTAGGGAGAAAATGAAGGATTTGTGTTTAACCCAGCATTTTTAGTGTAAACTGTAAAAAAGGCTGGGTTCTGCACAATTCATTCATGTTGTCCCAACACAAATAATTACGTAAGCTTAACACATTTAAGTTGATTGAACATGAAATAATTAAGTTGCCCCCACCCCCCCCCAAAAAAGGGTTAGGGTTAGAGTGTTCAATAATCAAACAAAAAATAACACTATAGTCTTCAATGGGTAAATAATCAATGTTAAAGTGTTAAACTTGATCATTTCCTGTGTCTAAATGGTTAAAATTTGCTTGAAATCTAAAATGCACATTGCGATATCGATGTTAAAATGATATATTGTGCATCTCTACTGCAAATTAAAGACAAGTGCGAGCATACATTTATCTTTTTTGTGGTATACAGAGGAAAGAAAGCTACACTGCACTAGAACAACACGTTACAGTGTTACTAAATGAATTAAACTTTTTTTTGGCATGAACTAACTAACCCTGGCTTAAATACTGTCACACCTGTTGTGGAATGTAAATCTTTTTTATTTTTGTATTTTCCCCATGGGAGTGATCCAGCTGGACTTTATCTGGATAACTGGCAACACACCCAATTAATTAAAAAAAGATCATGAAGAAATCACAGCGAGACACTTTTAAAAACAAGGGAAGGTACTAAAACCTGTTAAACCTGCACACACAGATGAAGTTGACTCATATAGATATTTTCCGGAAGTGTGTTGTGAACAATAACACAATGTTTTTTTAGCTATGGGCTAAATTTCCTTTATTAAATAAAGCTGGAGCATCGGAAACAGCTTTCAGACGCCCTTTATGACGGCAGTATAATGATCTGATCATTATAGATATGTGGTTGTGTAAACTTCTCTCTGTTGTACTTTGTTATTACACAACTCACTTCTTTTATTAGTAACAAATCAGACATTTAGGTTAAAGCTGGACATATAGAGGATATCACAAAGAGTTTACAATCTGTTTAACAACAGTAAAAATGCCCAAAATATCCCTTAATCATCTACATCAGGAAAGCAAAGACGGATATTAAAGGAATTACAGTAAGTCTGGATTTTGCTTTATCACTTTATTAGTTTAGTGAGTGTTTTATTACTCATATGACGTAAACGCTGATGGCAAACTGGCTATGTAGGTCTTTCCAGCAAATTCAGCATGTACTTAATTAAATCATTCAAGTGTACTGAAGATTTTAATCAGTAAAATACATTTGAAAAGTGACACTTCAACATTTTCAGTTTGTATTGAAGGAAAGCTTTAAAAGACTGTGGGAAATCAATCAATGATTTAAATATATATCATTTTGTTTTGGTAAATTCATTCATTCATTCATTTTCTTTTCAGCTTAGTCCCTTTTTTGATCAGGGGTCGCCACAGCAAAATGAACTGCCTACTTATCCAGCATATGTTTTACGCAGCAGATGCCCTTCCAGCTGCAACCCAAGGCCAGTTTAGCTTATTCAATTCAACTATGGCGCATGTCTTTGGACTGTGGGGGAAACCACAGCAGTACACTTGTTGATGTTTTCTTCTCTTTTGTTGAAAGAAAGGCTTAGAAAGGCTAGGGAAAAGACAAAACTCTGTGGATTTGTTCATTCTTATAAAATGATAAAGAATTAAAAAATAAAGTAATTACTAAAGTATTTAATTTAAATATACACATATCATTATATATTTAATTAAAATGGCTCCTCAAAATTAACAAATGTTTAAATGCTTTCAAATGAATCATCAATAAATATTATTATTATTATTATTAATAATAATAATAATAATAATAATAATAATAATAAGAGTAAATAATTTCACTTTACATCTATAACATTGATATTTTCTACCTAAAAATAGCTTTGAGAAGGCAGAAGAGATACACAACCTGAAAATAAATAATTAAAGAAATCATTTTTATAAACTCTTTAAAAAAATCTATAATAAAATGTATTTTTAAAAAATCATTTAATTTCTAACATACATTTCTACTTGCACACATTTCTAACACGCATTTCTAAAAAACACTAGCTTTAACTATAGCTAAGTGGAGGAATTACTCCAAATAAACGTATGTATTCAAAAATAAATATGAAAAACACAATTAATTACTATATAAATGACTAAATTCAATACATAAACGAATAATTAATTTAATTTTATTAAAGAAATCTTTTTTTAAATGTCTGTTGAATTTTTTTTTACATAAAATTTAAATTAAATGTAAAAAATTATTTAATTTCCAATATTATTATTGGTATTTTCTACTGGAAAAACCCCAACTCAGAATAAATGCATAAATAATATTAAAAAATGTAAAAACTCAATGAAAATGTAAAAACTCAACTATATACATGATTAAACGAAATAAATTAAAAGTTTAAACTAATTATATTAAATGTATTTTTTGACACACACAATGTAATTTTTTTAGCAATTCCATGCAAATGTCAACCATGCCATAAATTTTTTTTCACAAAAATAGAGAAATCCTTTTTAGGTTTTTTTGTGTAGGCTTGGATTTTACAGTACTGTAAAAAACTCAAAAATGTCTCCGTCAGTGTTTTGTAAACTATTACATTTGATTTACCAAAGTGTCAATTTCACATCTGTCATATTTATAATGGAGAGATGTCACATCCATAACCCAGCTTTTTACCCATAAATGCAAAAATATTAAATAAAATACAATCAATAATTTTTGTTCTAGAAAGAGCCAACTCTTATCCTTATGATTAGCATAATTTTTTGGGTAGTGATTAAATGTGTAGTTTAATCCACTGAATTTATGCAAAGTATGTTGTATACTGTAAACTCGCAAACTTTTTTAGTCACATTCATAATGCATGTTTATTATCCTCATTTAAAATATAAAACATGTTTACAGACTGATATTTTTCTGATCTTTGACACTGTGGTTAGTTTTTTTGGGAAATATAAACAGATGTTTCATTTTTAACGTATACTTTCTCTGTAAGTTTGTGTTTTGAGATTTTACTGCAAATGTCACATCCGTAACGTTGGAATTGTTCATTTCCTACTTATGGAAAACTAGCTTTAAGAATGCTAAGAGAAAAACATAACTTATAAAGTCTGATAGGGAACAGCGATCCAGCTCCAGTTGGGATGGACAAATGGGAGGTAAGGAGTGAGAAGATTAACAGGGAGTGCAGAGGTAAACGTTTAAAACTACCCACTGCTCTGCCACCCTTTCAACTCAACAAAAGCTGTATTACAAAAAAAGGGCTGATCCGGTTGGACCAGTCGGGCAGCTCAGCTCCAGCACAGGCCTGATGGAGCACAGGAGGACAAAGCCTGCTTTTTAAGTCTGTGCCGTGTTTAAATGGGGGAGGCAAATGAAAATTCTTGTACCTTCAGATGTCAAGTGCTGATAACCTGCCTCCAGGGTCACATCAAACAGCATTCGCAGGATTTCTATCAGATTCTTTAGTTTTTTTCCTCCTCAGGCCTGATGACGCACAGTAACATCCGCATGAGTTTGAGTTTTGCAAGCGGACGTGCAAAATTACTGATTAATGTCGCTCTTGATGTGACTGTGATAACCAGAGCTGATCAGATCTTGAGCTTATGCATTCTTTAAACTCCAAAAGAAAATCATGGTTTCCAAATAAATATGCAGCAATGCTTCATTATCTGTAAGACGACACTGCAAAAATGCTTTTCTTACTTTGTTTTTGTGTAGTTTCTATTCCAAATATCTAAATATACTTAAATCATGAAGCATTTTATGCACAATAAAAATGGATTTCAGAAAAATATGTATTGCTTATATTCATTATTAATTTATTAATTGAAACTTAATTAATTAATTGAGTTGATATGGTCGAGGATATTGTCTCGAGGTTTTTCATCCTTCATTTTCGCCAGTTGGTGAAGTTTTTTCCTCACCTCTGTCACCTCTGGCTTGCATGGTTTGGGACTTGTAGAGCTGCGCAGCGATGGATTTGCTCTTCAGTGTTTGGACTCTCAGCAGTGAATATTAAACCACACTAAACCGAACTTCACTCTAAAAACTGAACTGACACTGTTTCAATTCACTATAATCTTCTATGTGAAGCTGCTTTGACACAATCTATATTGTAAAAGCGCTATAAAAATAAAGATGAATTGAATTGAAACCTAAAAAACTATTATTTTATTTATTTATTTAATTCAATATTGAAAGAATACAGTATTGAATTAACAAAACACTTCTTTATGAAAAGTAGTAAATGTTGCTTTTGCATTTTTCATTATCTTTGTGTAGAACTGAAGTGTTGGTCAGCAGACAGAAATGATTTGTTTTCATAGCTGATGTAAAATAAATCAAATTAAATCGTAAATTTGTGTTAACTTTCAGTTCTGGCTGTTTTACATCTCTGAATAATAAAGTATTGTATTTTAACAACCTTTAATTTGGACAGTAATAAATGTTAATTTTGCATATTTATTAGATTATTTCTTTGTGTGGCACTGAAGTGTTGTAATTATTTTGACTTACTTTTCCAAAAAAACAAATCAACATATTTGGCTTGTCTATGAAACGCTTCTTGATTTAAAAGGTTTTAGATTTTTGGATGAGAAGCAAGACAAAATTTCTAAGTAAAAAAGCTTTTTTTGCAGTATAATGGATGTTTCATGAGCATGAAGTTGATTTCTGAAGGTTCACATGACACTGAAAGATGAGTTAAAATTTCCTCACAGAAATAAATAACATTTTAAAATACATTAAAATAGCAAACAGACTGATTTGATTCATTAAATGTCAGCATTAAGGGTCAGCTATATTCTGTCAATACAACTGTTGTTTTTATACTTTCAAAGTCCTACACATCTATAGTTAAGCATGATCTTATGTAGAGTCAATGGCCAGAGGTGTTTTAGAGAAATACATAACAAAACAAACAGCTGAAAAGGGACTGTATTCATGCTCATCTGAGCCTATTGAAATGTTTATGTTCAAAGAATATCATATCATACCATCAGATGGGATTATATAGTATAAAAGGTCATTCTACACCTTTTAAGTGCAAATGCAAAAAAAATAAAAAATTAACTAGAATTAAGAAAATAATAAAGACATTTCAGAAAGAGTCAGCATGATATTGCATCTGCTTGTTCAGTGGATTGAGCCGTGAGTCAGTGGGTTGATTAATAAGACTTATATAAACAACTTTGCCTGATCAGGTCAATTAAAATTATGTTACAGACTTTTAATATGAAGTGCATTAAGGAAGATAGTAAATAGTTATGATTTTTTGGGTGAATTTTAGGGCAAATGTAGGTGACAACAGAAGGTCTAATGTTTGCTTATGTGGATATAAATGTATAATTTGAAACCGAGATGATACATCTCCAGTGATTTATCCTAATAAATAAGCTGAAATCTATATATTTATCAGAGGTTTTAAATTCACAGTATTTTTCAGTACAGTATACATGCTCTAAATTATTTCTAAATACCTTGTTATATTTAACAAAGGGAACTAGAAAAGGTAAACTGATTAAAAGAGATAGTATATCATGTTTCATATTGTTATATAATTTGTATTATCATATTGTTATTATATGAAGGCATAACATTCAGATTATATATATATATATATATA
>CAIGQQ010011173.1:8772222-8791254 GCA_903798035.1 Danio albolineatus | reverse complement strand
CATAAATTTATACATAAAGAAATTTAATCTGAATAAATATATGTATTTGTTAATTGCGATATTTAGTGTGATTTGAATATAATTATTTCACCAGATGACTTGAATTGCTCAATTTGGAAAGAACTCATGATTTGATATAGATTGGGATGATTTTGTAGGCCAGATAATCTGCATAAGTTATTATTTTCATTTTTGTATTTTTTTGGAGAGTCTAACTGTATTCGAGTATAATTTGGATAATTAAATGTAAGCAAGTAAAACTGCACAGTCAGTCTTCATTCTCTCAAAGTTCAACGCAATGTATTTGTACAAAAATTATTTAAATGCAGTTGAAATGTTGAAGTCATTGGCCTTAAAAACAAAGCAAACAAGCATTCCTTCACTCTATTAAGGTTAAACTTCACAATCACTCAACAATACGGTTCTTGGTCAGCTACAATTCCACTCAAATTTCCTGAGGGATGAATAAACTGAAGCTGAACTCGACATTCCAGATCCTGCTAAGTGACTATTGCAAATGATCACATTGCGATATTGATGCTAAAACAATATATTGTGCAGCCCTAATATATATGTATGTGTGTGTGTTTGTGTGTGTAACTCAAATTAAAAGCCTGTGAGATATTGACTATGTACTGTATTGTGTACATGTATACAGCGCACACACACACATTTATAGTTGTGTGTAAATAATCTGATCATCTTTTTAATGATCAATAGGTGGCTCCATATTACAGAATCCATCATGAATAAAACAAAATAAAATATAACAAAGCTAAAAAAAACAGACCACTTTAAAGTTGTAATGTTATTTTAGAAACACACACACACACACACACACACACACACAACCCTACATAAAAACAACCAAAAGACAAAGAATCGTGTGTGTGTGTGTGACTGCAACATCTGTGTGCATACCAAAGCTCTGTCTAAGGTCTATGTATGGAAGGTTACCGGGAAACAAAGCTCACATACAGCCACTCCTTGTCATGTCAGGACAGAGTTAAAGTGGAAAACGGCTGTAGTGTAAAATGCAAGTCTTTCGTCAGAGGCTGAGAGACATTCAGGGTGTCTTAAAGTGTGGATTTTTGATGATGAGGTGGGGGGCAGATTCATAGCTGGAGGCAGTACATTATCAGTACTTTTTTCTAACACAAAACACTGTGTCTTTTAGCGTGCCAGCATAACAAATGATCTAAACGGAGAATAGAGACTTAATATTGAAGTTTTATAATCACACATTCAGACGTTCACCTTCTTGGAAAAGTATTCTTTGCAAATACTAAATGGGGAAATCATATTAGGATCAGCGTTGTTCACAGTGAGTTAAATAGTGCTAATGTTACTTTGATTTCATAGTTAGATGAGATTTTAGATGTAAACAACATAGAGACCATGTCACAAGTTGTGTTCATAACAGTATGTCATTATAATTCATCTGTATTCTTTAGTGTATTATTGAACAGCAAAGTCCAAACATGTGAATATAAAAACAATAGACTTAATTAACATCAATGACATTAAAATATACAATGCTCAGCATTATTAAGTACACCCCCATTTTGTAAGAATATACAGAATATTTGTATCCATTTCTCAGTGAATTTAGGCAATGTATTTTGGTACATTTAAACAAAACAGATTTATTAAACAGATATATTTATTAAAATGATATTTTAGTTAGCAAACATATGTAGAATTGAAAGATAATTCAATTAAACTCAAGCTAAATATTGCAAAAAAATTTACAACCTACACAATTAACAAAATGTTATTTATTTATTTGCTTCTCTTGATTTTTCCTCTTTTTTAAAATTTGTATTTAATATTTTTCTATAATATATAAATTTGGCTGTAGTTTTTGGACAGTTATCGTAAGCTATGTTAGCTTAGCTCCAAATTTGGCTTCAGCACTGACTTATCTAATATATCTGCACAAATATAATATTGTATAGCTTCCTATTAAAAATATGAATTTAAAAGCTAGATTTGTGAGGGGTGTACTCCTATATGCTGAGCACCGTACCTCTCATATGACACAAACAAAAGTCAGTTCACTCTTTAAATACATAAAAAACACATTGGGATAAAGTTGGTTTTATATTCGCACATGCTTTCAGTGACAACTTGTGACACCGTCCATATATTGTTTACCATTGTACTCTGAATGTTGGGTCGGAAATCGCATGCCAGTATGACTTCAAACACAACATTAGCACTATTTAATTAACTGTGATCAATGTAGTTCTTTGATGGTCTATATTTTAACATCTGCAAACATTACTTTTCTGTAATTACATAAGGTGAAAGTCTGATTGTGGGAATGTAAAACCAACTCTGCTCCACTGAAAAACACACCAACTCATGATGATTTCAAAGCAAACTCATATCTGCAGTACAGCATTAACGCAAACAAACTTCACTTGGCCTTCAGATGATTGTGTTTATCAAACACACACACTTTAAACACACTTCTAAAAGCTAAAAAAGAAAGATAGAATGAACAAAATGTACTCACTTGTCGTCAGAATGAAGGCTGGGAGGGCATTTGATGGCCAGCCATGTTTTCCACTGCATGTGTCGTACTTTGTACACCTGTCCAAAGCCGCCGGAGCCAATCTTTTCCCAACTCCCAAACTCAGAAGCGTCAAAAGTTTTCAGAAGCCCCATAATCCCTGGGGAATTCTCTGGGACGTCCATTCTCCAAACTGTGAAGTAAGATCCTGTACGATTCTGCTTTTCACATAAAATAAAAAATACGTTTGTGTGTGAAGGACTAGCAGGTTGTGAACTGCTGTTCCTTGTTTTTTTCCTCCCCTGTCTGTACAGAGAGCTTGTGTCTGTCTGGCTCTACCCCTCAGCTCAGGTAAGAGGAGGAGGAGCCTAATGACATCACGTCCTGTGCCATGAACACACACAGAGAGACAAAAAAATAGCAGAATCAATTGCCTAATCTAGTCCTGACGACACATATGTCTGTTTATATGCTAAAGGGCATCGCTGACACCCTGTTTATCCACTTTTTTTTTTACCCGACTACATCTAATACAGTGCCAGAAGTTACAAACATCTCAGCTTTCTGCTCACAAAGCCTGGGAATTATATTCGACGCGGTTATCCAAGCTTGAGGAATGCTGGTTTTCACCCAACACCTTTATAACCTGAGATCTCCATGATGTCCGGATAGTCTCTTAACGCCCCCTAAAGAAATACACAAGTTCTCTAGGATTACTCAACAATGTGCTGGTTATGTGATATGGCTAAATGAGTTGTTTGGAATGTTAACAACAACAAAACTCAAAGGAAAAAAGAAAACCGTCTTACATATTCAGGTGTGTTTTAGCTAGAGTATGACTGAACTATGAGTAAAGTATGACTGAACTTAATAGTTTAGTCTTAGCTTTAGGGTAGCGTTTACTCATTTTACACTGATCTGATTGAGTTTACATCTACTGGACGTTTAAAATAAATCACCACAACGTTCGCATGCAAAGTCCACATAACAGTGAGTCACGAATCACGATGAATACTTGTCAGATCCATTATGACTCAGCGGATTATAATACATCATAAATAAATGGCAAATCTTTCCCTCTAGGATTTTAAAAGCCAAGCAGGTGTTATTTTTACTCAAGGGAATGTTTGTGTTATGATATATAGTGTGATTAATGTTTGATACACAGGGGGTCTAATTTATCAGCATGATCAAATCTTGCTGAGCAACCAGTTGTGCGCAATCTTTCACACGTCTCCTGTTGTATGATTGATAGGTAAGCATTTTTAGCAAGTAAAATGTCTATAAATGTCCAACTTGTGGCTCACATGCTATTTTGTTATGGAATCTTTAGTGATTATTATCAATTCAGTGTAAAGATAAGTTTGTTGTTTTGCAATGGTTAACTGTAATGGTTCCTGGACTGAAGTAGCTCAGATTTACAATTATTTAACATTGCATAAATTAAATTACATTTTTTTGTTTTAAAAAACAGCAAATTTTTGTTCATAATTGTATGTTTTACTCCAACAATAAAAGAATATTCATTCATTCATTCATTCATTTTCTTCCGCTTTTCCGGGGCCGGGTCGCGGGGGCAGCAGTCTTAGGAGAGAACCCCAGACTTCCCTCTCCCCAGACACTTCCTCCAGCTCCTCCGGGGGGATCCCGAGGCGTTCCCAGGCCAGCCGAGAGACATAGTCCCTCCAGCGTGTCCTGGGTCTTCCCCGAGGCCTCCTCCCGGTGGGACATGCCTGGAACACCTCCCTAGGTAGGCGTCCAGGAGGCATCCGAAACAGATGCCCGAGCCACCTCAGCTGACTTCTCTCGATGTGGAGGAGCAGCGGCTCTACTCCAAGCTCCTCCCGGATGACAGAGCTCCTCACCCTATCCCTAAGGGTGCGCCCTGCCACCCTGCGAAGGAAAAACTCATTTCAGCCGCTTGTATCCGAGATCTTGTTCTTTCGGTCATGACCCAGAGCTCATGACCATAGGTGAGAGTAGGAACGTAGATTGACTGGTAAATCGAAAGCTTTGCCTTTCGGCTCAGCTCCCTCTTCACCACAACGGACCGGTACATCGACCGCATTACTGCTGCCGCTGCACCAATCCGCCTGTCAATCTCACGTTCCATCCTTCCCTCACTCGTGAACAAAACCCCAAGATACTTGAACTCCTCCACCTGGGGTAAGGACTTTCCTCCAACCTGGAGATGGCAGGCCACCTTTTTCCGGTGGAGCACCATGGCCTCGGACTTGGAGGTGCTGATTCTCATCCCAGCCGCGTCACACTCGGCAGCAAACCGCCCCAGTGCATGCTGAAGGTCCATGTTCGATGAAGCCAACAGAACAACATCGTCTGCGAATAACAGAGATGAAATCCTAAAAGAATAAAAGAATATTTGGTAATGAAATTGGGGCATTTCAATATTACATTAAAAAAAAGCATTTACATATATTTTATGAATTGTTATTTAATTGTTAATTATTATATTTTATTCAAAGGTTTTAGCTATTTGTAGAATTTAATAGATTTTTGGCCATATAAAATATCAAATCGCAGATTTTATGTGTAGGCCTATTTTTAATTTTTTTTATGAGCCATAAAATCCAATACTATTAATTTTCCTTCAGCTTAATCCCTTTATTATCTGGGGTCACCACAGCGGAATGAACCGCCAACTTATCCAGCATATGTTTTAAGCAGCGGATGCCATTCCAGCTGCAGCCCATCACTGGGAAACATCCACACTCTCATTCACACACATACACTACGGACAATTTAGCCTCCCCAATTCACCTATTTGTCTTTGGACTTGTGGGGGAAACCGGAGCACCCGGAGGAAACCCACGCAAACAGGGTAAGGACATGCAAACTCCACACAGAAATGCCAAATGGCCTAGCCGAAGCTTGAACCAGCAACCTTCTTGTTGTGAGGCGTTAGCAATACCCACTGCGCCACCGTGTTGCTCTATATTACATTATAGTATAAAAACAGCTACATTTTAATCATCGTTATATGATATACACCAACAATAAAGGCTACAAAGAAAAGTATTTATGTTTATTTTATGAAAGTAGCCAACATTAATATTAAAAATTTAAATAATACGATAGATTTTTTCAAAGGTTTTAGCTATATGTAGAATTTAATAGATTTTTGGCTTTATAAATTGCAACATCTGCATCAAATTGCAGATTATTTTGCATAACTTGTGCTTTCAAATAAAACTCAAGTATGGAACAGAATTTCTCATTATAACATCAACCTATGGGCCATAAAAATGCACTATGGTCTAGTACAGAAAACCCATTCGAATAACAGATTAATTCGTGGTTAAATTAAACACGCTGTGAAAAGTGAGTTGAATGATTTAGGTCTTTGATAATATCTGCAGTTTTCTGAACTAAAGCGACTCGGGTTTATTCATGTATTCGCTATTCATGTAAATGTCAAACATTATCAGTGGTGGAAAGAGTACTGAAAAATCATACTTAAGTAAAAGTAACATTACTTGCCCTAAAATGTAGTGCAAGTACAGTAAAAGTAGTAAATATTAAAGACCTTTTAGAAGTAGTGAGTAGTGTATTACGCTGTGAAAAGTTGATGTGTTTACAGAATGTTACGTTTACACATCCCTGCACAAACAACATGTGGTGTATTCTAACTATTTTCGTTTGTTCCTTCCAACCTTCCTTCAATTATCATTTGTTTGTTCTCTCCTTCCTTCATTCATTCGTTTGTTCATATTTTTGTTCATTCCTACATTAGGTCCTTTTGTTCATTCATTCGTTTTGTACAGATTTTGGACATTTTCTTGGACATTTTTAATGTTTCCAAAAGGTTTGCTGCATTTATAAAGCGCCCATGTCTTGATGTTGTTCAGTATGATGTGATTTACTTTCTATGTGTGATTTAATTCGACAGGAATCACAGGACTAATCTTTCTACTTTAGACAATGACCCTTAGACAAGAAAGAAATAAAGTAGTGACTGCTGGTTGAAGGAAAGTAGTGGGGTAAAAGTACCGCTACAGCACTAAACATCTACTCAAGAGAAAGTAAAAGTCCACATTTATAAAACTACTTAGTAAATTACAATTCCTGAGAAAAACTACTTACAGTAGTTTGAGTATCTGTAATTAGTTACTTTACACCACTGAATATTATACAGCATTATATAAAGGAACGGCTATTTCTTAATCACCATCACATTGATGGCCTTATTTACAAGAAAAGTCTTTCACAATAGGACTACACTTGAAAATCACATTAGGCCTACTTTAAGTCTAGCTAAACCGAAACTGCAAATGGCTGTTATAATGTCTTAAAGTGTTTCCAAAAACAGGATTTCTTTCACACATGAAAGCAATTGTTTACAAGATACTCGATGGGTTTCATTTGAGTTTGTTTTAGTCATTAGCAATTCAGATTTATGTAAGGAATGACAGCGACTGCATGGTGTTAAAACTGAACTAAAATAAAGATAAAATGTACGTAGTTCACACTAAAGATAGTTTCTATAATATCACATATGAGTGTGTTTACCTGTAAGCACATGTATGAATCAAATAAACACATGATGACCTCTTGAATGTCGCCGATAAGCGATTAGTTGCTGTGTAAATGTGTCTTTGGCTCACCCTTGTGGAGTCTCATTAGTATTGTAGTTATCGTAAGACTTTCTGTGGTGTCGCAAAACGCTGCGAAAACTAACCAGGCAAACATGAAAACGTGGGTAATGCACTTACTACGCGAGATCACTAGAAATTGACTTGTTTAAAGACGGCAGATTTAATTGTATGCGTGTGTATTAAGTTTACTTTGTAAAGTGCCTGTGTTTAATCATGGCACTATATTTGAAAGCGGCGGAGATTCTTGAGAAAGTGGAGCAGAAAAGAGGTGCCGTGAAAACTCTGGTTTATGACAGTAAATTCCCAGTAAGTCCGAATATTTTTGTCTCTTATATCAATATATGGCGCAATTGGGGTTATATATGACAGCTATATAATTTGATTTAATACAATTACAGCTTGAAAATTGTGAAGAATAAAATATTCAGTTTTTTACGTAATGTTTACCTTGTTTTCTTCTTGTATTTCATCTGAAACAAACCTTTTACCGACGCCATTGTACCTCTTAAATTACACGACTGATATCGTAAAACTATATATAGGTCTATGTTAACTTTGAAATTTTATTCAGAATTTATTATTTATTATTATGAATATATTTTCAAAGTCAACATCACCAGTATATATAGTTTTACGAAATCAGGTTTATATTTTAATTATAATTGTACTATAATTGTCAATTAAAAACATAATACATAAATGTAGATTATTTCAGTCTACATCATTATGTATTATTCAATCTACATTTCAATTTATTTCGTCTCCTTTAGTTTATATATTTACTTTTTTTGATGCTGTCAGTAAAATGAAACACTTAATGTAAATGTTTTATATAGTTGATAATTTTAGAATAATGAAATTGTATGCATTATATAGGATTTATTTTGGTTTCATTTTTAAATTTAATTATATTGAGTTGTGTGAATCATTTCAATAATTTTTACAATTGTATGTATATTTACGGTTTGTGCCATCTGATATCTGATTTTATGTTCAATAGTACAGTAAAAAAATATGCTTTTGTTTGTTAATCTCTTTGTGTACAGTAGACTATCATGGTTTTAAATATGTAATCTTTTCTGATGGATTCCCGTTTCACTCATTGTTCCCTTATTAAACACTGTTTTGTGTTTTCCTCAGAATATCAAGCAGCTCTTTGCACTTGTGTGTGAAACGCAGAAATACTCCTCGGTTCTGCAGGAGATCATTAACAGCACAAAGCTTTTGAAAGAAACCAAACTCAGGATACATTTAGCCAAGGTAGCTGTCTGTCTGTCTATCTGTCTCTATTTATGTCTGTCTATATGTCTGTCTGTATGTATATATCATCACTGATATGTATCGCTGATATGTGTGTGTTCAGGTGCTGGTGTATGACCTGCTCATTGGTCATGGGGTGAAATGCGGAGGTGCCTGGAAGACGACGATGTTAAAGCATCGCTCCAGACTACAAGCTGCTCTGGCCAGAATCAAAATCAAGAGGAAAGTGAGTCGAAATCAGGACCTGCTGCCCTCCAGTTTCCAGCAGACACAGAGTAAGCATCAATTACTTCAATAAAACAAATCATATTTTTAGGAAGATATCAGATTTTTGTTTATATATTATATGAACACACAGACAGTTTTGTTTTAAAGACATTTAGTTATTTATGTGTGTGTAGATGTATATTTATTAGTGCTGGGCAAAGATTAATCATGATTAATTGCATCCAAAATAAAAGTTTGTTTTGACATAAGATGTATCATATGTATTTATTATACAGATGTTATACACACACAACATATTTTGTTTTGCATATACATATACATTTTGTGTCTAAATATAAATAAACATTTTTTTCAGATATATGCATTCTTGTGTGTATTTATATATTCCTAATAAATATAAACAGCAGACAAACATTTATAATGTCAAAACCAACTTTTATTTTGGATGCGATTAATCACGATTACTCTTTGCCCATCACTAATATACAAGTAATATTATATGCATATATATTTTTTATTTTGTTAGAGTATGTAATTTATTCACTGTTAATAAAAATAATTATCAAAATTTTATTTTATATACATTTTTAAAAATGATAAAATGTAATTTAATTTATGAAATATGATGTATTTTTATACTGTAAAGCCCCCTTTCAACTGCACACGACAAACAACATGCGACAGACCGGAAGTCATTCATTTCATCTCCGTATGCGGAAAATTCGAATTCGATTTGAGCTGCGGATGCGTTAAAATATTTGATCTCCTGCGACTAGACCGTATGCGACCGGCCGACCGGATGTGATGTATTCCAGTGTTGTTTAAGCAGGTCCATGTGCACGAGATGAGAAATAGGAGTTTTTTGTTATTTTTTGAATCAGAAAAAGTCTGTATTTAAAAAAAAAAAACCTTTTTACTCCTAAGTAAGAAATAAAAAAGATATTATTTTTAATCTTGTCTCCACATTAGGCATGGGATGATAACCAGTTTTAAAGGCTTACCGTATTTTGAAAAAAGTCAAGGTTTTAATACGGTTAAAATGTGTTTTGTTATACCGTTCCCAAGATATATGTAAGTTTTTTTTTTTTTATGTATTTTTGTATGTGTTGTAAAGAAATCTATGTTTTTGAAACTTAATAAGAGAGCAGATGTCAGCGATTTACATGACATGTTTACCTCCCCAAAATATTATACATTTTTCTCACAATAAAATATATCGTGTTCAAAGGGGAACAAAGTTTTTTGTTTGTTTTTGTTTTATCCAGACATTTAAAAAAACTTATTTTAGAGCAGTAATCACAATACCTTGATACCATGTAATCGTGGTAGATTTATCCAAGGTTATCATACCGTGAGAAACTTATACCGGCCCATGCCTACTGCACATTCCCTCCAAAATGTTTAGCAGTCTATGATGAGTTTCTGGTATTCATTCATTCAACCATGGTGAACACACGGAGAAACAAGGCTCTTGCACTCCTTTATTCTGGAAACCACCACGAATGGTGCATGACAAAACTGAATATTCTGTGTGACTGCCACTAGGGGGCGTATACCGAGAGTCGTGTCTGAATGTCGTGTGCAGTGGAAAGGTATCTTAAGTATGACAAATTCAGAGTCCTTTGACAAAGCTGTTGGTAGATTTTCTAGATCATCGGCTTGTTCTATCTCTTCAGATGACGTAATTCCACGGTATGTGCGAGTGAACACGCTGAAAACAACTCTGGAAGATGTCATCGACTATTTAAAACGGGAGAGCTTTTCATATCAAGGAACACCAGGACGGTAAGCTGCTTTCTACACTCAACAAAACACTTCAAGTCTGTTTTTTTAGCTCCAGAACAACATGAACTATGAACTGTTCCTGTAATGACATGACAGACCTTCTCTTACTCTGGTTCCCTTGTCTCAGGCTCGAGGATCTCGATCGTCTGACTGGAAAGATGTTTCTGTGTGATCTCCATCTCAAAGATCTTCTGGTCTTCAGTGGAAAAACAGACTTCCACGATCACTTCCTGTATAAAGCTGGACACATTATATTACAAGACAAGGTAGAAGGGAATCCTGCTCCTCTGTTGTATTGCGTGTTATGAGTGTAACCTGAGTGTTATTTTTTTCTCTCTGTTGGATGTTTCTGTAGGCCAGTTGTCTTCCTGCTTTCCTCTTAAACCCTCCGGTCGGCAGTCATGTCATTGATGCTTGTGCAGCTCCAGGCAACAAAACCAGCCATCTTGCAGCCATAATGAAAAATAAAGGGTAATAGTGGCAATTCCTTACATTTATATAGCTCTTTTCCAAAGCACTGTACACATTGTTGGGGGGAATCTCCTCATCCACCACCAGTGTGCAGTTATGACAATTATGATATGGGGATGGTTAGGAGGCCATGATTAAGGATTGGATTTTTAACAGCCTCATCCGAAAGATAGAGCACACTGAGCAGAGTCCCCATCAATATACTGGGGCATTAGGACCCACACAGACTGCAGGTTGAGCGCCCCCTGCTGGCCTCACTAGCTCCTCTTCTGGCAGCAACCTAGCTTTCCCATGTACTGACCGGGCAACCATGTGAAGAGAGCTAGCTGCCGGCTCAACTACATACAACTACGAACTTCACTCCCAATCTGTCATTTGTTCATAAAATGATTTGCCTTTAGAGTTTTGATATAATAGTATTAAGATTGAGCATTTGTTTAAAATCCCTTCCCTTTCCCATTTTACATGATTTGAATGTATATTGTTATGTATCAGTGTATTTATTGTAATTAATTTTTTATCATAGCTTTGTAAAATTGAATAATGTATTTTTATATGGATAATTTGATAATAATAATTATAATACAAGGATAACAATGATTATTTTCATCATTCGATTTTTAAAATTAATACTTTTTTTTTTTTAGTTATACCATTTTGTGTATTAGTTTACACACACACATATGTAAAATGTTGTGTTATATATTTGCATATACTACATTTAGTATTAGTTAATGGTAATGAAACATAAGCAGTAAATTTATATTACACTGTTATGCAACATAAAAATAAACTTTTTTTACAATTACTATTTTATTATTTTGAATATATACTCTATACTATTCAAGTAAAATAAAAGTTAAGTTTAAATGTAAGTTGTTTATTATCCTGCAGGAAGTTGTTTGCCTTTGATCTGGATGCCAAACGTCTGTCCACCATGAGCACTCTTCTCCTCCGTGCTGGAGTCACATGTCATCAACTGGCCAATCAGGATTTCCTGAAAGTAGATCCACAAAACTCTGAGTACAAGGACGTCAAGTACATCCTTCTGGACCCGTCCTGCAGCGGATCAGGTACAATACTGAATATAAATCCAACAAAACAATGACACTAGTTAGCGAACACTGTAATGATCTGAACTGAATCATCAGCTAGAACCATCAGCATTCTGTAGAACGTCTTTCACAATGATTAAATCTGATACCTCCTTTTTTGGTGAATCTGCTTTGACATGTTGGCACAATAGTCCAGTAGTGTCCCGAGTCTGAATCCCGGTGCTCTGACGATTTGTCTTACCTTGTCAGATTGTCCTACCTCTCATTCAGAAGAAGTTGGTAGCACATTTTGATGACGCAACATGCTACCCATCAGATTTTGCTACCAGTGTAACTTTTTATGTGGAGTAGTGTGAAATGAAGCTGTAATAGCCCTAATCTACCCGATTCCTAACCCTAACCTCACAAATTTCAAATACATTCAAATACAGTGTTTGTAGCATAATCTGATGGGTAGGATAAAATGTCAGGACACCGACTTGTGTACTTTCCCCGATCCTATCCCCCTCACTCTCCCACTTTGTTTCCTGTCAACCTACTGTCCTGTGGAATCAAGGCAAAAATAAATATAAAAAAAATAATAATAATTATGCTTTGACACATTTTTCTCTGTATAAAGAAATGGATAAGACGTACACTGGTATTCAATAACTATATCATTATCATAATATAATCAAGGAAATATATATATTATGATGATGACTATGCACAATATTGATGGGCACTTCAAAAATACCATAATCAACTATTTTAACTATTTAACGTGCTGTTAAAGAATATTCAGACTGTATTTGCAGTGGCGTTTATAACAGCGGCAAATTATTGCAGACATTTTTACGTTAATCTGGCCTACTACATGCGGAAATATTAATTGAAAAGTCTGTGACTTTTAATAGGGCTAATATATGTCAACATTATCTAATACAGCACCATCAGATAACTAGGTTATTTAACTAAACTCACAATAATATAAAATATTTCATTCATTAATTTGTTTAATGTCATATTAATTTCTTAGCAGATTCTTAAAAACCTGTTAAAATCATAGTCGTTATCTGAATACAAGTTCTAACCAATTTAATAAATGGAGTTAATAATAACAAGTTCATAATAGGTTGTTTTGTTTTAACGTATTATTAATATATTGTTACCGTACTAAATTTGTCTCTTTCTCACTGTTGATTTTAATCCATGAACTACTAATGAGACTATTGTAAAGTATTACCTATCGTACTTAATCATCCTTTTGCAATTTTATTATTTTACAACATTTATTTACTCTGAACATGTGTATACAATAAAGCAATACACTGTACATTTTTGAAGCTGCGCATCGATTGTGTTGCTCTTCAGTGTTTTGGCTTTCAGCAGTGAAGTTTACGTTACACTGAACTGAACTTCAGATGTTCAATTTACTGCAACTTCATCTATGTTAAGCTGCTTTGAAGCAATCTACAGTGTAAAAAGCGTTATAGAAATAAAGATGAATTGAAACATTTAATTGAATTACACCAGTTCAAGCATGTTTTGCTGCTTGGGTCAATATTGTGATAATATCGTATACCATGATAAAAGCTTCAGCATTTCATTGCAACAAGAAAATTTGATACCAGCAGAAGCCTTGACATTCAAATGTTGTGTTTGTGTGTCTCAGGCATGGTTTGTCTGCGGGACGAGCTCTCTGAGATGCAGGAGGACGGTCGTCTGCAGGCTCTGGCTGCGTTTCAGCTTCACTGTCTGAATCACGCGCTGCAGTTTCCTCAGCTGGAGCGAATCGTCTATTCAACCTGCTCCATCCACTCGCAGGAGAATGAGGAGGTGGTGACAGCCTGCTTACAGCAGAACCCTGCATTCAGGTCAGGAAATACACAGACTGGGATGATGAATCATTAAAAGGGAAAATTCATCTAGAATTAAAAAAAGTAGTGAACTCACCCTAAGATCATTAAAGAGATTTCTAGCTGAATCTGAGCTCAAATGTGATTCATAAAATGCAAGTCAACGATACAGGACTGGCGCCTGGATGTCATAACTCAGGGGGCATTTTAATCCCATAGGGGGTCACTAGACCTGGTGACTGATTTTGGTCCCTCTTGTTCCTTTTATTTAGGCTGTTTATTCCAAGTCACCAAACTTTATTACCCAACCAATATCAGTGTTAGGAAAAAGTTAATTGTTACAATCTATTGACATTTAAAAAAAATAGTAGCTAAATGTCTTTCTTAGTTACATTTTAAGGCATCAGTGTAGGAACAGAGTCTGTCTGCCTACCTCAAAAAAAAGAAAGAAATTCAGTTATTATCGTGAAAATTGGTTACGTTTTGGCATGGATAACACGCAACTCAGTAGGCATAGCTTCTATTATAATTTTAACGGTAAAAAGAAAAATTTATGTTAGTCTATTATGAGTGTTTTTTTTTTAATTGTCTGGTATTTGTAAAAAAAAAAAAAAAAAACACACCATCATAAGCAATTAGGCCTACTCGTCATTTTATTTATTTAATTTAGCCTATTTTAATAACTTGTATTCAGGTTATATTTGAATTTTTAGGACCATGAGCTACATATCAAAATAAAACTGATATGCTAACTATATTTTAGCTATTAAAATAGGCCTAGCCTACTGTATATTTCCTGCTGTTTAATTTTGCATGAGCAAATAGCAGTATAGCCTAAACTGCATATTTTTTAAAGATTATCATTCAGCCTACCTGCAGCGCATGTGAGGTTGATCCACAAATTCACTTACTCACATATTATATACCCATTTCAATTATAACACTGTGCAGAACAACTTCGCAGGCCGATTATCTTTAAACTTAAAAGCATTTTTAACTTGAGGCTGCTGCTGCTGCATAATGGGATGTTTCTTTTCACACTGTAAAAGTGCGCTTTAGCGATTTGAAAATGAAAGCAAACATTCATAAGGGTTCTGCGTTTTGTCAATTTTATAGCTTAATTTTAATAATATTAATAATAATAAATATTATAAATTGTAATATCAATTATAGAGTAGACTGCTGTGGGGCTGTGCAGTGTTCAACTGAACATTTTTATTAGGCTACACTAATATTAATCCCGAACTAAAAACGGATGTAAAAATGACTGGCGGTTGCGTCTCTGCTAAAATTAATTTAACGGCAAAGTTGTATTTAAATAATTAATTAACCAAAACATGAAGTGAATTAGGCTGCTCGCCTTCATGTCATCAGCTAGTTCAGTTTTCTCCTGTGTGAGTATAATTCAGTTCAGTTCAATTCACCTTTATTTGTATAGCGCTTTTACAATGTGGATTGTGCCAAAACAGCTTTACATAGAAGGTTATAGTAAATTGAAACAGTGTTGGTCCAGTTTTCAGTGTTCGAGTTCAGTTCAGTTCGGTTTAATATTCACTACTGAGAGTCCAAACACTCAAGAGCAAATCCATCGATGCACAGCTCTACAAGTCCCGAACCATGCAAGCCAGTTTAGAGTACACCTCTGCCGCCGCGTACACGTTTTAAAGGCTATATACAGGCGCACCCTGACCTGACGCGGGGACCAGATCTCTGGACTATTGCTTTAATTTCACAATTTTCATAATTTAATATCTTTTTCATATTATAAAATATTAAATTTGTCTTTTGAAGGTTGGAATGACAGGAGTGTTCTTAATAAATGACAGAAAAAATTTTCAGTTTTGATTGAACTAATCCTTTATGAAAACTGAGGGGGCACAAATTCACGCATGCCCTCTTTTGCCAACCAACCCACCTGCAACGATAGCTGGAGCTTTGAGTAAAAAAAAACAGGCAAAACAAACTTACTACTTGACCATTGAGGTCTTAAGAAGCAAAACCATCAGTCTGAGAAAATAACTGAACAATAGTATTTAAGAGTGTTTTTGTTGTGTTTGCAGATTAGTGCATCTTCTTCCAGACTGGCCTGAGAGGGGTCATGAGCCTTTGACCCAGTGTCTTCGCGCAAGCACAGCAAAAACCCGCACTCATGGGTTCTTCGTGGCCATGCTGGAGAGACGCCCTGCGCTCTCAGATGAAGAAAACCCTTCTGTCACGTAAGTTTGAGGAGTAATGCTACTGTGTTCGAGGCGATTGGTTTTTTTTTTTCTGCATGGCTGTTGTGGGTTTTTGCTTGTTTTTTAACCTTTGATATGCTGCTAGAATTTTATCTTTGAGCAGCTGAAACTCGTACTTCATAATAAAGGAAAGGGAAAAGAAAAAGGCTTTAATTGAAATTTTCAGTTTGAAAACATTAAGTTGTTATTTTGATAAATTAAATGATTTAGAGCACAATATAGCAAGTTGGTATCATGGCGTATAATAACGTAACATGTCAAATAGTTAAGGTCTGTATTTGTTTGTTTAAAAAATATTTTTTTTAAATTTATTTTATGTTCACAAAGGCTCATTTATTTTATAAATTTATAGTTGCTTTGTTATATTTTATTATAGAGTGAAATATTACCACATTTTCTTTTTTAATTTATTTTAAAATGTAATGTATCGCCACAATAGACATTTTCAGCATCATTTCTTCGGTATTCACTAAAGTACCACAGAAATTATACTAATAATCATTTAATGCTCAAAAAATATTCCTTATCATCATCATCGTTTTGAAACAGAATATTTATAAAGCACGTGTATTTAAATGGGCCAAAGATATTTTGCTGTGCATCATATTCAAAGCATATTAAATGCAAGAAAAGTGTCTCCAGCAATGTGTCCAACTATTAGGCATGGGACGATAACCGTTTTCAAGGTATACCGTGGTTTGGAAACGTCAAGGTTTTCATACCGACAAAATTTTATGCTATATCGTTCCTCAGGTATGTGTAGGATTTTATTTATTTTTATTTTTGTAGTTTTTTAGATGTAAATTGTAAAGAAATCTGTTTTTGAAACAAATGAAGACCGCAGAAGTCAATGATTCACTTGAATTATTTAGCCTGACATGTTTACTGCGCCAAAATATTATAAATGTTTCTCAAAATACAATATATTGTGTTCAAAGGGAACAGACATTTATAAAGAATATATTTTAGAGCAGTAATCACAATACCATGAAACAGTGATGTTTTTATTCTACCAACTATCAAAATATTGTCTTGTTGAAGATACATATTTATGTAACAACTGCAACTTATTCTGGCTTGAACTTTAAAGATATAAAATCATATTTGATCATACTAAATTTAATATTTTTAATTATTAACATTTTGCTGAAACATGGAGGAAACCTAGTGGCGCAAAGAATATAACCTGCACTTGTTTTTGCCATGCATGTTTTGGTTATTTAAATGTGTTGGGTTATTTTCACAGCACACCATTGTCATCTGCTAGTGTAGAAAAAACGGACAAACCTCAATCTAATCCATCTGAGGAAGAACAGGAGAACATGGAGACCTCGAATGAGCAACCAGCTAATCCAAGCTCAAAGAAGAAGAGGAAGAGAAACAGAAAGAAGCACAAAAAGCAGGAATCCTGAAGTTATATCAGACTTGTATTAAATAATGCCATTTCATCTAAATGACAACAGGACTCTGGCTTCTTCTTTTGCTTTTTAAATGTGATTAAACATCAAATAATGTTTCAAGTCAGATCTCTGCTTTGGATTGATTGAAAAATAATTTCATTTACACAGAAGTTATTAATAAATGTGGGTTTATTATATAAAAGTATGTTGTAGCTGGTCAAAATGGCATTGTTGAGGGGAAGAAAAACTGGTTATTATAATATCATTCATAAATGAGGCAACTAATGTTAACTTCCTACTGGTTTGACTAAATATTAGGGCCAGACGGAATCTGCGGACATCTTTAGCCATTTTTGTGCAAAATTTTGTTCAAAATCTGCAGATTTATGCAGATGATTTTAATGATGATTTTGATTTTAATGATTTTGGAAGTATCATAACTAAAACCTTAATATATGAAATAAAAAGTAATACCTTTATAACTATTATTTAATGCTTACAATGCAAATCCACGTAGGTTTACTTTATTTGGTAAACAAAGCAAGTCTCTCGTATAAAATCTACTAAAAATATTACTTTACAAACTGTTTTGTAAATAAATCATATAAGTAATTTTTATATTAATCAATATTATTACTGAAATTAATTTAAAAACTACTGAATAAAAATAAATGTACACACATTTACACCAGTAAACAGAATAAATGATGGGCTAAAAATCTGCGGACTTCTGCGTGTGCAGATTCTTTGTTGGTCTACTAATTATTAAAAACATGCTAGCAACATTCTCACACATGCAGTTGAAACTAGGAAGCAATGTGCTAAAACAAATTAACAGTGTGATAAGTTAAAATAAACTTTATCAACTTGTAAAAACCATTGAGTGTAGAAAAATAGGTTTAAAAATATGCTAGCAATAGTTTCAAACAAGCAGCACAACATGAAAACACCAACAATGTTATAACAATTAGTTCCACGAATTATGTTTGCTTTAAAACATGATACTAGTGTGCCAAAACATGCTAGTTGCTATGTTAAAACGGTAAGTACGTGCTAGCAACATGCCGTAAACATGTTGACAGGTTAAAACAATAGCAATGTTTATTGCTAGTTACAAGCAAACGTGTTAAAACCATCAATGCACTAGCAACTCTTTAAAACGTGCTAGGTAGAGATAAAAATAGACTGTACTTACCTTGAATGGAGGTAGGTAATTATCTTCTCTAGGCCAACATTACAAGTGTCTTGAGCTCAATTCTCTTAACTTTGAAACTGAAACTAGTGAGATTAAAATGTGTTACATTAACTTTTGGCGCGAATTTAACTGATCGCGCGCTTTGCTTGACTGACGTCTTATTTCCAGAAATGGCCGACATTAGCCTTGCATTGAACACAATCAGTGAGTGTAATTAAAATCCACAGCAAGTCGACTTTACTACTTACCTCCAAGTAGTTCTTGGAGGAAATGATCTTCTCAGGGCCAACATCACACATGTCTTCAACTCAATTTACCTTAATTTGAAACAAACTAATTTTTGGCGCGAATTCAACTGAGCGTGCGCGCGTTTTGTGTGACGTCCAGGTCGTACCACATTTCAGCATATATATATATATATATACAATCAGT
>CAIGQQ010011173.1:8753374-8772122 GCA_903798035.1 Danio albolineatus | reverse complement strand
TTTAGACGGAAAGTTACGCGAATATATATACATATATATATATATATATTTCCTGAAATGGCCGATATTAAGTCATTCATTGAACACAATTGATGTGTACAATTAAAATCCACAGCAAGTCGACTTTACATTTACTTTACAAGTCAACTTTACCACTTACCTTCAAATTAATCTGTTAGCAAATGATCTCACCAACATTACAAGTGTCTTGAACCCAATTTGCTTAAATTTAAGACTGAAACTTGCCATGTGTGGTCAAAAATCTTACAAAAAAAACTAACTTTTGGCGTGAAATTGTACGTCGCAGCATATAAAAGGTGCGTCTTCTTTATGGACCATTTTTAGGGATGTAAACAATAACATTGGTCCTGACGTATTTACTGTTTTACATTCTAAATTTCCATAGCTTTTAAGAATCCAAAAAGTCCCACATATTCATAAATGATATTACGATAGCTGTTATGACATGAAGTTATGATTGAATCGGCTCTTGTTACAGTTATGAAATAGTTTGACAACAAGCAGGAAACGTTCACGGGCCAATAACATCTACACATTGAAATGGCCGATATTAGTCATGCATTGAACACAATCAACGAGTGCAATTAAAATCCACAGCAAGTCAACTTTACATTTTTATTCAAAACCAGCATGTCATTATCAGAGCATTCAAGCAGACACAACACAGTCCTCGTGTGTCGCTTCATTCAGAACTGCACTCACGCTTCGAGGGTTATCGGGGAAATGGTCATTTTTACACACAAACTGTGAGCATTCACTTAACAGAAACACCTGAAAAACATACAACTACGTACAACAGCTCTCAAACAGTCACAGCTTGAGAAATCCAGCTCTCAACACGCATCTCATTATTTCCAAACAGTCTTGTATTTTGGTACAGCTTTCTAATAAACCGAAAGCCTGGCCTCATGCCTCTTTACATCTGTCTGGGCATGAGGGTACTCCAAAAATGATTTATTATCACAAATTAAGCTGTTAGAATCTACATAAGGAATGCCATGCATGGCTACAACCCAAAACGTTTAACAGTCCCGGATTCAGTGATTTTCTTCAGGTCATAAAATTTTAGGGGGTATGATAAAAGTAAAAAAGTCAATGCTGCTTTTGTGCTTCCATATTTTTTGTGCATTGAAATACTAATTAAAACCAGTGTTTTGATAGTGAAAATAAAATAACTGAAAACTAAATCATACGTCAAGGGATACCTCACCCAAAAATTACAAATGTTAATTTATTCCCCCAGGGACCATTAAAGAACACTGACATCATTTTAAAATCTCACTGTATAACCCATACAGAGTCAAGCAGTCAAGTTTTACAATTTCTTAATTCATTCAGCAGATCTCCGGGTCTGGCAGGAGCACTTTTAGCTTAGCTTAGCATAGATCATTAATTCAGATTAGACCATTAGCATCTCAAAAACAACAAGTTTAGATAATTTTCCTATTTAACGCTTTACTTTTCTGTTTCATTGTACTAAGACCAACTGAAAATGAAATGTTGCTATTTTTTAGGTTGATATGGCTAGGAACTATACTCTCATTTCAGCATAATAATCAAGGAATTTTGCTGCCGTACCATGGGTGTAGAAGGTGCAATGACATTACGCAGCACCTTAAAATGGGATACTTCCATGTATTCCGGTACAAATAGATAAGGCTCTGGATCTGCACCAGAGTAAATATGGTTCTGAATTGTCTCAAAAACGGACGCATGGTTGCAAGATTTTCATATGCTGCGTAATATCATTGCACCAGCTGTAGATGTGGTAGGGCAACAAAGTTACAACTTTTTATTTTCCATTGGTCTTAGTACACATTGTAACTCCAGAAAGGTCAAGTTTTAAACAGGAAAATTATTGAAAGTCTGGACATTTTTGAGCGAGATGCTAATGGTCTAATCCGATTCAATGATCTGTGCTAAGCTAAGCTAAAAAGTGCTCCCGCCAGACCCGGATATCAACTGAATAAATATATTTTTTAAATATATATATATATATATATTAAACTCCACTGTTTAACTCTAGGGGACTTATAAAGTGAAACTATTAAAGAAACAATAAAGTGTTCCTTAATGGAGGAGTGTTCCTTCATTCGTAAATGTTTTTTAAATGTAGCCTTGGTGATTGAAGCAAGTCAACAGCACTTTGAAAGTCGAAAATAAAACAAATACATCAATTTCTTGCAAAGAATTCGTACAAACTCAATATATCATTAAGCTTCAGGAACTGATTTTGTCTTTTGATTTTGATTACTTGCATTTTATCAATCACCAAGGACCAGATAAAACACTTTATGTCTTTTTTGAAGCGAGTAAATTAATAGCAAATGTAATTTTTGTGGCGAACCATCCCTTTAATAGACCTGAGAATTGTTTTAAGACTCAAACTCAGTGTATCGGCGGTCCACATACTGTCTTGACCCCATTTCCCAAACAGATACTGATTCAGGAACATTCTTAAGACATGCCGTTTCAACTGCAGGTGGAATATTTGCTATATCTTGGTATTTTAAAACACATCACAAGCATGCACAAACCATAGGATTTATACAAAGCCAGGAATGGTTCATACAGAATTCAGTAATAATGGTATACATGCACATAAAAACTAAAATAAAATAAAGTTAAATATAAATAAGCATTAAACCCTCTCTATGTTAAATCAAATCTGAATGTGTATAAGCGAAACCAACATTCAATGAAACAAACTCATACTCTACGCTCCTGAAGGTCTCGTTTTTGGGGGGCACTTTTTGATTTTATTTTTTTTTGCACTTATTTGAATTCAACATCTACTCAAATGTTAATCTTCAAAACACATTTTCACCCAGAGATTGAAATGGGACTCTTTTAGTCAGTGATCAAAAATAAGTTTTGAGTTTTGAAAATGAGTTTCTTTGATGCTCCTGCGCATCATTGTGAAAAAAAAAACAGACATCCATGTCTCGGAGTACAAATCCGACATCTTCCATATTATGTAACCATAAGCGAAACACACTAAGGCACACAGAGCAGAGCGATGAAATGTGGAGGAAAAAAGATTAACAAAAACAATCAAGAGCTACATCCAGTGCCTGATGAAAAATGTTTTGGATCACATGGGTTTGCCGATGTCTGCGATAAGTGCTGACTTTAATTATGCAGAGTACATCGAATGAGGCAGACTGCAGTAAACCAAATCAACAGGGATACAGATGCAGGTTTGAATTGGAGAGGTAGTAAACCGGCCATGGTGTGATGGCAGAAATGAGTGTGTTGAACGTAAAAACACCAGCTTTGGTTTGAAAATCCAACGTATGCAGGAAATCTTTGTGTAAATGCTTGTTTCAAAAGGAACTTGCAGGGGAAAAAGCATTGTAAAATTAAGATTGTTTATTATGCAGCTCACTCAGGCAAAGAAAAAAAAACATTGCTCTCAATGAAACATTTAAAATACGTTCACGTTGTGAGGGCTTAACAAAATGGACGATTCTGCTATGCATGATGGAAAGCATGACAGCTGTACATTTATCAAACCAAAAAAAGAGTGTATTTAGCGGATTTAAAATAAAGAGCATCTGATTACTCGACCCAAAGAAGTTTCTTTTCTTCTGAAAAGCCTGGACTGAAATCCATGTGTGAGTCCAGATTTGAAAGTCTTAATTTTTTTTTTCTTTCTTTCAAGTATAAATCACTCCTGTTCGCCATCCTTCCCCAACACCAGACGTCCTCATCAGACACTGACAGACTCCATTAGCGAGGTCATGATGAGTTTCGGTGGGCAAGAGATTGGGCTAAAATTCTACACCCCACGAGCCTGGATCCTACAAGCCTGACCAGCCCTGGCAGTCTGAGGGTTGTAGAGATGAGGTCTGTGTTTGGACCAGCAGCAGACGGGACAGTCGGAGGAGTAACAGAGTCCAAACGACAAGAATGACAGGGATCGGACTCACTTCAGCTGCGTTACTTCTTCCGCGGGTGCTGCCTGCGTGCTTGTAATCGACGAGCCCCGGTGGTTTTGGAGCCCGTCCCGATAGAGAAGCTGGCTGGTGAAGCACCTGTAATAAAAACAACAACAAAAATATTGAAGTATTTAAAGGGTCACGAAACACCAAAACACATTTTTAGAGCTGTTGACTGTCATGTGTCCCACGCTGCTATAAACACTATGAAAACACACATATTTCGCTAAAGAGTAAAAATTGGTTGTTTTTGCGTTATTTTGAGCAAAAATTCGTTTCAAACCGGAAGAATGAATTTGAAGCGGCGTCACGCCGCTGAGATCTATGCGTGTATTCAAGCGTGGAGAGAGGATGTCTGTAACTGCGAGTGCATCGTGACGTCTCTGAGTGTGCGGCATTAATTCATGAGAAAGACTTGGTTCAAACCAATCAGCGCGCTCTATTGTGTATGTGGCACAACTTCATTAATATTCATGATCGCTTCGAAGATTGCTTGTACCTGTTGCAGTGTTCAGACGGCAGAGAGACGCCACACTGTGTTGCCAAAACAAGTGGAAGAAGAAGAATTATTTGGAGACACAGGTCGCCAGAGTTGTGTTTATGTAATGCAATAAAGGTTTTGTTTACATTTCCCGGCTATGAGAGCGCAGCTGGACTCCCACACGCGCGCAGCAGAAATGCGTTTGTAAGGAACTTTTTTTTTTTTTTTCACTCGAGAGCTTTCCACGTCTAGAAATGGTGAAATCGGGATTTGCCGCTTGTCTCCTTTTAAAACAGACGCCGCTCCAATTCATGTTGATTGTCCTGCTCTACAGATATGGTAAGCAATCAGTGGTCTTTGTTTGTTTATTCAGATGGCAAAGTTAGTTCGTATCTTCAGCAGGACTCTTTCAGTGTTTAAAGACAGACCTTAGTCAAAATGATTTGAACTGTTACTGAGTTTACAGCACATTGATATCATTACAATATTATAGACTGAAAGATCCGCTGTAAATTTTGCTCTCCAAATGTGTAAAAATGTAAACACTGCAGTCAAACAATTACTTTCGTATAGAATTTTCGCCGCATTTTGTGACAGGATAGTCTATACAGACACGGCTTTCTGACGCTACCTACCCGAGTTACCAAGAAATGCGGAGGTTTTTTTTATTTCTCTCATATGCCGCACGGTATCAAACACACCATTGAAACAACACTCTTAGTAGTTTCTCACATCTCGTTTGTCACTGAGACATGCAGGAAATGTTCCTGGATAAAAGTAAAAGTGCCAAACTGCCGTTAAAGTCGACAAATTAATAATTTGGCAAATAATTAGATTACTGATGTCAATGTAAACAGTCACTGTCTTTCTCCCCCTGCGTCTGCGTTTGTGTGTTGCCTGTTTGAAAATCAGCGCGTGCCCAAATGGAAACTCCCATTTTTATGCAAAACCATTCCTCCCCGGACACACCCACTTTCCTGAGCTTTTATTATTATATTATATGATTTTATTATTATTATACATTAAACATTTATTATTCAGGCACAAGATAAAAACAACTTTATAGAACTATTGAAACCTTAAAGTCTTTGAAGTGTAGATTTATATTAGATTTTTTAATTTCTGTAGCTGTATACGACTTGAGTACTTTGAAAATAATAAGGCATTGTTTAATTCACCTTTATATTTATTGCTGCTTGTAATTTACTTAATGTTTTGCATGATTCACTCCCCTACACAATCATCCCAATCGATTTAAAATTAATGAATGATGATAAAGTGTGACTGTAAGCTTACCAAAGGGTGAAGCACCCAAGCCGCCCATTGCTCCGAATCCTGGGGTTCCAGGACTGCCGAACGGCATGGACATTCCTGCAGACGCCTGGCCAAAAGCAGGAGTCGATGTTCCTATAAACACAAGCAGGATACGTTATGAACACTTCAATGAATTAAAGGGATAGTTCACCTAAAAAAAAAAAAAATCATTGTTTGCTCTACTTGTTTCAAACTTGTTTGAGTTGCTTCCTTCAGTTGAATCCAAAGGACGATATTTTAAAGAAAGCTGAAAACTTGTACATTTGTATTTGTTTTTCCTACTGTGGAAGTCAATGGTTACAGGTTTTCAGCTCTTCAAAATATCATCGGAGTTCAACATGTTCAAGGTTTAAAACCACAGTAACCACTTGACAGTTTGTGAATACTATCCCTTTAGCATATACCTCAAACATTTCATTCTTGTATAAACATAATACATACACATATATTTTTTTAAATGGTCATTGATATTAGTTTTTAAAATAAAAAACACGAGCAAGATTAATTTTCTGGTAGAAAAAAAATAGGCAACCAGCAGCCCGAAATAAAATTTAAAAAAAGCGTACAAACTTTACATTTTAATAAACATTAGTTCCCCTCATTTCTCAAAATTACTCGCATCTTTTGCTATTCAAAACCCAAGGTTAACTAAAAGATCTAACTAAAAAAGTTAGATCTTAACCAAACTAACTATAAGATCAATTAAATATTAAAAATTTATAGTAGCATTTACTGTAAACAATTGTAATAGATTTTAAACCTTAACAATATTAAAGTGAGTTTGAAACTAGCAGCATGTGGGAAATGATGCCTAACACAAATACTTGCATTTGACATCATGTCACTTTGCAATTTTAACTCCATTATATAGGCTAAAGCTGCTTAGGAAGAATACCAGGGTTTCTGCTGGTTTCACAAAGTTAAATTTAAGACATTTTTAAGCCCATTATGAATGAAGTTTTAGACTTTAGAATTTTCCGTGAATATCCCAGTTAGAAAAGATTTTCACTTCCCCCATCTAGGGGCAAATATAGGTCAGGTCAGAATCCTCAGCAGTAGATAAATGGACCACTTCAAATGTTGCTATAAGGAATGTAATTAAATGCTATTTTTAAATCAAAAGAAGCTTTGAGATTGAAATTATTGGTGATTGTACGGGTGTTAATGGGTAGCTATACATGAACAAAGGAAAATTAAGACCTGTTAAAACCTACAACACAATATTTCAGTAGATTTAAGACTTTTTAATGCCAAAAATTTAGCTTTTGAAATTTCAGAGATTAAGACTGAGACCCCGCGGACACCCTGAACACAATTTTTAAGTTGATAAAAAAGGAGGATATAGTGCAAATACAGTAAAAAGCAGTTAGACATGCAAGAGCACTGCAAAGTCATCACTGGTAATTCTGAAAACAATTTACAGCATACAAGTTTTAGCATGCTTGACAAAATCTGACAATGCAGGTAGCAGATGAGTCAAGTATGAACATAAGGGAGGAAAACGACACCTGGTAATCAAGATCAGAGAGCAGGTGCAGAAACTGCAGGCGTTACACTAAATAACAAGACCAGACCAAACCAAACACTGAATAACAATGTTGTTATCTTACCTTAGATTATCCAATTAAAAAAAAAGCGTAATTAAATACATTAAAATAATATTAAATAATTTTTCATAAAGTGTATTTTTAAATATTTAAATGCTACTTGTTGACAATTGGGTAAAACCTAGTGCATCAAAATATATAAATTACAATCAGGGTTTTGGGGCTTAATGTGATAGTTCACCCAAAAATGGAAATTCTGTCATCATTTACATTTTACTTGTGCCATTCCAGTTTGAGTGTTTAATCCACAAAAAGGATTGTAATTAAAACATGTAATTACTTCCATAGTAGGAAAAACAAATCCTATGGAAATCAACTGTTACAGATTTCCAGGTTTATTTAGTTGCTCTCCTTTTGTGATCAACAGAAAAGGGATCCGGAAAGGGATTGTGTGTGAACAGGCAGTTTTTGAAAATACTGGCAAATTCGTTTTAGCAATTTTCCAGAAAGAGAAGTTATAACATTACTGCTAATTTCCCAAAATGCAGCACGTTCACTTTTAGAACGCACTGACATGGACGTCTGCTCTGACCAATCAGACAAATTTATCGGATTCACTGTTTATGAAAATAACATCTTTAAATTGTTCTCCAGACATGTTTAGCTGTTGCTTTTTAGTCAGACAGGGTATCTGTAATTTTTTTTAACAGCAAATTTAATAACTTTTAAGACCTTTTTAAGTCCTGTAAAAGGAAAATTTAAGACTTTACCTCAACTCTGAGTCAGGGAACATTGCTTGAAAACTAGGTGGATGTCCTCATTTGAGGTGTACGAGCGTTGGCGGCCTTAAGTGTAGCTACATTCGCAAAGCTGCAGAAGGCATTGCTTGAAGTGGACAGCCTTGTGGAAGGCTGAGAGGTCGAAGTGCTCAATGAGAACATACTTCTGGGCAAACTACTCGCTACACTTGTGCTTCTCTGCTTTCATGTGTGAATCAAGCGCTTTGTGGCCCATTGTCCCCAGTTTTATCGTCTTTTGACATAAAGCAAACCTTCCTTCATGATTACTGGCTGTTTTCTTCAGCCACCCCCGATACTTTTCGTCCTCCATCCAATTGTCATCAAACAAACATTTGCCCATGCTTGCGATTTCGCAAAATGCCGTGGTGGCGAACCATCAACGCAACACATTCATCAATCACTTACTCGTATGTCACCTATGGAATGATGCAGGTTGCACCCATGAAGTGCTGCCCCCAAATGTTGCGCTGGTCAAATTGCGGTTGAAAAAAATAAAATAAAAATGACGAGTCGGACATGAAATGTAAGATCCCACATGAAATTTAAGACCTACTTATAGAAAATTAGAGAATTTAAGACATTTTCAGACCTTAAAAATCGTAAATTTTATTTAAGAGGTTTCAAGACTTTAAATGACCCACGGGGACCCTGTCAGACACCGTTTCTATTTTCAGGATATTTACCGGTATCACTGTGAAAGGGGCTAATGACAGAATTTTCAGACTTGGGTGAACCATCACTTTAACCGTAATCCTTAAATAGATTACTTCATTTTACTTTGTGTTAAAAAATGTTAGTTTTAATATACCTGACAGGACTTTTGTTATGTACAACAGTTGCACTAAATGACACATTGATCTGAAGTCTTCATTAAATAATGGTAAAACATAAAAATACCCCTTTAACAAGAAGAGTAACTACCTACTTTATGCAACATGCAGCACTTTGAGTTGCATGTTTTATAGAAAAAGTGCTCTACAAATTAAATGTATTATTAATATTTTGGTTAAATTATAAACTATGGACACAGTCAAACAAAAAAATCTGTAATTGCTTCGTGTCAGGAACAAAACTGGTCAAAAAAACTCTACAGTGAAAATATAAATGGCAGGAAAAACAACCACAACTGATCACTGTGAATTACGACCCCTTGACTTATCAATAAACAGGACTTACCAAAAGCAGGCTTGCTGTCAGTGTTATTGGCTCCAAAGGAAAACCCTTGAGGTTGAGCTGCAGGCGCAGGGGTTCCAAACGGTGTTGAAGAAAGTGACGCCCCAAAGTTAAACCCTCCGGAGGCAGGAGGAGCCGGAGTACTTGGTGCAGCGTTTTGATTGGCTGTTGGTGCCCCTCCAAAGGTGAATGTAGGTGCTGGGGCAGGTGCAGGGGCTGCAGTCTGTGTGGTTGCCCCAAAGACAGGTGTTGCAGAAGGTGTGGTGGTGTTTCCGAAAGAAAAGCTGGATGACGCTCCACCAAATGTAGGTTGACTATTAGTCCCAAATGCAGGCGCTGATGTGCTGGCAGCGGCGCCAAATGTGAACGGTGCAGCACCGCTGCTTCCGCCACCTGCTCCAAACGAAAAAGGCTTTGGAGCAGCAGGGGCCTGCGGTGTGGATGCTGGGAAAGTGGATGATGTGGTGAAAGTTGAGCTTCCAAATGTGGTTTGCGTTGTGGGCACTTCTGAGGACTTGGTGGCATTGCTGGTCACACCGAATCCACCAAATGGAGTTGTTGTGGAGTTCTGGTTGGTGGACTGCTGGCCAAATGTGAATGTGTTTTGGGCCTGTGGGGTGGCAGCTGGTTTGGCTGCACCAAACTGAAAAGCAGAGTTAGCGCTGCCAACGCTAGCAGTGTTGGTGTTCAGCGCTGGTGTTGCTGTGGTAGTTGACGTGGCTCCAAACTGGAACGTGGGGTTTGTGGCAGGAGCAGATGTGGTTGTTGCGGACCATTTTCCAAACAGAGACTGGGAGGGAGTCTGTGTGGCCGGGGCAGTAGAAGAGGGTACTGTTGTTGGCTGGGTACTGGTTAATCCACCAAATAACATCGCAGCGTTCTGTGAGACTGGAGCAGCAGGGGTTGATGTCGTCGGTGTGGTGGTCTGCCCAAATGCACTAATGCCAGTGATTGTGGTGCTGCCAAACAAAGGCTTGAAGGTGGGCTGGGTGGGTTTGACCTCAGCTGTTGAAGCAGGAGTGGTGCTTGCTGCACTGAAAATGGGCTTAAACCCAGATGAGAGAGGGTTGCTAATGCTGTTGACTGACGCAACTGTGTTTGTAGGTGCAGCTGTAGATTTGGGAGGCTCAGATGCAGGTGTGGCCACAGGTTTGATCAAACTGAAGAGGCTGCCACCTCCACCCAGCGATGGGATGGTTGATGGGGGTTGAAGAGGTTGGGCCAGGATCTGAGCAAAGGCGGAGGGCATGGAGGTGGTTGGCTTAGGAGCAGGTGTTGACATGGAGGATGGGGCAGAGAATGCGGATTGCGGAGCAGTGGGACCTGATTCAGACTTGACAACTCCACTGCTTGGGATTATGGAGGCAGCAGGTGCAGAGAAACTGGATACAGGTACTGCTGGAGCTGAACACAGAAGGACATAAACATGATTAAGTACAGAAAAACAACATGATTACAGTTTTCCTTCAAAAAAGGAAATGACCAATATTATCAGTTAAGTAATCATATCACATACTGTTTAAAGCAATCTTTCTAAAATGTCGAAATATTTTTTCTTTATGAAAACCACTTTAATTTAGCAGCAAACATGTATAATACATCCTAAATGCTGATTTCTTGAATAATTTTTATATATAAAAAAAAAAACCTTAGTGAGAAATATATTTCGTAATAAGCAAGTATTTTTGTAATGCACCACTGGTGAGTGTGATGGCCATTTTCAACTGAGTGGTATGGTCAAAGACAATTGAATACACAAGACATGTCACTTGCATAGTTTTGAATGGAGGAATATGTAACGGTCAATATGGTGAATGTTACTAATATTCCAATACAGGAGCCAATCATCGATCACTACTGACTGACATTTCTCCGGGGGACCAGACGTGAGCTTTTATGACAGATTTTGTGGTCAACAAACGCACTGGAATCTCAGCGAATACTTGCTTTACAGACGTAAGCAATATATCCACAAAGTTAAAAATCTGTACTTTAAAATAATCCAGGTGCACTTGAAAAAAGTTTTTTGGTTTTTGTAATCTGTATGGAACCTACGCGAGGTACAGTCCGTCCTGTCAAACGCACATCACATGACAGTGACTACTCAAACTTGTAAAGAGTCGCTGTCATTTCTGGAGAAACCTATGGGACAGTTGTTAATTTTACTGGCGATCCAAATATGTAAAGTAATCATAAGCTGACAGAATTCAGACAGAATGCCTGAGCATACTGCCTGAGGCGTTTTAAAAGAGCAGTGTTTCCTCTAGGATTTTTTCCAGCTGTGGCGGCAGACTCTGTTGGGCCTTTTACACAGACCTACCAACTACCTGTGGCTTAATTTCAATGACAAATGTCGTGAGCGCAGTATTACAAGCAGAGATCGCATTTATGCATTACGAGCATGCGAATCTCTTTGCTTGCGCGGCGGTTTCCTCTGTTCGTGCATAAAACTTTTTGTGCGCACTCAAATAAACGCTGCTGAAGTGTGATTTAGTGCATTTATGTAACAAGTATGTCTCCAACATTTATTAGATTTGCTAGGAATACTTATGAATGAGTCCAATAGACCTACAGAGCGGCATTAATGCATCCTGAAGTGAAACGGCCATAAACTCCAGCAAGATAAAGTCATTATCTAAATTTTTTAAAGTATTATAAAGAATTATCTAATTATGGAAACTGTGTTCATCTTAACAGCAAGCTGCGCCATATTTGCTAGCCTCATGCATCAGTCAGTCAGTCACTGAGCATGTCTCTTTAGAGGGTTAAGCAAATGACGCACAGCACTCAGATTACAGAAAAGTTCAGGCTGTTCACTTACCTTTTTAACACGTTTGGTGCGATTATAACCCGCTATTAAAAAAACGACGACTGAATGTTTTGAATGAGTAGTAATGTAGCAGTGGTTGAAGTGAATTTTGGTGTGGCGCCCTGCCATGGAAGAATGAATGTAGCGGAAACCCTGAAGAGGGTCACTGAGCGAAATTACTTGTCTTAAAAGGACTTTCGTACAGGCAACCCTCATCAGTCTTGTCTTTCCACTGCCAAAGGTAAGTTCAATAAGGGTTGGAGTAGGCCAAAAAGTTGCAATTAAAGTAGTGTACACTGACAGTTATGATTGACATTCTCATCTGTGATCCATTGAGAGTCATTCCTCCTTGAGGTACCCTTTTGAAATGGTCCCACAGACGTGGAACAGTTTGTCATTTTGGTAAGATTCAAAACCTCCGACATTGAAAAATGGAAATAATTGTATACCATATTGTGCTAAAGCATACCGCTCAGCAAATTTTAAAATGTAGTTAATATTTTTTTAATGTAAAAACAAAGTGCAATAAATACCTGCAGTGGTAGTGCCCATTAGAGTCGGAGCACTGAGAAGAGGATTATTCTTCATGTTTTTCAGAGACTCCAGCAGGGGGTTTGAAATGCTTGAAGCTGGTGCAGTTGGAACAGTTGTGGCTGCTGTTATTGATGCGGTAGTGATGGCGGGGGATGAGATAAGGGTTAGCGGTGCAGTACTGGGTGTGCTGGAAGCAGTGATGGTGAGATCAATAGTTGGAGAAGGAGTTGTGGTAATAGCTGGTGTGGTCTCAGGCTTAGGTGTGGAGAGAGAAAGCAGAGAGGGAGCAGCGCTCACAGCAGGTGCCATCCCGGATGTGGAGGTTGGAGCTAGCTGAGAGAACAGGGATAAAGTGGGAACTGAAACTGGGACAGGAGCAGGTTCAGATGCTGGAGGGGGGGGCCTCTGGCTCTGAAAAAAAATAATGATGGATTTAGCTGCAAGCATTTCATTTTATTGCAACTAAACATTCAAATTGGATTCAAAAGATCTCACCAGGCTCCTCCAGGACTTTCTGTATCTTGCTGAGAGCCGCTTTCTTCTCCATATCTAGATCTTTCACTGTGATCGTATATCCGACTTCAGGAGGTGGTGGCTGCAAACACAATTACAGTGATAAATAACCATACTGTAACAGTGGCATGAATGTTAATCTAAAGCAGCTTCGATCATTACCAAAGAAATCTGATCTCCTCTGTTCGTGGTGACCAGCTGGATTTTGCGTTTACGTTTGCCACCGGTGCTTCCAGAGTCTGATGTCGATGTCGCAACAGGTGCCTCGGATTTTGGAGTAAGTTTAGCTAGCATAAACAAAAAATAAAAAAATAAAGCCTTGATAGTATTACAGAGAAAGAAACGTTACATTTTTTATTATACTTAATTAACTTAATAGACTTGTTTAATTTTCTCTTACTTGTATTAGGAGCAGGGTCAGGGTCAGCTGCCACCTTATCCAATTTAGCAAAGGATGTTGAACTTGGAGAGGTAGCATCTTCCTCCCTACAGAGTTTGACAATAGTTTATTAGTCAGAGTAGTTATGTGTTTACATTACACCCCAAACTTTTTGAATAATATTACAAATCTAAAGACAGATACCTTGCTTTCTTGGCAGCTCGCTCTGGAGTCTGACACCGAGATCCTCCTGGGCTTGTGAAGGGAGAAAGACTGAGACTGGATGCTGCTCTTCTCTGAAAATACAAAATTTGAGGAAACTGAGTGAATGAACGCAAAACAGCAGCACAGAAATCAAAGCAATCATTAATAATGACAATTATAAATTGACAATTATAATATTTCTTGTTACATTTTCTCTTTACAATCACTGACTTTTCATAGCTTCCCTATAGAGATAAATCAACCAATCAACCTTTATTTATACTGCACCCTACAACAACCAAGATTGACCATCGTGCTTTACACCAGTAAAAACAAATTACACAATAGAACTAGAAAGCAAACAATGCAAAAACAATACAAGACATGTCAATTAAATACAGCAAAACAAAAAAATAAACAAACAAAAATAAGAGTGAATACCTGTGGATAACCCTGTGAGGAGCTGTAGGAACTGCGAATGGGATTTCGGACAGATCCAGGTACACCGCTAGGAACAGGAGCACCACTTATAGAGCTGACAGAGGAGGTGCGAGACCGCTTCATGATGGACTCTTCAGTGAGAGAAGAGTTCATCCCTCTCTTCAGACTGCCAGGTCTGAGGAGATGATGACAGACAATCAGAGACAATGAATCTTCATGATTCTGTTAACAGCTGGTATTAAGATCACAAGTGGTATGCAGATGCTAAATACAGGTGAAAATAAGACCCAAGACCACCTAACCACATACAAAAATGCATTCAATAAGGTGGTTTCTTTAGCGTAAAAACTCATGTGATTGAATAAGCTCACCTACTATGGACCTACTGACCTAACAAGTGATCATAACTGGAAGCCATAAGAGAAAGTGCTTCAAAATCATTTATTCTTTGCAGCACTTTATCAAAAACACACTGAGTATGGCTGATTTAATTGGTAGAAAGTGTCACCTACTTTGGCACAAGCTGAGACGGAGCTCCATTTGCAAGAAGTGGCTCAAACGCAGACTGAGAACTTCCACTGCTGTCATGACGCCTAATGAAACCAACATAATTTGGTGAAGTTTAAAAAACAACTGCAAATTTTTCTAGATACGTTCAACATAAGTATTAAATTGACTTCCATTTGGTGACTTTCTGTTCATCTCATACCTCCTTTTGCTCTTCTGCCCAGAGGAAGCACTCTTGTCCTCCTCATCAACCTCTCTCTTCCTGCTCTCTCTGAGCACGCTCAGAACAGCCTCTCTGGAACAGGGGTCAGTGTGTGCTCCAATCCCAGGAGATGTGACAGCCCCAGGGGAGTTCAGATGATTAAAGCTAGAAATAAAATGCAACATTCACTAGCATAGCATTTTATAGTCAACCCATGCAGTACAATTTTGCAGTAATCATATAACCCATGGTTAGTGTTTAAGGAGATTCTTAATCCCAAATAGATGTCCTAATTAAACTACAGGCCAAATCAAACCCAATTTTAATGCCAGTGTGTTAAATCTACTAGAGAGACTTTGAAGTGACTCACAATGATGACCGAGTGGGGTCTGGTCTGGCGATCTTCACCATGACTGGACTGTGAACAGTAGGTGAATTACGCTGGGTGAGGATATTCTTTTTATGGTACCCTTCCCATTTTGCAGGTGGCATGACACCAATGGGAGATGTGCCTGTCTGTTGAAGAGGGTAATGTCTCTGAGGGGTGATGGTGAACCGGCTCGTGGTACCCACAGCGTCCCTGCATTAAAACATTAACAGATTTATTTATTTAAAAGCTTTAATCAAAGCAAGAAGCTCCAGGCTCATATGATGACTTTTGTATATTAAGCACATATGTAAATGCATATACACTAGACATGGGATGATAAGCACTTCCAAGGTATACCGCGGTTTGCGAAAGTCAAGGTTTTAAACACGCCAACATTTACTGCTATCCCGGTCCTAATGTATGTGTAAGACTTATTTATTTATTTTGATATTTTTTAGGACAACAGTATCTCCAGCAGAAAAGATATCCAAAGATGCCGTTTTGAACTGTAAAGACATCTGTGTTTTTAAAACAAAGACAGCAGAAGTCAATGATTCATTTTCATTATTTAGCGTGACATGTTCGTTCACCATTCCAAAATAAAATGTATTGTGTTCAAAGGGGGAAACAAAAAAAAAAAAAGTTTTTTTTACCCAGACATTTAAAAAGAATATATTTTGGAGCAGCAATCATGACACAGTGAAAATGTGACATTTTTAATCAAAGGTTATCTACTGACCCATGCCTAATACACACAGATAAAAATGGAAAAATCAGCATTTTGCTGTCCAAAATAAATCAACTGTCAATAAAACAAAGATGTAATAACAACTGCTAACAATGGTTCTAATTTAAGACTTCAAAAACTGTGATGATAATGTCAAAATGTGGGTTAAATAATGTTCCACTGTTATTCTCATTCACTGTTCATTTATAAAAACAAACCAACCAACAAACTTATTTATTCTGACCGGTACTAATGTTAAAATACATATAGTATTAGCATATTACACAACACATTAAATTTTTCACGCTTTAAACTATTAAACCATTCTTGCTAAGTAACTGCTAAAGCAGTTATGCTGCAAAATATAGAGTTAATTTGCCAATTTATTTATTGGAGGAAAAAGTATTTAATTACATCATGATTTACCTTCTATAATTGCCATTTCTATAGCGTTTCTACAAACAAATTGGTATATAAAATGTCACAACATTTTAGAGGCCGTCTTTTGTAAAAATGGTAAAGAAAAACAAAAAAACTACTGTATAGTCCATGCGTTTTGATGCTTGAAATCCATTTTTTACACGTTTAACAAATTATTAAATACTGATATTTCATTTCACATATTACTAAGTATAGAATTTAATATTTTATTTTTATATTATATATTTGCACACAAGCATTTATGAAATAACAGTATAAATAATTATTTAAAAATTACTTACTACTGTTTTTAACAATACTGACAAACTCTTAAAACAAATCATTTTACTCAAGCAACCAATCTCTTAATCACACAAATGCGATTAATGTAGTCATCCAACTTCACAATCTGTAATATTGCAGTATGTATCTGAATAATGATGGCTGGTTTCTTTACTTGAAAGCTCAGATTTGATTAATTTTGTTTAGAGTTTGATGTTTACTGTTTCATTATTATTCACACCTACGTTTGCTTTGATTGTTCAGCATTCACACTTTACCATTGCACAAACTTTGTAACATTTTATCTATCCAGTTTAAGAGTCTCATCAACACTTATTTTTATATAAAGAGATCACATATTGTTTAAATATTGCTGTTTTTCACTATTAAATCTATTCACCTAAAAGTGGTTAACAAACTCCTAATATGCCTGAATGGATTATTAAAAATATTCAATTATCGATACCGAATGATATGAAACATGATATGGTGATCATTATTTTTGCAATATCGCCCAGCCCTACAACAAAGCTGTCAAAAAACACATTAACGCCATGTGGGACTCTTTTATGCAACCCTACACGTGCGGTGTCGGGCGTCCAGACTGCTGTAGGAGGAGCAGTGCGCCTGACCAGCTCCAGGAACTCCCACATTTTCAAATCATGGAGGGAAAAGTGGGACAAGGTACATGTAAGAACTAGACATAAGGCTGATTGACACCAAAATGCCTTATATTATTAAAGTGTAAGACAGGAATATCCGATCACTTGTTGTAAAAGTTGAGAGCTTAGAGAAAGCAGGAACAAAGTGCCAAGACAAAGCTTTTAGTGTTTACCCGAATGACAGTCTTCTGTTAGGGGTGTGAACGGCATGATTGGGTCGGGCGAGTCTCTCCCGGAGCTGATCTCTGGGGTGCATGAAAGCCCCGGATCCCCCGGCGGGCCTCACCGCAGCGGTGGGGCTTTCTTCTGGCTTGGCGAGGTAACTTCCCATGAGTATATCCCGAGGGCTGAACACCGACTCACTTAACGCGTGCTCTCTTCTATAATTCGAGCCCGCAAAGTGTCTATCGCTGGGTGACACGAAAAAGTTTCTAGCATCACTTTTGCGGATCTTGTTTCTGCCGGCGGCCGGGACACCGCTCAAAGTCCTGCCCGGTAAACAGCGCAGCAAAGCCGGCGGGACGCTCAGGCCACGGCGTGGATTGAGGCCTAGTCTCTCGAAGAGCTGTAACTCCTTTGCTTTGTGAAAATAAACGACACAAGACACGACACAGATAAAAAGTATGTACAAATAAGCTGGTATGTAGCTCAACACGAGTAAAAGAAGGAAGAGAGAGAAGACCACAGCGGAGAAAACGACTAGCCGCCGTTTATCTTCTGGAGACATGGCGGCACCGCGCCGCCGAGGGAAGATATCCCATAATTCCCTGCGCCCGCGCACGTTGTTTACGTCTCGAGGTTGTTCGTGACTGCACGGCACGCGTGAACAGTGCAGGGGTTTTACCGCCCACTAGTGTTATAACACCACACCAGCGCTTCTGTTAACATCACATTATTTTTATTTTTCATTTTAAATTATAGTGCTAAGTCGCAGATTATTTCAGTAGTGTGTTCACTGCCTTTAAACTGTAATATTTTAAAGATAGATATATAGATAGATAGATAGATAGACAGACAGACAGACAGGCAGGCAGGCAGACAGACAGACGGATGGATGATGGGTAGAGACAGACAGACAGATAGATAGACTGATAGATAGATAGATAGATAGATAGATAGATAGACAGACAGACAGACAGACAGACAGACAGACAGACAGACAGACAGACAGATAGATAGATAGATAGATAGATGGATAGACAGACAGACAGACAGACAGACAGATAGACAGACAGACAGATAGATAGATAGATAGATAGATAGACAGACAGACAGACAGACAGACAGACAGATAGACAGACAGACAGACAGACAGACAGACAGATAGATAGATAGATAGATAGACAGACAGACAGACGGATGGATGATGGGTAGAGACAGACAGATAGATAGATAGATAGACAGACAGACAGACAGACAGA
>CAIGQQ010011173.1:8708873-8749193 GCA_903798035.1 Danio albolineatus | reverse complement strand
AAACATATAAGCAGATACCCACACACACAATCATAGACACAAACACAGACACACTTTTACACACATGCTCACATACGCACAAACACACGTGCACGTGCACACACATACACAAACACACATATACACAAAGACAAAATCACACATTTACACCCGTGCACACATACACAAACAAACAAACACAGACATACACACAGCGACAGACACAAACATATAAGCAGACACACAGACACGCACAAACACAAAAACAAGCGCACACACACACACACACACTGATTGGCCAGGGTCCCTCAGTCTTCTTCATTGGCTTTATTCTCTCTGAGCTCAGTGCAGATGGAGCAGCGCGTCTGCTGGTCTAATGGTTTTAACCTGACCAGGCTCAGATTAATGGCCCAAACTGAACCAGGAAGTGCAGAGGCCAACGACATCCCAAAACAGCCTGACCTTTTGTAAATCTCCATCAGATATAAGAGGCGACACACTTTAATATCACTGGGAGATGCCATTTATAACTGGAGTTTTACTGACGGCCATTTATTTGTGGCCATCTGTTCTAACATACACTGGTGAATCGACATGCTAGTTGCTACATTTGCTAGTGAATATGATGTCATTCAAACATAGTGGCAAGACACATTAGATTAAACAGAAAGTTCATTTATCCGTTTGATTTTTGACTTAGTCCCTTTATTAATCAGGAGTCACCACAGCGGAATGAACCGCCAACTTATCCAGCGTATGTTTTACACAGGGGATGCCCTTCTAGCTGCAACCCATCCTGGGAAACACCCATACAGTCTCATTCACAACACGGAGAGAACATGCAAACCACACAGAAATGCTAACTAGGTTGAATTATAGGCTGGATAAGTTGGCGGTTCATTCCGCTGTGGCGACCTCTGATTAATAAAGAGACTAAGCCAAAAAAAATGAATGAATGAATGAGTAATTATAATGTAGGGTGACATGGTGGCTCAGTGGTTAGCACTGTAGTCTCACAGCAAGAAGGGCGCTGGTTGGCATTTCTGAGTTTGCATGTTCTCCCAGTGTTGGTGTGGGTTTGGTCCGGGTGCTCCGGTTTCCCCCACAGTCCAAAGACATGCGGTATAGGTGAACAAACTAAATTGGCTGTAGTGTATGTGTGTGCATGTGAGTGTGCATGTGTGTTTCCCAGTGCTGGGTTGCAGCTGGAAGTGCATACGCTGTGTAAAACATATGCTGGATAAGTTGGCGGTTCATTCCGCTGTGGCGACCACTGCATACTACGATTACTAATAAACTGAATGTGTTTTAAATGTACTGTCAGTGTTAAAAACGTAATTAACTACTAATTACATCATTAAAATTTAATGTACTTTTCTAGAAACAGAACTTAGTTACTCAATAAGTAGTTTATTTACTTGACTAAATACTCAAAATCCACATGAATGTCAACGCATAGATAAACAGTAGAAAGTAAACTCTTAATTCTTTAAATGTAAGTCAAACAAGACCTGCTAGTGTTGTTTTTAAAGAACATTAACCCCTTATTAAAATAAAATTATGTATCAAAATGCAGAACAATTTAAATTAACGACACATTGTTTATTATTTCATTGACAGGTTGGAGGAAAATCTCCAGGTGGAGGAGTTCAAGTATCTTTTTTTTGTTCACGAGTGAGGGAAGGATGGAACGTGAGATTGATCCTGCACGCGGATTGGTGCAGCGGCAGCAGTAATACGGTCGATGTACCGGTCTGTTGTGGTAAAGAAGGAGCTGAGCCGAAAGGCAAAGCTCTAGATTCACCGGTCAATCTACGTTCCTGCTCTCACCTATGGTCTTGAGCTTTGGGTCATGAGTCATGACCGAAACTACAAGATCTCGAATACAAGCAGCCGAAATGACTTCCCTTCGCAGGGTGGCAGGGTCACCCTTATACATAGGGTGAGGAGCTCTGTCGCCCGGGGGGAGCTCGGATTAGAGCCGCTACTCCTCCACATCGAGAGAAGCCAGCTGAGGTGGCTTGAGCATCTGTTTCGGATGCCTCCTGCACGCCTACCTAGGGAGGTGTTCCAGGCATGTCCCACCGGGAGGAGGCCTCGGGGAAGATCCAGGACTCTCAGCTGGCCTGGGATGGAGGAACTCTCAGCTGGCCTGGGAACACCTCAGGATCTCCCCAGAGGAGCTGGAGGAAGTGTCTGGGGAGAGGGAAGACTGGGGTTCTCTCCTGAGACTGCTGCCCCTACGACCCGGCCCCGGAAAGGCAGTTGAAAATGGTTGGATGACACATTATTCCAAACCATATATCCATTTCTAAAATATTTAATTGTTTCTTAAGCATGGGCAATTGTCAAACAAATAAAACCTTCTTTATTATCTGAAATAAATAAATAAAATACATAAATAAATATATTATACCTTATAAAATTATACCTTATATCGTCATGAACTAATTTCTCAGTTAATTTCAATTTGGTCCTGAAAAGTAGTGAATGTTCTATTTTAATAAAATATATATTTATTCAGCAAAATATATATCACTCTGCTTCTCTGAACTAATTTATACAACTGTTTAATTTATCTACAGTATTTCACGGGTGTCCAAACTCGGTCCTGGAGGGCCGGTGTCCTGGAGAGTTTAGCTCCAACTTGCTTCAACACACCTGCCAGGTGGTTTCTAGTATATCTAGTAAGAGCTTGATTAGCTGGTTCAAGTGTGTTTGTTTAAGGTTGGAGCTAAACTGCCCAGGACACCGGCCCTCTAGGACCGAGTTTGGACACCCCTGATTAAAGGCAAGTATTCTATAAGTAAAAAGTAAAAAGTAATCCCTTACCTCAGTTTGTTTTAAACAAATATTGAGATTTTTTGCAATTCAAACATATCAATCTTGAATGTAGACCTAAACACATTTTAGTATAGTCAGAGAGAGAGACTTTGACTATAAAACCTCTTTAATTTACATTAAAGCCTCAAAGGGCAAAGAGCAATCATTTCAAAATAACACAAGACACTATCCATTCACCAGACTCACCACTCAGTATAATAGTATGTGGTTATAAATTAAAATTCAAGCAAATAGGAAGAGAGAAAGCAAGCGAACGAAACAATCTTTTTGATTTCTTGTGTGTAGTCTTTGTTTCTAACATCAGTCTTTCTCTCAGTCCCCCTCCTGAACCATCTGCCGCTGTGAGGGAGCATATAATTACCCCAAACAAACCCCTTCCCCCAGACCACAGTCTCTGGCCTTCCTGATTACCCCTACCCCACCTCATCTGAGTCCCAGTGGAAACCAAAGTCCTATATTTGACTTAAACAGCTAACTTGCCACGCTAGATTATAGTTTTCATTGGCAGGGAACAGAAATATGTTGCTTGACCTTTTATTGTGAACTTGGTTGACATGATAAAATATGAGATACATTGTGCGATGCATTTCCATTGATCCTGTTGTATGTAAACTGACAGTGAAAGGGAATTATCTTACATTAGATGGAAATTATGAAACCAAATGGTATCTGCAAATTATCTTTGTTGGATCTTTTCTCAAAACTACGTCTTAAGTTCACACGATAGGTAGTCAAATTAATGCTAATTAATGTTTGATAACCAGAAATGTTCAAATATGTATACTTCATATTCATTCATTCATTTTCTTTTCACCTTAGTCACTTTATGAATCAGGAGTCGCCACTGTGGAATGAACCGCCAACTTAACCAGCATAAGTTTTACGCGGTGGATACCATTTTCAGTTGTGACTTATCACTGGGAAACACCCATACACTCTCATTCACACACATACACTACGGACAATTTAGCTTACCCAATTCACCTTTACCATGTCTTTGGACTTGTGGGGGAAACCGGAGCACCCGGAGGAAACCCACATGAACACGGGGAGAACATGCAAACCCCACACAGAAATGCCAACTGACCCACCCGAGGCTCGAACTAGCAACCTGCTGTGAGGCTACATCGCTACCCACCGTGTCGCCCCTTATAGTTCTCCATTTTAAATATAATTTAAATAAATGTGAAAAAAATGCTTACAATGTGAACATTAAACATGCTAAAAACATCCAGGAACATGCTAAAATATATACGTTGACAACTTGGTATAGCATCATAAACATGCTAGTAACTTATTAAAACATGCTACCAATTTTAGCATCATGGTAAAACATAATTAAGCATATAAATAACTTGCCACAAGTCAGCAAGTTGTCGATCTGTTAAAACATGTTAGCATTATGCTAAATAAGCCTAGCAATTTGCTGAAAAATTGCAAACATCCAAGAAACATGTTTATATTAACATTCACAAACATGCTAACAACTTGCTAAAACTTAAAGATAGCTAACATTGTGTTAAATGATGCAAGAATTATTCTAAATAATCAATCTACTACTTTTAAAAAGGCAGAAACTTGTGAACAAACATGCTAACATCTTGGTAAAACATATAGCTAACAACATGTTAAAACATAGGCTACCAATAACTTGCTAAAACATGCTAGATACACGACAAATCACTTTAGCAAAGCACTAAAACAAAGCTTGGAAAAGCATGCCAAAACATGCTAACAACATACCAACAATTAGCTATATAGTTTACATACTCGCATGGCTGGTCTAGCTGTTTAAATATCAAGTTAAATGGAGCCATGAAATGATATTACAACATATAAACTCTTGTGTAACAGTTGTTGTGAGTTTTTCCACAAACAGTGAAGGAGATTCCCTCGTGATCTCTTTATCTACAGCAGGAAGGCTTGATGCCAGGCAACACCGAGTCTGTTTGTAAACAGGTCGGAAATAATCCGAGCCCAAGAAATCGAGAAACCACACACATGCCCACGTGTGGATGATGAGGGCACTGGGTAAAAATATAATCTGAAAGCAGTGCGGAGATTATCCCTAATCCACAGACTCTTATACATTTTCTCTCATATGCGTTTAAAACACACGAGTGTATATTAAATCGTCTTTAGAGCGGCTTCATGTGACATATAATGTCATTTAATCTCAGGGTAGTGCTCTATATTGGGTCTGTCGATGTGGTTTTTCTTTGGTTAGATGTGTTTTTGCTATCACACACACACACACACACACACACACACACACTCACTCACTCACTCACTCACTCACTCTCTCTGGCTGTTCGGGATGGACGTTTATTTTTAGATCCAGTGGGTTTGGCCTGCAAGAAGCTTAGTATCCATCATGTGGTGTGTGTTTGAGGAGGGTCTAAAGATGGAGACGTCCTCCCTGTCCCACATTAAACCATCGCTCTGAATGAAGCACACACTTCATTTACCAGTAATGTAAAAATATCCCTTCATAGAAAAACACTCTAGTAATTTATTGTAAAAGCTGTAGTGTTTTTGAATCATATTATAGTATAATTTCCCATTTATCCCCCTTACACTGTCTGTTAAGTTTCGTATTGATTATAAAATATTATACATATAATATATATAAAATTATAATTATATATATAAATATATTAGGGATGCATCGATATGGATTTTTTTTTTATGATTATTTTTTTCAGGGTTTTCACATTTATTAGATAGGACAGTAGAGAGAATTGACAGGAAAGCATGGGGAGCAGAGAGAGGGAAAGGATCGGCATAGCACCACGAGGCAGAATCGAACTCAGCTAGCCACAAGCACCGGAGTGCATGTGTCAACGCACTAACCACTACACCACTGGCGCCGACCCGATATGGATTTTTTGGCTGATATCGATAACAGATACCCTACCCACATAGCAAAATTTCTCTGGCCCACACAATCAGTATTTGCTTGGCCCACATGCCGCAGTGCATTACGGTACACGACTGGACAAGTCTGGCTTCCATACAAGGTGCAAACTTGGATCATATCTGGGCCAAGTCTCAGCTAAGTTATAAACCCATAACTGGGTCAGATATGTTGATGTTTCACGACTGCAATGAAACTGATAAACCCATGAAGCATTTCGCTTTATGGCTTCGCTTTTTCTTTAAGGGGGCTAATTTTATTTAAAAATAGTTTATGTGTATTTCAAAAGTGGGTGAAGACTGGCCAAACTTACATGGCACACATATACATTTTTAACATCTGGGCCAAATACTACATTTGATATCTGACCCAAGTCTTGAGTGCCGCCTATAAGACGGTGCCACCTCTGCCAAACCCGGTTCATGTTTGGCCCACATACTGTATGCCAGTGCCAGACGAATGCCTGCTGTGCCAGCTTTATGCCAGAATTCTTTACTACCTGGGTAGATTTGGAGGCCGATAACTGATATTGTTATGATTGCCGGTGGTGTTGTCCCCTCTGGCGATTTACTTCCTGTAGTTTGTTGCAATCGCCAGCTGGGTTTTCTATATGGAAGATTACTGCTGAACTAACTACAACTCCCAGAACGTCCTGCGCTTATCAACTCCTGCAACAGCTGACAATATTCTAGACACTCACACACAGACCTGGCTGATCATCTACACCAGGCATGTCCAAAGTCCGGCCCGCGGGCCAATCACGGCCCGCAGTCAGATTTCATACGGCCCGCAGATTCCATCTCATAATGTGTTATTTATGGCTCGCTAGCTCTGTTAGAATAAATAAACCAAGGGAGAGTAACCAATAGCATTAGATATAACAAGTAAACCAAGGCCCGCCCCAAGACAAAAATCGAAACAGTTTGGCGCAAGCAGAGAAGAGCCAGCGAGCGAGCGGAGAGAACTGAACGCGCACGGTGCAGGCATGACCTCACTCGCGAGAGCGTACATCGTGCGCAGAGAGGATGATGTGCGCGCGAGGCCCGTTTCCTCGCGGTGGATCAGTTCAGCGCGCGCGTGAAGATCTCGCGCTTAGGACTGTAATTTGCTCGCGATTCACTTTCTGTTTAAACATCACAGCTGCGCTCGATTAATTTTGGCATTGATTTGCCGCCATATATAATCTTCCTGTAGTTGTTATGCAAACTTTGGCTTCCTGAAAGACCTTTTAGAAGACAAGAGCAAAATTCACTTTTTTTTTTACTTTAATGATAACAGACCACTTTGCATTACTTATAACTCCTGTTTAAAATGTTCATGAGGCAAAGAAAGATATAAAACTCATAGAAATGTAAGGTATTCTATACAGTTTGTTCAATTTTATCTGACTCTCCAGATATGAAAGAAAAGCATAATTGTGTGTTTAGAGTTGTTCATGCCTGAGTGGCTTATATTTGGTTATACTGCTATTTGAATTGTGACAATGAAAATAGTGTTATAACAGTGTGTATTTCCATGTAACTTTTGTGGTGAAAAAAATGTCAGAAGGAACTTTTGGCCCCCGGGCATCTTCACTTTATCAAATTTGGCCCTCTTTGCAAAAAGTTTGGACACCCCTGATCTACACTGATTGCAAGAACTATATTAACACCTCACCTTCATTCACACTTTGAGTGTCGTTTCAGTACGAACATTACAAAGTGGTTTTCCCTTGTTCCGATTCTTTGCCGCCTAGTCTGACCTCTCACCTGTTTACTGACCAAGATTATTGGATTGCCCTTGTTGTTATTGTACGACCTTTATTATTAAAATTGCATTTGGATCCTCAAGTCTGTTCTCAGTAGCTATGTTTCCATCCAAAAATGCGAATGAACTTTATGCGCAAAACTGGATTATCGCCAAATATCAACAGTGAAAACGTAATTTGCTGCAGTAGAATCTGTGTCAATCTTCTCTTCATTTAATAAATGACTTGTGCCTCAGAAGGCAATCCTGATGGTGTCAGACGCGGAGCACAGATGCTCTTGATTCTGGAGGTCATTAATAATATAATAACACAACTACTTAAACAGTAAGGCGTTTTAGAATGACCAAAACAACATTTCAGATGTTTTACAGTGTGTTTAGCCTGCTGGTTTGTCCATTTACACACATTTTTATCATCACATGATCTCTTACAACAAAATCACATGACCTTTATTTAACGCGCACACTGGAATTCATGCGGTAAAAGTGTTTCCATCACAGTTTATGCGCATGTTTTCTCATCAAATAAAAAGTTTATCCTACTCAGTTATGCGCATACATTTTTTATGCACATTTAAAATATTTATGCGCATCACGGCGTTTCCATCAACCGCTTTTTATGCACATCTCCAAAATGCGAATTAAAATAGCTGGATGGAAACATAGCTATAGTGTCTGCTTTGTTACAGATATATTAGCTGATAAATATTTTAAAATGTTACATTTTCATACAGCAAACAACTGATTTTATTTAAAAACTTCATAAAAGTTTGAACTGATCTTAGAACAGCCTGCTCAAAGCAAAAAAAGGCAATCATTTCAAAATTGCAAGGTGATTATATAGACCTATATCCACGATTTCACATAAACCAGCTTACCAAAAATGAATTATTTCCTATTTTCATAATAGCAACTTAACAAGCAACTTAACAGTTGCATAAAAATAATAGGTTTAATAACAAAACAGGATTTAATTAACAAACCAGTAAAAATAACTACGTTTTAAATATTTTCTTACTATTTGAATGAACAATAAATGCTGCACACTTAAACGATTCACTTCAAATCTTACCAACCCAAAACCTTCTGATTAAATACCTAAATATCTCCCCAATGAAGAACAAAATCAAAACATCATCCGTAAAATGAGAGCTTTATTGATATCAGATGAAATACTGATTCCAAATTCCTCACACAAACTTTTATCTTGAAAAAAATCAACAACAAAACAAAACAAAAAACACTGGAATAGGTGAAGCGGTCCCACAGAACGATAAAAACAGATCGAGTGCTAAAACAATACATGACGAGTGATCATAAATGCACACTCAATAAAATAAGACATTATACATCAACGACACCTAAATCAATGAACTCACAATACAACTGAACCAAATGAAACACAACGACGTGACAAAACCAGAAACTCGAGCTCAGTTTGGTCAGCGTATAGTTGATGAAAGAGTCTTTGGTGGTGCCAAGGCTTATTATTTACGAGCCCCTGCTGGATTGCCTCATTCAGCGGCCACATTTACTAGCTGTCGATCCCTAAAAAAGGTCTGGTTTGCCCCTTGATTTGTGGTTTGATGGCGGGAACATCACAGGCTGTAAAAACGCCTCAGTTCCCTTTTCTTGGGCTGAAGACTCGGCTCTAGCTAATGTACGCGACCTGTGGCCTATAAATGGCATATAAACGCCTCATTGACTCCATAATCACATTCAAAAGGAGACAGATCACAATCTGGAGAGGAAATGTACACACAAACCTCTATCAAACGCTGCTACACGAGGTCAGAAGTAAGACCACTGTGGCTGCTACGGTTTACCATAGGCGTAACGTCCCTAAAACAACGTCGAACAGATCAATAAATAGATGTATAAATAAACAACATGCAAGTGACAGAGAAATAAAGAAAAAGGGAAAACAAAAAGGACGACGCTTATGTTTTAGGACCAGATTTACTAACAGCTTGCGCCAGCACAAACATTGTCAAAACTTGGCGATAAGAAAAACGATAGTGTAAAGACACGCAGTGAAACGGTAGTGATGGAAAGGCGTGAGTTACTTTTGCAGCTGATTGCGTTTCTCTTTCAGAGTTATATATATATTTATATATGTATAAGCAGCTTGTGTATTGAAATGTAAAAAGAAACGTCCTTGATTTTGTCTATTGTTGCCTATATGAAACAAGCAGACAGATTTTTTACCAATGCAAACATATTCATACCATAATGATCAGATCCCAGATAGCACACATACGTCTGCAAGACTTTTTTTTAACCTTTGTGCACTGTTCAAATGTACTACTCTTTTGTTATGTTCGGGATGAAAACATCCACTGAATTAAACTAAATTAAAATGCATCAGATAGCTCTTTCTTTGGATAAATCTGTTAATCAGCCTTAGTCCTGATCAAAACCACTAGCATGTTTAGAAAATTAAAGGACTCATTAATAACTCTTTAATTGTCAAATTCATAAGTAATGTCACTTATTTGGTGAAGTAAACACACACAAAATGAGGTCATTTCAATTAGGTATGGGCTGGTATAAAATTCTGACGGTATGATAACCTTCAATAAAAATATCAGTTTCACGGTATGACGGTATTGTGTTTACTGCTCTAAAATATATTCTTTTTAAATGTCTAAGTTAAAAAAAACTATTTTTTCCCCATTGAACACAATATATTTTACTTTGAGATACAAGAGAGAAAGAAAGAATAATAATAATAATAATAATAATAAAGAACATGAAATAAACTTGAGGCCAAGATATTTAAGAATCAATTACAGTGTATAAATTAAAGTCATTACAAAATGAAATGGTTGTTGTTTGCTTTCTTATTTTTCAGATTATAAAATTAAATTTAAATAGTGAGTAAATTGTTGCAAAAAAAAATCAAAACAGGAAAATATGGTTTGTTATCAGCAAATTAGCATCTGTGGATATGAACATTTAAAGTATTTTGGAGCAGTAAACATGTCAGGCTAAATAATTTAAATGAATCATTGACTTCTGTCTTCAAAAACACAGATTTCTTTTACAATTTAAAACGGCTACTTTGGATATCTTCGGAAATACTGTTGTCCTTAAAAAACAAACATAAAAAGCATTACTAAAAACATCCTACACATACCTTAGGAACGGTATAGCAGAAAACCTTGACTTTTCCAAACTGTGGTATACCTTGAAAACGGTAATCTTCCCATGTCTAATTTCAATATACACAGTAATTGTGGATTGGATTTTTCCCCCTTTTATCACAGTCTTGAACATGTGAAAGATTAGTAACGACATTGACTTTGATGCATTGTTATACTTTCAGTTTTTTCCCCTAATTTACTGTTTTTGCCTCGTTGACTTCCATTATAGCCACATTTAATGGTGAATATATACACAGTCTTTGTTTTTTTTACTCCATGTAGTTCTGAAAGCTGAGATGCATATTTTGAATTTCTCAAACACATCAGGGTAAGTGCGCAAAGGTCACCTAGGCATCCTTATGAAAGGGTCCCTCACAAACTAGTACAGTACAGTTCACTATATGGTAACACTAGTTTAGGTCATAATTAGTGCTATTAACAAGTCTTATTTCCTGCCTATTATTAAGATATTAACTGTTGATTAGTAGTTCATAAGTATGATCTTATTCTACATCCCTAAACCCAACGTCTACCTTACTAACTACTAATAAACAGCTAATTAGTAGTTTATTAAGCTAGTAGTGTAAGTTAATGGTTTGTTAATACCATGAATTGTGACCTAAAGTGTTACCCATTATTTGGTTACTTTTGACACAGGAAACATAAATAAATATGTACCGTAATGTACAGTACCTTAATGTTCAGTGTAAAAGAGCCCGAATGAGTTGCTGCTGCAGTTCAATTAACAGCCACCGGTGATGCTATTAACAATATTTCTGAATTCTACATATAGCCCTTTAAATTAATCATGCAACATGATTTACTAAGGTTTGCAGTAGTCAGTTAACTAGTATTTGTGCCATTAATTAATGATGCAAACAAGCATGTCAACTTATTTCGCGTTTTTGTGATGAAGAATGCAGTAAACAAAGTGTGGTATTATGTTGACTTTAGGGTGCTCACACTTATCAGGTTTGCTTTGATAACAACCCAAGCTCATTATGGAAACGTACCCCTGTATACATTTCTAGAGAGCACGAAATACGTGCCAGGAGGTAAGTTTTTTTGCAGTTTTTGTTTTCACGAATTCACCAGAGGCCACCGTGTACGCTTTTTCAGATCTCAAATTTCTCTTGCGAGTGCCATTAGCGCCTGCTGTTCTCGCATAAATCCACCAGAGGCCGCTGTCAACTGACTGACTGACCGACCGGTCAAACCCACCCCCTTTTGCTAAACCCAGCCGACAGTGTTTTCAAAAGCACCAATTGACCCGATCACCCCCTTCCCTAAACCCAACCGACAGTGTTTTCAAAAGCAATCCAGAAAAAAAAAGCAGTCTGATTTTTACCACGTTTTCAGACCTGATCACGTTCTCACCTTGTTATTTACTTGTTTATTTTATTTTTTGCCTTTTGTTTTTGTTTTACCTGCTTTCTGGAACTATTTTTTGCCAGACTCGAACTCTGCTTTCACATTCAACTCGACTCTACATCTCAAGTTCACCGACGTACGTGGCGAGCCAATGGGCAAACTGGTAACAGCGGAAAAGCCATCCACACGGAGATAAGTGGTCAGCTGGTAGAGCGAGAAAGAAACAGAAGCCGTTGTCGGCAGCGTATGTTTGTTTGAAAGACGAAACACAGCCATAAGTAGCTCTGGCTACATAATTTGTGCTCTCCAGAAATGTTTACGTGGGTACATATTCCCAATGAGCCCGTGTTGTTTGATTGCTCTGTTAGTGCAGTTCTATTTTTTGATCGATTTTTTCAAACATACTTTTTTTTCTCATCATAATCACAATCTTGCCTATTATTCCAGTTCAATAAGTGTCGCAAACGCCTCATTGCAGATCTTCATTTGTGTGTGACGGAGGTATTTCGACACTGTTTTGACTCCCATTTCATCAACCATCACACGTATGCATATAAAACTAGCTCTGTCAAAAAATATAGTTCATAAAAGGCAATCTTTTTTGTGTTGCATCTACAGATTTAGTCTTAACGACTGACATTGTGCACGCCAATGCCGAGTTCAGACTGCGCGATTTTCAAAGTAGTCGTGTCACAGATGTTTTCACACTGCATGACTATTTGAGGTAACTATGCGTCGCTGCTGTGTTTACACTGTAAGATGGATCAGCGACAGGGGGTTTCACATTGCATGTCTTTAGAATCACCGACAACTTTGTCACAAACTACATCTCACAACCAAACATACACGAGAAGTGACATGAAAACAAGGTCATGTTGTATATCTTTTGTAATTAACTTAATTATGAGAAAGAAGCCTTTAGTGGGGTAGAAAATTTACTTATTCTGCTCACCTGGCTTTGAAGGGAATAAGCACTTTCTCTAATTTTTTTTCTTTTTCAACCCGGTTGTGGTATTACTCAGATGACACGTCTACCATACACGGGTGCGCTTGCAAAATTTCCACTAGTTTTTACTCCATTTCTCATGTTCAAACGGACCGAAAAGAAGCCTTTTTTATCTTCTCCACCAACTTCCCGCAGACCTGGATGCTACTCTCTCATTGGATGTTATTTTCAATCAGAACACATTTCACAAGGCATGATTTTGATTTTAGCATGCCAAATATCTCATGGATGTCGGCGACTCATCTGCGATTCTCTCAGATCACGTCATTGATGTGAACATTTGAGCGCTGTTGAGCACGTTTATAAGCAGCGCTGATTTGCCATTGTGTTCACGTGCTCAACAGAAATGACAGTTATTGGTCATGAAGGTCATCGGTTCACCGAACTCACCGTGGTTTACTGAGTGTAACCACAGATACAGGAACACTGGAGTGTTTCAAAGTTACGTTGATTAGCTGGTTTGTCTATCCGCTTGTTAAGTGGTGACGTATCGGTGACGTGTAGAATACTGTTTCCAGGTCCAAGCCGCTATTCATTAGAATTGAGAAAATGTTCGTTTATGAGCACTTTTTAGTCCTATCACACATTAAAGTAAATTTTATATAAAATCATGGTGCTGCATCACAAATACCAAAATATGAACAATTTATAAAAAATTAATTACTTTCTGGCCATTGGATATTAGGCATGGCTATATATATATTGCGATTGCATTTTTCGAAAGAATTACATCACTTTGTAAACGTTTATTACTACCATTTGACATACCTGTCAACATTGGGATGTGAAAATAAGGCATACGCCCACCATAATAAGGGATAACACAAGTTATAATGAAAGCATTCGATTGCTTTCCCAACGTTTTATGCTCATTTAGGACAAAATTAGTTTGAAAAAAAAAAAAAACATCACGATCCACATCTTTAGATGTTATTATTATCAATTATGTGTATAAGTCTGTTCAAACACGCACCCAAAACCCAATATCCACTTTCGCTACGCTTCAAATCACATGTACAGAATCGGGAAACTTCGTCTATTTCTCACTAAGGAGCGCGTCAGCTCTGAACGCACCACTTTATGACTGTTTTGAGGATTGCATAGGAGAAGCAACGGCAGCTGTAATGAAAAGGAAAGGGAATCCAGCTGTTTTTATATTTATTTCAAAGTGTTTTCATGCCTAAATAAAACGAAAGCACAGAACTGCCTCACATTTAAGAGCAAGGGGCGGCCCTCAGTGGTTCGGCGGTATAGGTTGCATATAGGGAGGATCGGCTCTTTAATGTTCAATGCCACCCTTCAGAGAATACGGGAGACATACGGGAAAATACCTTTACGGGATGATAGCGGGATAGATCTGTAAAATACGGGAGAATCCCGGGAAAAACGGGAGGGTTGACAGGTATGCCATTTGATGAGTCTCCTCATACAGTCTGATAGAGCGTTCGGAAGCCGCTTCGCTTTGCTTTAAAACGCTCCAGTGGCCCTGTATCTGTGGTTACACACAGTAAACAGCAGTGAGTTCGATGAACCGATGACCTTGATGGCCGTTTGTGTTGAGCACGTGAACAAAATGGCAAATCAGCGCTGTTTAAGAACGTGCTCAACAGCACTCAAATGTTAACAGGAAATGGACTTTTTAAAAATTTCAATAACGATTGATATCGAATTCCAGTTTCGTGACAACCCTAGTTCACACTCTGTGTTCGTTACTCACGTGAATGAGCACCGATTTGCCTGTGAGTTCAGCCATTTGTCGGTGAGTTCTCAAAACCTGTCAGCGAGTCAAAATCGGGGTTAAAATCATGTAGTCTGAACTCGACACAAGTGAACCAAAATGAAATCTATTATTTTTGCATCTTTGGTCCGGATCAAACACACCAAGAGAGCTAAACTACAAATGTGAACACTCCTAACTTGTTATTTGTCATTGTCAAAATTAGCTCTTTAATTCTTGCGCTTTTACAAGATTGCGCCGCACGCTATTTTGCCCTGTGTAGTAAATCTGGCCCTCATTTGAAACACAGATGAGTTCAAAGGTGCCGTGCTTAAACGGGTTCATCGTTCACCCTTTCTTTTACCATTGGATCCAGCCATTAGTTAAACCTGAGTGTGGGACGAAACTGTGACCTTGGCCAACCCCAAAGGAAAGCAAACGTCGATTTGTGTCAGCTTGCACTCCCTTAAATCAATTAGGAAAAACTCGCACGATACAAACACTTGGTGTCTAGCCGGCACACATTCGCTCAGTCACGCACGTGTATTCATACATATACACGGGAATAGAGGGGGTTTGCGATGCTGCTGCTGCTATGAACCTTGCATCCTCGAGGTTTCGAGGTACGTGTCAGGTAGATCGATTTCCAGGGAGGAAGTTACAGCCAGATAATGAAACTAATTATTCATTTTGTTTCCAGCATTACGGGCCACGGGGTAGCTCAGGCTTTTCAGTCCCAGCCGTTGTCCTTGATCATGTGGGCCAGCTCGATGATGAATTTGCCCTCCTTGTACTTCTGACTGCTTTCGAAGGCATGCTCCTAATGGAAAGAAGAAGAGGGAGGGAGACAAACAGTCAGGAGAATGTCAAGCCAAAAATAATGGACATCTGTTGGGGGGCTTTTCTGGGTGCGTCAATCACAGAACACATTTAAAGGTCCTGTGAGGTGCTTTGAAATGTGGATTTTTTATTCAATGTTTGAATAATGAAAAATGAAGAGAGGCTGGGACAAAGTAGCTCCTCTTTAAAAAAAAAGAAGCCAATAGCGTTTCTTTTTATCACAGCTCTACTAGTGGGAGTGGTCGAAATTCATTAATTTAATCATTTTCCTTCAGCTTAGTCTCTATTTCAGAGGTTGCCACAGTGGAATGAAGGCAAGCTATTCCAGTATATGCAGTGCATGCCCTTTCAGCCGAAACCCAGTACTGGGAAACGTCCATACACACTCATTTACACACACATACACTACGGCCTATTTGGCTTATTCAATTCACCTGTACCGCATGTCTCTTTGTGGGGGAAACCGGAGCACCCAGAAATCCACAGGGAGAACATACAAACTCCACACCGAAATGCCAACTGGTCCAGCCGAGACACGGACCAGCGACCTTTTTACTGTGAGACGACATTGCCACCGTGCTGCCCACGTGGTTGAAATCAAGTGCATCAAATGAAAAGCAAATAAGAAGTGTCTCAAGGGGGCGGGGCATGTCAGATACTAGAGAGCATTTGATTGGTCAATATTTGACGAGAAACTGCATGAGCTGACCTAAAAAAACCATCTATCATTTTAGGCGGAAGTGACAAACTACAAGCTTTACATGTTTATATCACTTTTGTATTTTCTAAACAGAAATTGTCACTGTCACTGTAGCTTATAGACATCTTAAAAACTTACAGACTAAAACTAACATCTAAAACTATTTGTTTTAATTTTCTGGGACATTTAAAAAGCAGTATTAGAAGAAACGTTTCAATTTACATGGGCTGTAAAATTGCACATATTCATTGCACTGCATTGCACTCATTCATTCATTTGAACTGCACATACCCACTGTACATTTACATTAATAATTATGTACACACCCACTGTACATATACATTTGTAATTATATTTAACTATCTGCACACTTCTGATTATTAATAGCAACCTGTACATATAATCATCTATTGCAGTGGTTCTCAAGCTTTTTTCACCAAGTACAATTTTAGCAAAACATTGTCTCTCCAAGTACCACCATAATAACCGGTATTGAAGTACAGTAGCGTAGTAGGCCTAATGAAGCAGCTACAGCACTGCACAGTTCAAAAACTAGGCGGATTAATTCTCCTAATTAAGAATATTTATTATTGTCAGCCACTTAAATAAAAGGTTTAACCTATTAAAATAAAATTTCTGATCACATCAGTGTTATCTTATGCGTCAAAGGGTTAAAAGCGTGTTAATTTTTTTACTTTAGTTATTCAGAGATTCCTCCACGTACTACTAGAAGGAAGCTTGTGTACCACTAGTGGTTGTAAATCTCTGTTCATAGCTAATACAACCTGATAAATAAAGGGACTAAGCCGAAGGAAAATGAATGGATGAATGAGATTGTGAATTTCTTTACTGTCAAATTACAGCATGACCACTGAACAAAGGTAAACATACATCTTACTGGCCCCCTTTCTTCTAAACGATAACATTTTACCCAATTACACTAGCAGACATAAAACAGAGAGGGAACTTGTTTACATTTGCTGAAGTGCGTCTGCCTGATTAGCCATCTGCTAGACTGTGAAGACGAGAAAATTCAAAGCCAACCGACTGTAATAATACTGTTTTGTCTTGGAAAGCACAAGGCGCTCAGGAGGCTGTCAGCAGTAGATTAGTGACGTGGGAAGCAGATCACGAGAGTGTAGAAAAGCCACTTAAAGTATCTCTCTTGATGAGCTGTGTCCGGGTCTTAGCCCTCATATATGAGATATACATTAGAGGAGTAATCTGGACTGGCGGGGGAAAGCTGTAAACTGAGAGTGTGTCTGTCTGTCGTGAGTGATCATGATTGAGTCTGCACTGTAAAATAATATCCAAAAATTAGGAGTTTTATTATTTTGTGATTCATGTTTTATTTTGTTAGTTTTCCCTATTTATTTATGCTTTTGCATTGCATTATGGGACCTTGATCTTGCTTGCAACACCTTTTAACCTTGAAAAGTTGGAAAAAAGTTACTTTTGTTGACATTTTTAATAGTTTAAAGTGATATACTGTCTGGGTTGACGTTGTATAATACACTACAAAAACCTTATAATAAACTGCCAGAACATTGTCTGTCATTTTACAGACTCTATATAATATTTCCTATATATTATATTATATATTAACTAATAAAATGTCAATAAAAGTCACTTTGTTAAACTGTAGAGTTGAATTTTCAACATCAAAAGTCGTCAGAGCATACGTTGAATCTTACCAAGCTACAAAAAGCTGTTTGGCCGGTGTTGTGTATTTCTAAGACGAGACAAAACCAGGGAGGCTTTCGGGTATCTTCAAAGCAGAATCCTTTAATAAGAACTCGTTGTCGCTGTGGCATTCATCGAAAGATCTCGACTAGTGCAGCAGGCACTCAGTTTAAATACATTTTTACAGACAGTGATACATATAGGTGGAGACAGTCTTAACAAAGCATGAAAATGAAGTGTTGTTGTCAGCAGGGTAAAATTGCATTTCCCCCAGCCCTGATCTTATCAGCCTATAAGAACCCATTCATGATACATTTTAGCATGAAAACAAAGAGTGCAAATGAAGTACTGGAGTCAGAACCTGTCCTGCCACTTGTCCAGCTTGAAAGTGTTACCTAGCCATTTGTTAGACAACAGACACAGCCATGATTTCAAACTGAAAATTTGCATCACTTTGAACCCATGAGACTGTATTTCACATATAGCAATTCACAAATGCACAGTAAAAAAAAAAGTTGACAACTCAAAACTGCAAAGACTGGTTTTAACTTCTGCATCGAGTGATTGGCATGACCCATGGTGCCTGCCTTGCACGTAGTCGTGCATTTATACTTCTGCACAGGGCTTTACATTAACACCCGCCAATCCGCCAAATGCGGGTAGATTTCAGTTGTGGCGGGTTAGACAGCCACTCCCACTAGCCACTTTGGCTGGCTGAAACTCATATTTAACTTGCCAGTGCTGGCTCATGGCTGTAATATGCGTCCAAATGTGATCTTAGATTCGAGAAGCAGCACGACTGACAGCTTTTCGAGCGAGCAAAAGAAAGCAGGTTATTAACGAATGAGAGGATCACGTGCATGATGAGACAGGCTTTCCTCACTTACTGATGAGGGCTTTAGTGTCGTGCAAACAGATGATTTGATGCTTGCGATTGTTTAAAAGCTCCTGTGCAGTTTCCTAACTCGAACCAATCGTTCCTGGAAATGAAACTACTGCGATACTCGTGCACCCACAGTCCTTGAAGGGCTCGAGATTCTTTGTAAGCAGCTGCACTTGTCGCTTTCGCTTTAACCATTCTTTGAACAGTTTATTAATTGGCCTAACATTAACAGTGTGCGTGGCATCATCCTTTCATTATCGTGCACAGAATGTTTTTTACCCACTTTCTTTTGTTATTTTTTGTTAATATAGTTTAATAATCATCCTTTACAATAACTTGGTACAAATGTGTACATTAAAGACCTGGACTTCAGCTGCTGACAAAATCTCCATATTTATTGCACAAAGCAATGATCAGGACCATGATTGCCTTTTTTTGTATGATCATATTCTATTGATCTCATTCTTGGTGCTGTACTTTTATTTTCTGTTAACATCTATTCATTGGATACCCCAGTTTAAAGAGACAGCAGGGGAGGGGGGCGGAGGTAGTTGAATTGTTATATGTCATTATATTGTTATTTCACCCTGTATGCTTTGTTAATAATAATAAAATATGAAAAAATCAAAAAGTCGACAGAGCTGAGATCAACATCCCATAATGCAATTCACAAATATAAATAAACAGAACACACAAAATACAGAGACGGTTAATTAACAGATATTTGTTACAGTGTGGTGGGATCCACAACTTACGTATTTCCAGCCCAGAGTGGTTTTACAGTTCTCACAGTAGATGTCGGCCACCGCGTGCAGACCGGTCAGCAGGACCCGCTCCTCCGCTGGACCACAGCCCACATTCACCCTGATTCATGACAAGAGGATGGAAAAAATTACAAAAAAAAGTAGCTATATTTCTAGCAAGTAGCTAGCTTGTTTGTAGCATGGTTTGCACATTGCTAGCACATGGCAAATGTGTTTTAGCATATGCTGCTTGCATGGTTTAAGGCCATGCTAACATGAATGATCATGTTGCTAGCATGTTTAAATCCTAATTTGCACACCGCTAGCCTGTTTAGTAACATGTTTTACTGTTTCTAACACATTTAACATGTTGTTAGTGTGTTGTTAGCACATGATAACATGCTTGAGTTGCTAACATAACTCAGCATGTTATTAGCATATTTTATACATGACTAACATAGTTTGCAGATTCAAGTGGAAAAAAAACATGTTAGCATGTTGTTGACCAGAATAAACATATATTTAACATGTTGCTAACTCTTTTTTTTGTATGTGTAGCATATTTGTTTATCGTATTTTACATGTGTTTACTGGTATAATGAACAGGTTGCTATTATTTTTTGGCACATGCTTTACATGTTGCTGGTTTGAAATGTTTAAAATGTAGCTAGCTTGTGTTAACCTGTTTAAGCATGTTTTAACACTATACTAGGAAGCATTAGCATGTTGCTTCCATTTTTAGCCCATAGCTGACATTTCATGGCTGTTGCTATCATTTTTATTCAGTGAAAGAATATAAAATAAGAAAACTATACATGTGATCAGTTGGGAAAGATGTAACGTAGCATATTTGTCAAGCCAACATAATTACTAACCATTCTGAAAGGTTTAAGATTTAAGATTTCTTGTTTTGCCGCTTTGTATGCAACATAAAGTGGCCAAGTGACGAGCCATAAATCTTAAATATTTGCAATAGGACACACTACAGGACTTACACTGAGTTGAAGAGGTAGGCCCTGCCTTGACTCCCTTGAAAAGACTGCAAAGAAATCAAAACACAATGAAAGGTTACAAATGAAATCTGGCAAAACCCAGTCTAATAATATATGAATTAATCTCTTTCTGTCTCTGTGCATCCGAAAACATTGAAAAATAATACATATAATTAAGTAAATAAGACAAATAAAAATGACATTCCATTATGTTATATTTTTAAGTTTGTAGATGGAAATGAAAGTATAACGTTTAGTAAATACCACTGAAGTGAAAGTTTCTGATGTGGTGGATGAGAAAAAAATATCTAATAAAAATAAAAACCAAAAACTTTAAAAGATATGTACTAGAAGTGTGTGTAATTGACCAAGCGATACCTTAGTATTTTTTCGATATTCGATACATTTAAATTGGATTCTACATTATTTATCACTAATGATCATAAACAATATTTTCCTAAAGTGTGTTTTTGTGCAGGTACGTTGGCCTGTAATGAATAAATAAATGACAACAAAACAATAAAAAACAACAACAAACACTTAATGTTATCGATAGCATTAAAACAAACACACACAGACACTGTCACGATCACCAGCGATCTAGCCTATGCAATTCTACAATTCTACCACAGAACTGAACTACAACTACCATGATGCTTAGCGCCAATCAAAACTGTGACAGCTGCAAACTATCTGGACTGATACACATACACACAGGAGATGATCATTCAAACTGATTACGAGGGCTATATACACAGCAAGCACACACAGAGACTTTGCTGGGACTTGTTAGTCTGTAACACCACAAAACGTTTCTTTGTCTAAGGCTTTCCGTGTTTGATCCTTACTTTGTTTTACCGTTTATATTGATTCTTTGCTGCCTGTACTGACCACTCGTTTGTGACTACGCTTCTGGATTTCCCTGTATGTACCCATTTGCTCTTGTGTCTGACCATTGCCTGCCTGACTTCTTCTTAATAAAAACTGCACATGGATCCTTAACTCCGTTGCCCGCATCCTTATGCTACACACACAAACACGCGTGTGCACAACATTCATATAATTTTTTTGCCTGTAGAATCCCTTAAAGGCATTTATTTGTATTATTTTGAGCTTCTTGCATAAAACATGAAGTTTATTTTTGACTGATCTTTGATTTTTTTCAACTCTTAAAAAACGCCGAATTGGCTAAAGTGTGCTTTACTTTACGGCTGCACAATTTGTTAATCTTTCGGAAAAATTAAATTCCCTTTGCTTCATGACCTTGGTGGATCAGATTTCCCTGTACTGATGTGAAACAGGGGCAGGGTCGTGATTACAGCCGTCTGAAGCTGTTTGGCCATATGGATGTAGTTCAAAACATCATTATGGTGCTTTGATTTTGGATCAGTTGGACATAATCACATGTTTGGAGGTTTTCATTCTCTATCCTAAAACTAATTAACCATTAAACCTGATTGAGACACCTGGGTGAGCACTTGAAATATAATACATTAAACACCTAAACGTAATCATAGACCTATTTAAAGTATGAAGTATTTTCTGTGAAAAAGTGGCTCAAACGATTCATTCCGATCCATATATTAAAATAGACAGTCTCAGTAGATTCACCATAAATCATTCAGAACTATTAACATGAAGTAGAGAAGAATTTATCATTTTTAATAGTAGTTTTAAACAGTTTTAATAGTATTTTTTACTTGTGCGACATACATAGAATCTATTCGGCTGTGTTTTTTTTCCCTGATGACTTGGATAATCGAAAATGACTACAATAATAACACTATGTGATGGCGATAACTGTATTTTTTTTCCAAAACCTTGCACTTTTAAACACATTCTTTCATTTTCCTTCGCCTTAGTCCCTTTATTCATCAGGGGTCGCCACAGTGGAAGGAACTGCTAACTATTCCAGCATATGTTTTACGCAGCGGATGCCCTTTCAGCTGCAACCCAGTACTGGGAAACATCCAAACAATTTAGTTTACCCATTTCACCTATACAGCATGTCTTTGGAGCGTGGGGAAAACATGAGGAGAATATGCAAACTCCACACAGAAATGCCAACTAACTGTGGCTCGAACCAGCGACCTTCTTGCTGTAAGGTGACAGTGATAACCACTGAACCACGTGCCGCCCTTTTAAACACATACTTATTTAAATTGTTAGTCCTTCAAAATTAGCTGACATATTAAAGAAAGGCCACAATGTATAAACAGGTAAAATACTGCAGGGCAAAATCCAAATCCAAAGTAACGAATGAATTGAAAACATTTAAATATGTATAAAATCTGAAAACATGGTAAAAATCAGGCGGCAACAAGGGCTTTTCTTTTTCTGGATTGCTTTACAAAACACTGTTGGTTGGGATTAGGGAAGTGGGTAAGCACTGGTCAATCGGAACTTATTAAACACTATCGGTTGGGTTTAGGGAAGAAGGAGGTTGGGTCAGTCGATCAGTCAGTCAGTCGACAGCGGCCTCTGGTTGTATTTCCAAGTTACAACAGATTTACTCCCTTTTTTAAAATGTAAAAAAACTAATCTCTTTTCACACTGTATCTGTTTTAGTACATCAAAAACACAAGCCTCCTATTATACAAAACTCTATTAACCGACTTTGAAGCTGCTACAATTACGATGTCACTCCCTTTATTTGATTCAAAGGGAGTCAAACTAATTAAAATGTAATTATCATTTGATATTCGGCTCTGCCTCTGCCACTCTATGATATATATTAGAGTGAATAAGCTCCGCCTCCACAGAAGATCCATGCCCACTTTTAGTTCACTGCCCTTTCAACCTCGTTGATATGTAAGGTAGTCTGCCAATCACAGCAGTGGGCATTTACTTCTGAGTCTACAATTGGTCACACTTATTCAAACAGAGCATTCTGATGAGGGGTCAACAACAGGACAGAAAATACTTAATCACTTCTACATTATAATGATTTTATATAAAAAATGTGAATGTCATTATACTGTAAGTGTCTTCAGAGAACTATAGAAACTAAAACACAGATTTTGTTCCTGACCCCTTAAAAGTATTAAGTAAATAAACTAAGTGCATAATTATGAAGATGAGTCAACTTAATAGTTCCAGTTTACAACAGATTTACTCCTTTTTTTAAATGTAAAATTACTAATCTCTTTTCACACTGTACCTGATTTAGTGCTTACATCAAAAACACAAGCCTCCTATTATACAAAACTCTATTAACCTACTTTGAAGCTGCTACAATTACGATGTCGCTCCCTTGATTTGATTCAAAGGGAGTCAATTTAATTGAAATTTAATTACCATTTGACCCTCGGCTCTGCCTGCAAAGCTCTCCATCTCAAACGCAAGTGAGGCCGGAAGCCACTGGCTTTATTTTGCATGCGGACGACTAACGAACAAATCAAAACCAAATCTGGACAATCTGTAAACACACAAACGCTCCACCGAAAACTCGGAAACAATCAGCAGACTTGAGTGTTGCATTATGGGTATGTCATGTAGAGCTGTGATTATTGTGACTCTTGGCACACAAAAAGCCCAAACGATGACCTGCTTCCTGTGATCCTTGATTGTGTGACATACATCGAGCAGTCGAGTGACTTACTGACCCACTTTCTGCCTGCCGATAACTGACAAAACCTCCTACGCACCACACTCGCATTGTGAATTACAGGTGCTATTAATAATCCTTGACACATATTTCACACGTAATGACACACACCTCACAAATAGGCACCATATGGGGTTTAAAAGTGTGCCAGGGGAGGTGTGTGTGTGTGTGTGTTACAACGACAGCAGGATTATACAGTAGGTTGCACTAATAAATATGGACTTAAACTATTCATCCGAGAATGGGTCGATTTAAAAAAAAGGAAAAAGTTCTTCATTACATTTAATAATGCCACACAGTTTCCACCTATCAGGTCAGTAAGAATTTATTATATATAGTAAAAGAAATTAACTGTTAATTAATTTAATATATTTAAAAATATATAAAAATGAGGGTTGGGCGTTGTCGACCAATTTGGCATCGTACGATGTCTAATGTGAAACACTGTGATGGACGATAGCATCGTCGACATAGGCAGTGAATTAATTATTTATGAATTAATTAATTATTAGAAGGAGGGGAGAAGAAGAGATATGAAGACCTTGCAGACACATGTAATGATGCAGGATGGTGCGCATTCACTTAGACAGCTGGCAGAGGAGGCAGAGAAAGGGAGCTTCTGGCTATGGCTTCCGAGGAAAGACAAGTTATCGGGGAAGGCAAGGATCCTAGGGTTGGCTGCAGGGGGTGGTAGGGAGACGTCCCTGCCATTGCTCCACCACCCGGAGATGTTCCGGGATTAAAGGGGTGAAACATCAACGATGGGTGACTCCTGGCTGATGACCCTGCAGCCTGCCTAAATGGCACCGGCGGAGGTGTGTCAGGCAGAAATGTCTTGCACGTAGTTCTACCTATGCTTACATCATTCATGAATAATTATTTAATTCATAAGAAATTAATTATTTGTAGCCTACAGTTTCAACTACCTGACCCGCATGGTCTTTGTTTTAACCATAACCAAATCATAAATAAAAATAAGTAACACACAAATGACCACCTGTCAATCACTTTTTCCGCGGGACTCTGGCATGAACAGGCAGAGTGATCTGTGTCGTTATAATGGTGTCGACACACTTGGTTGGTAATAAAGGTGCACAACCAATAGTATCTGAGGTTTCCGCTAAAATTACTAAGTACAAGCAAGAAAGCGAAAGATTGAAGCAGTGTACTGATGCTGTGATACGTTACCTGACAGATTCAAAAGACTGAAGAGTCATTAGATAGAGACAAGATTAATTAAATATCAGGTTTAACAACTATAGTGAGACGCAATCCAGTGGTACATCCTTGATAAACTGTCCTACGTGCACTGGTCTCTGGTGTTTTGTGCTCAAAGCACCCGCTGACTGCCTGGAGCTCAGACATGCGCATATGCTAGAGCGCATGACAGAGTGTGCGTCTGTGTGTGTGTGTGTGTGGTTACGTGATGTGCATTTTCAGTGGTATAGTGAGGACGGAGGGCAGTTCAGAAAGACTAAATGAAATGCCAGTATTGATGTGGATTGTTTTCATTCTAAAATGCCATTTTAAACTCTAAGTCTAAGTGTGTATTCTTCGCAAGCCGAAAATTTTTCGCGAGCCGGCTCAGCATCGTGATGTCCATCGGCCATTGGTGATGGACAGTGGCATCGTCTATAGACCCAACCCCAATAAAAAGCGAATTTTTTTACATTATAACTCCAAAGTTGTTATAGCTTTATAAATTCTATAATATAATTTTCAGTGTCAGTGTGTGTTTGGTTGTTAAAGAAATATTTTTGATTATAGTTATTATCAATGTTGAAAGAAGACACAACTTTTCTACTAGGACTTGATACATTTCAAATGATTTGTTTCAATAATATTACCTTTAAAACAAGTTTATTAATAAATATAGGACAATTTCCCCCCCCCCAATTTGAATGGTAGTCTCAAGTATAAACTGCAGACCAAAAAATACATTTATATTCATAATTTTATGCAGGTGTTTAGATTTGTACTCAGAAATTAAAAATACATGTAAATGAGCTCTGGCATTTTTAATGAATTCTTGTCATTCCAATAGGTTTATTCAATCATTTTCCTTCGGCTTAGTCCCTTTATTCATCAGGGATCGCCACAGTGGGATGAACCGCCAACTTATCCAGCATATGTTTAACACAACGCATGCCCTTCCAGCCGCAACCCAGTACTAGGAAACATCCATACACGCTCATTCACACACATACACTACGGACAATTTAGTTTACATTCAGCCAGTTGCTAGGTGAATTGAATAAAGGAGTACTAAGCAAAACTGTTTCTACTTTTCTATACTTTTAATATACTTTTAATATGAGAATATCTTAATTCTCAGCAAAACAACTGTACAATGAGTACAATTGTTTGCATTCAATCCTTCGTTATTATAAATTTCCATAATTGCAAAGCCTGTATTTTGGAATTTTTTTGGAGTCCATTTAGAATTCCAAAATGGAAATCATTTTTGTTTTTTATTGCCATTAATTGTTTTGAAATTCAAATGACACTTATACACCTGTGTTTTTATTTCTGTAATAAATATGACTTTCAAGCCAACAGTTTGAGGATCTTGGTGATTTATTGCGGGCATGTTGTTTAATAATATACTATGAGTTGAACAAAAATTCTGATAAACAATCATATTTTGAATTTAAATAGTGCTTTGTTTTGAGTTTACATTCATTTTACATTTTGAGTCTTTTAATCGCAATTAATTGCAAAAAAAAGTGTGATTAATTGCTATTTTTTTTTTAACGATTGACATCACTATTGCAGCTTCAGCTCTTTACTCCACTCTGATTGGTCACACTAAAGCCTCTTTCAAACTGCGAGCCGTTTGAAGTGGCAAAGCGATAAGCGACCGTTCATTTCAACAAAGAGTGAATGACTTCCGACGACCTCCACCTATGTGAGCGACAGCAATCGTTGGTGACCAGGTGGGCATGTTGAGCGGCGCAACAAAGTTGAGAATCTTTCAACTCTATGCAAATGAAGAGCGACATTCTTGAGGGACAGCCAATAGGAGCACCAGCAGAGCTCATGTGATCCTCTCTCAGCTTGCTCAGAGGCTGGTTGTATTCTCCGTGCTGTAGATGTGCAAACTCTGTGTCGGCAGGCAGCTACAAAGTCGCTGCTAGTGTGAATATGGCATTAATCAAAAAACTATTTAATCCCCTGTTTGATTTCCCATGTCTCTTCTGTGTGGCGTTCTAGCAGTTCATACATGACATAGATTTACTAGTGATCACAGAGCCGTGCTTGTCTGGCAAGATGTGGATGACAATTGCAGCTTTAGCTAAATTACAAGTTTAATTTCTGATTTCTTGTGCAGCGATAAAAAAGTATAATAGTGGCACTTTAAATCACTGACTGACCTTTGAGATGAGCTCGTCGTGGTTGGCCAGGTGCGCTCGGCAGTGAATGCAGCTGTATGTGCGATGGCAGTGGGGCAGGTAGGCCTGAAAGGTTTTGGAGCGGGTCATGGCGACGGTGGCGGGAGAAACAGTGCGGGGGCGCAGCAGGAAGGGCCGATCAGCCCAGGACGACTCGCAGGAGAAACAGTGGAGCACACAGGTGAGGGCCGTGGTGAAGCTTCAGAAGAGAGGAGATCACACCTATGGAGGACACAAAACACACACACATGCACTGTAAATAATGCTCAGATTCTTGCACAGACAAATCGTTTCACTTCATAAGACCTTATATTATTGTTAGGAGCCAAATGTATTTATTTTGTTTTGCCTGTATCTTTTTTTTCTTTTTGACTCTTAAGGTGGTGGTGGCTATTGACTTAAATTTTATGAATCACCAAAGACCACGTGTAACGTCCCCAGTCCGTCACTCTCCTTCCCATTCACCTAGACCGTCCTCCAGCCGTGCACAATCCCCCGAGTACTGATTACCACCTGTTGCCAATCTAGCCTCACCCATATAAGCTCCCTTCATCTTCACTTTCTTCGTCGAGTATCGCACATCCACACATGGACACGATCACCCAAGCCTTCCTACGAACTCTCCTGAACTCCCTCCTGTGCTCCGCTATCGCTCCGCATCGGCTCAGCCTGGATCTTTGTCTTCAGCCTCCACTCAGGGAAGTGACTCTCTTACTCGCCTGTCTGGATCCCCATTCCTAAAGACTGCCTTTGCCTTACATACTACGTATGTTTCTGATGTTACAGTAATAAATACTGTTTACTACATCTGCCTTCCTCTCCTTCCTCTGATCGTGACACCACGATTGTAGTACTACATTTTAGTACTACAGTACTATGGATCAACTTATATATACATATATACTCACCGCCGACCACTCTATTAGGTACACCTTACTAGTACCAGGTTGCACCCCCTTTTGCCTTCAGAACTGCCTTAATCCTTCGTGGTATAGATTCAACAAGGTACTGGAAATATTCCTCAGAGGTTTTGTCCATTTAGACATGATAGCATCGCGCAGTTGCTCCATATTTGTCAGCTGCACATCCATGATATGAATCTCCTGTTCCACCACATCCCAAAAGTGCTTTACTGGACTGAGATCTGGTGACTTTGGAGGCCATTTGAGTAAAGTGAACTCATTGTCATGTTCAAGAAACCAGTCTGAGATAATTCGCGCTTTATGACAATGACGTGTTATGCAGCTGGAAGTAGCCATCAGAAGATGGGTACACTGTGGTCATAAATGGACCTGGTCAGCAACAATACTCAGGAAGGCTGTGGCGTTGACATGATGCTCAGTTGGTACTAATGAACCCAAAAAGTGCCAAAAAAATATCCACCACACCATTACACCACCACCAGCAGGCTGAACCATTAAAACAAGGCAGGATGGATCCATGCTTTCATGTTGTTGACGCCAAATTCTGACCCTACCATCTGAATGTTGCAGCAGAAATCGAGACTCATAAGACCAGTCAACATTTTCCCACCCTTCTATTGTCCAATTTTGGTGAGCCTGTGCGAATTGTAGCCTCATTTGCTGTTCTTAGCTGGCACTCGGTGTGGTCTTCTGCTGCTGTAGCCCATCCGCCTCAAGGTTGGACGTGTTGTGCATTCACAGATGCTCTTCTGCATACCTCGGTTGTAACAAGTGGTTATTTGAGTTAATGTTGCCTTTCTATCAGCTCGAACCAGTCAGGCCATTTTTCTCTGACCTCTGACATCAAAAAGGCATTTACACCCACAGAACTGCCGCTCACTGCATATTTTCTCCTTTTCGGACCATTCTCTGTAAAGCCTAGAAATGGTTGTGCATGAAAATCCCAGTAGACCAGCAGTTTCTGAAATACTCAGACCAGCCCGTCTGGCACCAACAACCATGCCACGTTCAAAGTCACATGCCATGTCTACATGCCTAAATGCATTGAGTTGCTGCCATGTGACTGACTGATTAGAATTTTTCGTTAACAAGTAGCTGGACAGGTGTACCTAATAAAGTGGCCGGTAAGTGTATATAGTGAAAGTCAAAATGATTCACCCTCCCGTTATAAAAAATAAAATAAAAATTCCAAACAATGATTAACAGAGCAAAGAATTTTTCACAGTATTTCCTATAATATTTTTTCTTTTATTTGTTTTATTTCAGCTGTACTAAAAGCATTTTTTAATTCTTTAAAAAAACATTTTAAGGTCAATATTATTAGCCCGCTTAAGCTATACAATGACTTGCCTAATTTACCTAATTAACCTAGTTAAGCCTTTAAATGCCACTTTAAGCTGAATACTAGTTAAAATATCTAGTAAATCAGAAAAATGTATAGTTGTGGCCAAACATGTTTGTTACCCGGCTTTAATAGATGGCTTCCCTATTAGAAAATTTGACTAAGTGAACTACAACAGTTCAACTAAAATGATAAAAAAAGTGTAGTGGCTCCTTTAAGAAAGACTCGTCATCCTGGGCAACTATGTAAATAAATGAACGAAGATGCAAATAAAGAACAAACATGAAATATTCAAGAACCTTCAACAGTTTATTCATACACTTTTTGCTGTCATAAATGATGCAGATTGATGCGCGCGTGTGTGTGTACGTCACAGACAGTGAACACAGCAGACGTCATTCACAGGAACACGGTGCAAATGCAAGCAAATATGCATGAATCAGGGCGCCTGTGAGCTGTCGTCTGTCAGCTAACTGTGATTGTGTGGTGCCGTGCTCATCCTGGCCTCGGGTTAGAAAGGCCTGCGCTCTATGAGAGGCGGCTTTTTAATGCAGAAAGCTGGAGACCTGCCAACGATGTGAGCTCAAGCACACAGAGACAGTCGGACAGCAGAGCGTATGTGATTTCAATACTCGTCTCTGTTTAACAGATTCAACCCTTTAGAAATGCGGTTCGCTTAAACAAAACACTTCCATGGATTATCAGGTTAAAATGTTAACTGGGATGTCAAATAAAGTTTAATGTGTTACATAACAACTGTAAACTGTAACTGTAAAAATGCTGTTTGGGAAACCAAGAGCAAATACTAAAGTTATTCAATTTTATTTAAATTTTGATCAATGCTATAATGCAATTTCCTCATTCAGAGTTATTTACAGTGTTAAAGAGTTGGATTCTCAAGCAAATCAAAGACCAAGTGTTAAAACTGGACTTCTTCGTTCAAAAGTTGGCACTAGCTTTGTAAAGTTTTTTCAAACATGGCTTAAGTTGACATTATTAAAGGCAAACTCCACATTTTTTTAGAAAAAGACTTATTTTACAAGTAACCTAGAGTTAAACTGTTGAGTTTTACCATTTTTGAAATCCATTCAGCCGATCTCCAGGTCTGAAAGGAGCACTTTTAGCTTAGTTTAGCATAAATCATTGGATCGTATTAAACCATTAGCATCTTGCTTAAACATTTCAAAAAAAGACTTTGTATCATTTTCCTTTTTACAGCTTGAGGCTTCTGTTGTTATATTGTGTAGTAGGACTAATACAAAATGAAAAGCTGCTTTTTTGTAGGCTAGGAACTATACTCTCAATAATAATCAATGGGGTAATAATCAGGGAACTTTGCTGCTGTACTATGGCTGCAGCAGGTGAAACGGAGGCTGTTTTCAGGTGCTACATAATATAATGCATAATATCTGCATAATATAATGTCTGTTGTACTACTTTGAGTCATTTTTTGGTACTCAACATTAATATGAGATTGGGCAAAATTAGCACAACAAGGATGATAAATGTAATAACAAGAACATAGTTTTTTACATTTGTACAACTTTGTGTTTTTGGAAAGTTCTGTGTATGAAAGAGATCATTGTCAAAACAATCCACAAAAAATGACTGAAAAAGCAATGTTATGTATGGCAGGTCAGGTGACGATCTCAATTTGTGAAGAAACATTATGGGCTCTGTTTTAACGATCTAGTGAGAAAACATTTAAACAGACCATCTGCAGCGCGAGGAAAAAGAATGAGCCTCCTCCATTCGACCTCTTTACTTTTAATTCTTTACTTTCGTGGAAAAGGAAACAGTGAAGACATCTATAAGCCTACATATTTTATTTCGTTTGTTACTATTTCTTAATTCAGTTCTAATTTCTAATTAATAAACGAACAATAATGAAGAGTAATCAAAAAATTCTATCCAAACACACATCCTATTCTTATACCCCATATGGTGATACAGACGTCTCCAAAACCCGAAATATGGACAAATCTAAACTTCTTTTTATTAAAACAAATATAAATGTACATATAATAAATAATAACAACAACATTATACGAAAAGCAAATTGTCATGAATAAACTGAAAAAAGCCCCAGAGATGAAGGCATAGAGGCATTGTTTTGATATTTATGTAGAAAATAATAATTTTTGTAATATTTTAATCCTTTAATTTTTTTGTTTGTAAAGATATTTGCGTATTTTGCTCTACATCCTGTGTGTATTAAGCAATGTGTACTCATTTAAGGTGCACAACTAATGTGCTCTGCGTTGGACTTTAGACCTGCTTTCAGCTGGTCAATTGCGCAGTCTATATTAGTTCCTCAAAGTAGCAATGTGCCAACAATGCGCCTTAACACACCTCCTTTATAGACCGGAACACCCATGAGTTCACAAAGCGGCACAAATGGATTTACTATATAGACAACGTGACGCAAAACGGGAAAATTGGGGTTGCGTTGGTCTGAAAATAGCAACAAAACGCACCAAACATGTCTTGCACCTTATTACTCCGGGTGTATTGCACACATATGGTCCTATAGTTGTCCTATAGTTAACTTTTGTTGCTTACCAAAAACTTGCACATTTCTATAGACTTAACATGTGGGACACTATTCTTTTCCCCAAAACATCTTATTTTATTTATGTGGCAGCAATAATGATGTTATTTTCAAAAATGTGCACTTTAAAAACTGATTCTAAATGTTTCTTTTGTTTTTAAATCCATATTTATATCTTTTTAATTAAGTTTTTACCTGAAACTAGACTTAAATAAAAAGTCAATAAAACTAAATACTTTTAAAAAAAAAAGAGTATTAAAAAATTGCTTAAACGCTTCCAAAGCATTATTCTTAGCTGATAAAAAGCAAATTGGAAGCATTTAAAGTGGCAGATGATAAACTGTATTTTGCGACTAATAAACAACAGTGTCACCGGCTAGTATGGATGTTAACATAGTTATCTATTATTATTCATGTCAAATGTATGGTGGCCTGTTGTACGTTTTTGAATTAGACAACTTCTGGTCACTATTCACTTTTGATGTATGAAAAAGTGCAGCCTGAGCATTCTCCTAAACATCTCATTTTCAGTCATACAATTTGAAAAGACACAAGGACTTAATGATGACATAAGTGAAGACTAATTTAATGTGCTCTTTTGCAAACTCAATTGCAAACTGACTTATTTTGTGTTCTCTTTTGCGTCATTGTGGCATGCTGGCAGCTCTGGATGAGATTTAAGGCAGAACTAATTACTAAAAGAATCCACAGGCATCTCATTTAATTACCCAGAAGCGCGGACAGCTATTTGCCAGATCAAAAAAAAGCAGCTTGTGAGTGACATCATCTGATATTTGAATTCCAACCACATCTCTGCAAACCAACGTAATTATCTCATAAACAAAAGCATTCGTTGGTCGTTTGTGACTCAGCAAGTCAGCAAAAAAAAACAAAAACACTGTTAAGGTCATAAAGCACGTGTGCATGAATACAAACAGTAACACTTTACAATAAGGACTCGTTTGGTAAGACAAGTTAACATGAACTAATGATAAAGAAAAAGCATTTACTATATTAGTTGATGTTCACATTTGTGTGCTGTTGGGGATGTTTTCATCCACTCCGGGGTGATTTTCAGTCTTAATTTGGGTACAACTTTCTCTGTGTTTTTGGTGACAAATCTTATTTTGACACATATTTTAGAAAAATGCTTTGATTTAAAAAAAAAAATCAAAAACACTCTATGGGCAAATTGACTACCCTTTCGTTATGTACGTGGCTCTTTTTGTCCCATTGACTTCCATTATAATGACACTTTTGAATTGTAAAGCCATGACAGCATATAAACATGCATTCTTGATTGTTGCTGGTTTTCCCAGCTGGGTTGAGATAACATTTTTACTTTTTACAGTTGATCATCAATCAAAGTACAAATAAAGTCTTGTCACCCAACCAAAATTTAGGAACAACAAATAATAACTTGACTTCTAATTGATCATTTGGTATCAGAAGTGACTGATTACACTTATTTTACCTAAATAAAATATGATTGTGCCTTGGTTTTTAATTATTTAATTAGGATAGTAAGGTCTGACTTTGTTAGACAAGTCTTGTCACTTAGCAGAAATAATGTACAGTATAGAATATAAAGTCATGGTGCAGTGGCAAAAGAGTTAACTTTGTGTATGACTCTCATGAGCTTGAAGGACTGCATCCATACATCTCTGCAATGACTCAAACAACTTATTGATGAAGTCATCTGGAATGGCAAAGAAAGTGTTCTTGCAGGACTCCCAGAGTATAAAAAGGTTCTTTGGATTCATATTCAATGCCTCCTCCTTCATCTTACCCCAGACAAGCTCAATAATGTTCATGTCTGGTGACCGGGCTGGCCAATCCTGGAGCACTTTGACCTTCTTTGCTTTCACAAACTTTGATGTGTAGGCTGAATTATGAGAAGGAGCGCTATCCTGCTGAAGAATTTGCCCTCTCCTGTAGTTTGTAATGTAATGGGCAGCATAAATGTATTGATAAAGTACTTGTTGATGTTGCCATCCACTCTGCAGAACTCTTAAACGCCCCCATACTGAATGTAACCCCAAACCATGATTTTGTCTTCACCAAGCTTGACTGATTTCTATGAGAATCTTTGCTCCATGCGGGTTCCAATATGTCTTCTGCAGTATTTGTGATGATTGGGATGCAGTTCAACAGATGACTCATTGGAAATATCTACCTTCTGCCACTTTTCCAAATGTTCAACTAGAACTCAAGTTATTATTTGTTGTTCGACGACAAGACTTTTATCAGGTAGTAGGAACACTTCCCAAAAGACATTATAATTTGAATGGTATCTGCGCTCAGGTTAGTCTGTTTTTTTTATTATTCCCGAGGTTTCCATAATCCTGGACCATGCCGTATCCTGAGCAGCTGCTGTGGTGGTCATGGAGGAGTGGAGAGCATGAGACAGATTCTTGTAAGAATATCCCTGTGACAGACGAGTCCTCGCATTGTTCCCAAAGGGCCAGCCTGTTGACCAGCCGGTGACCCACCTGTGGTCTCTCCATGATGGATGTCCAGCGTTCTCCAGCCCCGGCGCCATAGACTGCAGCTCTGCACAAGACGTCTGGCCATAGGAGAAATGGTCGTGCCCAACTGAGCCTGGTTTCTCTCGAGGTTTTTTTAATTCTTCACTTTCGCCAATTGGTGAAGTTTTTTCCTCACCTTTCCTCGATTATTAAACCACGCTGAAATGAACTAAACTGAACTTCAACACTGAACACTGGACTGACACTGTTTCAATTTTTTATAATGCATGTGAAGATGCTTTGACACAATCTACATTGTAAAAGCGCTATACAAATAAAGATGAATTGAATTGAATTGAATTGAATAGTATAGTGTGTGTGTGTGCACCAACCTTTGTGCACTTATCTTGATATGTCTGAGAAAATCAAAATAAGCATCTCAGCTCTCAGAAGACACTAAAGACAGTAAGTGTATTTATGCACGCACACAATAATCTGCTGTTATACTCCGCAGAACTCCACATAAAAGCCAGAAACTTTTTTTACACAGTTCTTCTTAAGGGTTAATGCTGCCAACTGATGATCAACAGTAAAAATGACACATTTTACCTCTTGCTAAAAAGGGGAAACCATCAACAATCGATGCATGGTTATGTGCTGTCATGGATTTGCAATAAAAAAATTGATAATAATGGAAGTCAATGGGGCAAAAACAGCCCCTAACATAACGAAAGCATAGTCAATTTGAACAATACACAAGGGTTTACCAATGCATAAACTAATCCCACATGGCTTGCATGAGAAACACCACAGGGCCTCAGCAAATTCAATTTAGACGACTCATAAAAGGCTGCGAGTAAGGTTTCCTAGGAAGCGATTTGCGATTCTGTGATTATATTTGCTTTGGCACAGATGCGATCAAACAAGCCTTATGAAAATACAGCCAGCAAGGATTCTAGACAGCAGACGCGAGGCTTGAAATCAGACTCTCCTCAGCATAATTAAGCACCATTGTGTTCGCGCTGCCATTAGGAACTCCGTATAATTCGGCCAAATTATACAGCAGCATCATTTTCGACATCATTTCCTCATGCGATTTCTAACGCGATTACGTTGGGTTGACAAAGGACGGATGCGGTGTGGGTATAAGGCTAATTGGAGGTAAAACAATTATAGGGGAATTAATGGAAGACGCGGTGGCTTGACTTCATTCAGATCTGAACAGATGAGATGAAGATAAACGGCCGTCGCCAATATAATTACTGAGGTCATAATCACTGAAATGGTGCCCACTTTGTCTCGGTCTGCTTTTGTCTGTTTACCATTTCACATTAGTCTGGAGCGGACACCAAACACACATATAATGAAGAGATCTCATTCATCAAGTGTCCAAACACGGCTGATCCCGTCTCTTCTGACTTTACAAAGACTGTTGTGACAAAACCACAGAATGTGCAATTCATTTTTTTTTCTGTGGCTTAGTCCCTTATTTATAAGGGGTCACCACAGCGGAATGAACCACCAACTATTCTGGGATATGTTTTCTGCAGCGGATGCCCTTCCAGCCACAACCCAGTACTGGGAAACAACTATGCACGCTCTCATTCACACACACACTTATACACTAAGGCCAATTTTGTTTATCCAAATACAATATGTGCAATTTAGTCAAATATAAGGGGAGACGCAACGGCTTAAAAGCCTATGTTGGTTAGAGTCGCAAACAAAATGATCAGAGATATAGGTAAATGTTGAGCAATAACGACTTTTGTGTGTGTGTGTGTGTGTGTGTGTGTGTGTGTGTGCATGGGTTGCTTTTCAATTAAGCATCAAAACAATAAAAGCGCAATTCAGGTTTAACTTTTGTTTTCGAACCAAAAATAACTTTTAGATATTTGATCATGATTTACAGGGGAAAGTTATTTATTATTATATTATTAGAAATTTTAAACAGGAATCCCATAATCACATTACAAAACTCTATTTAAGGATTACAGAGCAAAAAAAAATACTTATTGTACTTTTACCCTTTATAGGGTAAGAAACCATATATATCCATTGAGATCGACAATTGTTCCCAGAGATGGGTTGTGGCTGGAAGGGCATCCGCTGCGTAAAACAAATGCCGGATAAGTTGGCGGTTCATTCAGCTGTGGCGACCCCGGATTAATAAAGGGACTAAGCCGAAAAGAAAATGAATGAATGAATGAATGAGATCGACAATTGACATTGATTTTAAATATGTATATATGAGCAATTCCATGCAAATGTCAACTGTCATCATAAATAGTGAAACCTTTCTATTTTTTTTTGTGTATCCTTGTATTTTACAGTGCTATACAAATGCTCAAAAATGTCTCGGTCAATGTTTTCAAACAATTATATGTGATTTACCAAAATCTCACAAGTGGAAATTTCACATCCGTCACATCCATAACAGAAAATTGTCACATTTTTCTTCATAACTGTAAAAATGTAAATTAAAATAAAACCAACCATTTTTGTTCTATAGAAATCCAGACATTTTCCTTGTGATTATCATTATTTCTTTTGGGTTGTGCAGTTTAATCCACAGAATTTCGACAAAGTATGTTGTGCACTGTAAACTCACAGACTTTTTTCGTCATATCCATAACGCATGTTTATTTTCCTCATTTAAAGTACAAAAATTGTTTTCAGATTGATATTTTTCTGATCCTATAATTCTGTGTATATTTGTTTTGGAAAATGTAAACAGATGTTTCAATATAATGTTAACATATACCTTATCTGTGCATTTATGTTTTGAGTTTTTACTTCAAATGTCACATCCATAATGCTGGAATTGCTCATATATATATATATATATATATATATATATATATATATATATATATATATATATATATATATATATATATATATATAATTTTTTTAAACCATAGAGGTTCACAAGTTTTATACATTAAAAAAAACCTCACCAGTAACACCAGTACATTATGAAGGGTTAATTTATTTATTCATACTTGCTCATTCACTCATTGTTCTCCGGTTTATTCCCTTTATTCGTCAGGGGTCGCCACAGCGTAATTAACCGCCAACTCATCCAGAATGACACACATGAATGAGTGTGTATGGATGTTTCCAAGTGATGGGTTGCAGGTAGAAGGGCATACGCTGTGTAAAACATATGCTGGATAAGTTGGCGGTTCGTTTCGCTGTGGCGACCCCAGAGTAATAAACGGACTAAGCCAAAAAAAAATGAATGAATGAATCTCACGATAATTCGTATATTTTTGATTATGTGTCTAATTTTTACCATCTCATTCGCACATTTTAGCAAGATTTTCTCATCCCCAGTGATGACTTGATTTGGGGGAACGTCTTCTTTTAAAGGTCCCGTAAAATGCTTTGAAATGTGCATTTTTAATTTGACGTAATCTCTACTGAAACATCAAGAGAGGGCGGGACATAGAGTAGCCCCGCTCCTATATAAAAAAAAACAGCCAGTAGCATTTTGTTATTACCACAGCTCTGTCAGTAAGAGTGGTTGAGCTGAAGCACATCAAATGAAAAGCAAATAATAAGTATCTTGAGGGGGTGGGACATGTCAGATACTAGAGAGCATTTGATTGGTCAAGATTTGATGGGAAACTGAAGTATGAGGTGGCATGATAAAACAGGTGATCCATTTAGTCAGAAGTGACAAACTACAAGCTTTACATGTTTATATCAGCTTTATATTTTCAAAATGCTAATTTTGTCACTGTTTTGGAGCACATTAGTTTATAGATATCCTTAAAACTAACAGACTGAAACTAACATTGCAAAAAAAAATATATATATATTTCACAAGACCTTTAAAAATGGTATGTTTTTGTAGAAGTGAAATCTTTTGAATTCATACAAACAAACTGTTAGCCAGGGCGCCACGGTGGCGTAGTGAGTAGCACGTTCGCCTCACAGCAAGAAGGTCGCTGGTTCGAGCCCCGGCTGGGTCAGTTGGCATTTCTGTGTGGAGTTTGCACGTTCTCCCCGTGGTTGCGTGGGTTTCCTCCGGGTCCGTAGTGTATGAGTGTGAATGAGTGTGTATGGATGTTTCCCAGAGATGGGTTGCAGCTCAAAGGGCATCCGCTGCATAAAACATATGCTGGATAAGTTGGCGGTTCATTCCGCTGTGGCGACCCCAGATTAATAAAGGGACTAAGCGGACAAGAAAATGAATGAATGAATGAATGAACTGCCATTTTTCTGCCAATACATACAATAGTTACTTTCCTTGTGAGTTCAGATTGATTACACATCAATATTACCTTCCTCCCAAAGTAGTACTGCACTAATAAAAATCAGATAAATCCCTGTTTTTAATAAAAGCGCCAGTTATGCAACAGCAACACGTACATCAGTGCAAAATCTGCTTTTAATAAATTGCCTTGTTTGCCTTGCTCATTTAAATGCAGATCTCAGGCAGTAAGAGGGCATCTAAACAGACCACGAGGACCCCTGGACAGGTGGCGAATCCCTCCACCCCCCTTTTCCCCCCAATCCCTCACATAATACACAGCCGGCGGCTCCCATAATAGCACCTTTTTTTGCTGTCCTTTGAAATCTGTCAGCACAAATTAAAAAGCTCCTGCTGCGTCCGCACATATGCTGTGATATTTAGCTCGGACTAAATTGTCGATTATACATCTAATGGATTAACGCTTTGTTTGACATTGTCCCTGTTAAAGTAATTACAATAAGACAAATCTGAATTGCTTAGTAAATGCACACTGCTCACACATGCAATTGCATATACAGTACGTGACACACTGTTAGAGATTTTTCTTTTTTGCCAAATATCAAGTAATATTAAGTAAAGATCATGCTTAATGAAGATATTTTGTAAATTTCCTACTACAAATTTATCAAAACTTAAAGATGGATTAGTAATATACTAAACCTTGTTGATTAGTAATATAGCTAAACCTAATTTTAACAACTTTAAAGGTGATTTCTCAATATTTAGATTTTTTTTAACCCTTAGTGATTCCAGATATTCAAATAGTTACATCTCAGCCAAATATAATCCGATCCTAACAAACCATCTGAAAGCTTATTTATTCAGATTATGTATAAATCTCCAATTCAAAAATGTAACAATTATGATGGTCCAGGGTCACATAAGCAATTAACACGCAAAACTGAGTATCCAATCTGTATTTAAGAGCCAAATTGAGAGAAAATACAATCCCAAATTCAAGCAAAAATCTGAAATGACTTCTAAACTTATATTTCAAAACATATCATCTCTCTAGAGCCACCTTTTGTGCATTCATGTACAAGAATAATTGCACTTGTTCATTTAGACGTTGTAAAAACAAAACAAACATCATCTGAAAGCTTTTTTATTGAGATGATGTATAAATCTCAATTTCCAAAATTTGACAATTATCAGGGTTCAGGGTCACATAAGCAATTAACACGCAAAACTGAGTATCCAAACTGC
>CAIGQQ010011173.1:8687794-8708863 GCA_903798035.1 Danio albolineatus | reverse complement strand
CAGGGTCACATAAGCAATTAACACGCAAAACTGAGTATCCAAACTGCATTTGAGAGCCAAATACAGAGAAAATACAATCCTAAATTCAAGCAAAAATCTGAAGTAACTTCGAAACTTATATTTCATAACATGTTATTTCTCTAGAGCAACTCGTTGTGCATTCATGCTCAATAATAACTGCACTTACAGTACAGTCAGAGGATGTTTAAATCTCAATTTCAAAAATTTGACACTTAAGACTAAAGATTTTGTGCTCCAGTGTCATATAGACCGTTTCAATGTGGTCATGTCATTGGCCCATGAACATTTCCTGCTTGTTATCAAACTATTTCATAACTGTAACAAGAGGCAATTCAATCATGACTTCATGTTAACACAGTTATCGTAACATTATCAACATGTGTCTCTTTTTGGATTATCGGAAGCTATAGAAATTAAAAATGTAAAAGAGGAAATACGTTGGGACCATTGTTTTTGTTTACATCCTTCAAAATGGTCTATAAGCAATTAACATGCAAAACTGAGTGTGCAAAGACCCAAATAGAATAGAAACAGAATCCCAAATTCAGGACTTCTAAACTTATATTTCATCACGTATCATCATTCTAGAGACACTCTTTGTGCATTCATGCCCAAGAATAACAGCACCTGCACAAACATCTCAAGTTCATATAATGCCAAGAACCTACAGAAATACCCATGAATGTGCAGTGTGTGAGTGTTGGAATAAAGAGGGTCAGATGGAGAAACAGAAGCAGGGATCCAGGTCAGACGACTGTGTGTGTGTGTGTGTGTGTGTGTGTGTTTCAATGAAGCATCTTCTATGTAGGCCATAGTGAATGCCACCAGACTGACAGTGCAGATGGCAGCACCAGCTCAGCACCTCTGGCAATCACATCCTTGAAAACACCCACGGCTAAACCAATTCAGAAAATCCAGCTTTAAAAATGTCAACACGCTTAAGTGTCACTCACTTACGTGACAGTACACAACACAGCACGTCACTTAAGACACATGTGAAGTGGTCTAGCCTTTTAAGGGCACTTGTTTATGTATAGAATGTTTCACGTGATGCATAAAAAATTACTAAACAACATTAATAACCATGCACATAATAATAACATGCAAAAGCAATGTTAACATTACTGTAATAATGGTTTATTTTTTAGTATGAACACGTTTTCATTGTCATTTATCATGTAATACTGTAAATATGTGCACACTAAAATTAAACAGATTGGACTTATTTTAAATAAGCTTTGTTAAATTAATATAAAAACATCTTGGATAGATAGAAGCTGCGTTAATAGTGAATGACACATGCATTAACATTTGTTGAAGTGTCAACATTTGTTGTTAGTACGGTATTAGAGTCTTTATCATGTGCATAATAATCAACTAATTAACATAATTATTCACATTTCCATTATGCAATGATAGAGCTGTGTACGTTTTAAATAGATCCCCATAACTTATACCATAGGAACTGACATAACCAAACTCAAACCATAAGTTTACAGTACTTATAAGGTACATTTTTTATCAGCTGTCATAGTCTGCACGACACTAAACAGCTCACATTACATTTCTTAAATGCGAACTTCTTATTAAAGGTGTCACTAAACCTATTTAACGTGAAGGTATTACCTTTGAATGGAAAAAGACGCGCAGGTTGAGGTCTCCTCTTCTTCAAAACCGCAACTTCACGCAAAATAAAAGGTGATCATTCTTCACAACACAAAGTTTCCAGGTATCTTCCTCAGACACGCAGCGCACGCCGAGCAGCTCCCCGTAAATACTGCACGGTCGCGCATCGGGCCTGGCCATACAAGCTCCCAGTTTGATTGACAGCCAGGCAAGCCAATCGTTGAGACCAAACGGCCTAGCAACAATACGCTGATTGGTCAGCCTAAAAAATGGACGGGCCAATGAGCGCGTGAAGGAATATGCAGGCGAAAAACCAAAACATTCGTTATCTATGTGTCTCAGTAGTTAACGAGTAGTAAACTAAAAGCATTAGTATGTAATGGGTAAATCATAATAGTTTATCAGATATTACAATTTTTAGACATTATTTTTACACGTGACAATAACAAAGATTCAGGTCATCATAATAAATAGCGCCTCTCTGCGTCGTGTCTTTGCTTGATATTTTGTTAACTTGCTAGTTTATATACAACAATTGTACATTTTGTGAGATTGACATTGAAACGACTGCTCATTTATTTTTTGAATGTAAATATAGCAGAACCTTTTGGTCTGATTCATTCGAGTGGTTAAAGGTTCCTCCCAATTTTCTAAAAATGATATTTTCTTTGGATTATTAGGGAAAGATGGTAATATTCAATTTGTATTGAACAATATCCTAATTTTGGAGAAATTTTATATTCATAAATGCAAGTGCCTTAAAACAAAACCCGTTTTTAGTTTTCCAAAAAGAATTTTGTTTATACTGTAAATCTTTAAAGTTGCTAAAATCAAAATGTGGAAGAAGATTGTTTAATTTATTGGAAAAATTGAAATTAATAGAAGACCCGGTAGTATAAATATTTATTTTTCTTTTTTTTTCTTTTGTTTTTAGTTTTGTTTGTGTGCCTATGTTATGGTTTAAGTATATTTATTTTTATTTATTTTTATTAATTCGATTATTATTTGTGCTTTGTTCTATAAATGCAGATGATGTTAATCGTATTTTGCCTTATTGTATTTGTGTTATAATGCAATAATAAAAAAAATAAATAAATGAAAAATATCGTTTATATCTTAAGCAATTGGAAATATATGTATTTATTTATTTATATTTATATAGAGAGAGTTCAGACGCAAAAAACTCTGAAATTTTCTTTTAAAATTAGCTTTTTTTTTCAGGATCCTGTGTTTATGGCCACTTATTTTACTTCCATGATAATAAACATGTTATTATCATTGCCTTTAAAGTGAAATAACTTATTATAAACAAATGGGGCTAAAAAAAGCTAAGTTTAGAAGAATATTTTAGGGGTTTTGCATCTGAACTCTTCATATATATATATATATATATATATACATATATATATATATATATATATATATATAAAACCATAAAAGCCCACAGTAAACTAAATACAGATTTGCACAGATGAATTAAATTCTGTTTACAGTCATATTGTAGTCCAGTAATGACAACGTTTGCTGTTTGCTTCATTTTGTTCTCACTGCATGGTTTTATTGACAGTAAACACAATCTGTAATTGAATTGCCTGTATTTACAACCACTATTGTTTGTAAAGTTGAGTTTAAAAAAAGGAACTGAAACAGAAAATGCAATAAAGCATGGTGTCAACAGAATGATTCATAATATAAATGAAAAAAAGTTGTCCTACGAATGTCACATCAGTGTTTTAAAGTGCGTGGTTTGTGTTTTTTTTTGTTTTGTTTTGTTATTGTGGGGTAGAACTAGTCGTGTTGGCACGCAGAACGCCTCTCAGCACCCTGAAGTTAGCCAGTGGCTGGTTCTCCTTGGGAGGGTAGCAGGGACCACGATCTGTCACGTAGGCATAAGGGAAGCGCAGCACCCAGAGTCCATCAGAGGGCAGCACCACTTCAGGTTGCTCTGGATGGAAGATAGGACAGGGAGGGAGACCTGGCTGGACCTATAAGAGAAGATACGCACAAAACAGTATGGTTTAATGAAGAAAATATGAATCATATTGGTGGAAATCATTGTACATATTGTTACTTCAGGTTTATAGGGATTCACACAAAAATTAAGATTCTGCCTTCATTTACTCACCTTTGATTTGTTCCAAACTATTTTTTTTTATTCTGTTGAAAATAAATTAAGATATTTTGAAGAATGATGAAAACCTGTAACCGCTGATTTGAATAGTAGGAAAAACAAATAATATGGAGGTCAATGGTTACAGGTTTACAACATTCTTTAAAATATCTTCTTTTGTGTTCAACAGAACAAGAAAACTCAAACTGGCTTGTTACAAGTTTTTTTGGGTGAACTATGCCTTTAAAGTGTTCAGACTTGGTAGGTTGGTTCGATTAAAATAAATTAATTTAGTATAGTTCATTCAGTTTAGTGAGCTCCAAACAAAAAGACCAAAACAGCTGAAAGATGGATAAACTTTACCCCTTCAGCTCAATACAGGCAGCCGGAACAGTGCCTACTTGAACCAGATCTTTGTTTATGTGTGCAACAGAGAAATGCCTTGCACATTTTGTGAAATTTTCACAAGTTCTTTAAACTCATTGTTTGCTCGCCTTACACTGGTTTCTAACCTGTTTAAGTTTCTTTTTGAACACAAAATAAGTAGTTTTGAAATATGTTTGAAGGTGAAGTTTTAGTGTTTTTTCTCTACTATGGAAGTTAATGGTTACCCATTCCTAACATTCTTCAAATATATATTTTGTGCTCAACAAAAAGAAAAGAAAGTTATAAAGGTTTAACCACTTGACAGTGATTAAATAGTGAGTAAATTTTCATTTTAAAGAGTGAACTATCCCTTTCAGGATTAATAATAATAACACCATTACATCTAGACCAGGATTGTCCAAACTTGGCCCTCTTACCAGGCTTTCTAGAAACCAACCTGCTTCAACACACCTGCAAGGATAAGCTAAAATCTGCGGGACATCTCCGGGACCGAGTTTGGAGACCACTGATCTAGACAAAGCAACTGCATTCAGCACAACTTATTTAATTGTTTTGGATTTTCTGTTCTGTCACAAAATATATACATAATTTATTTTTTTTTGGTTGTACGTTTTTTCTTTGTAGTAGTTTAGTTCATTTTTGTTTTAAAAAGTACAGTGTGAATTTTTTATTTAAACAAAAAGAATCAATTAAACCAATCTTCAAGTGTGAACACAACCAAAGGGATAGTCTACCCAAAACTTATTATAAACCTTTAGGTTATAAACCTTTGAGTTCTATCTTCTGTTGAACACAAAAGAAGATATTGTGAAGTATGCTACAACCTGTAACCATTGACATCCATAGTAGGAAAAAATAAATACAATAGAAGTCAATGGTTACAGATTTTCAGCATTATTCAAAGTATCTTCTCTTGTGTTCAACAGAAAAAAACATCAAAGGTTTTAAACAAGTAAAAGATGAGTTTTTTGGTAAACTACCCATTTAAAGAACATACTAAACATGTCATACCTGTGGGTTTAAGACAATCTCAAGAGGAGCATCAGGAACAACAACGAAAAGTCGAGCCAGCTGAGCGTAGTGTGGCTTGATGCCTCGTCCCTGAGCGGGAGAGGGAATATACAGCGGCATATCCGAATTCAAGCATCTGGTCGCAGGCTCCTTTGGTCCACCTTGCCCAATCACTTTAACCACTTTATCAGGGCCAGAACTGAGGAAGCGGCGCCCTCTGCTGTCCTCATACTCAAAACCGACAAAAGCACGAGCTACATCATCCCGTCTGCGCCCTCGACCGATTCCTCCAGCACTGCCGCGCTTTCCTGCGGACGCTTTATTTGGTGCCGGCCAGGACGCCGGGCCTCCGTCCAGAGGTTCAAGGGATCCCACGTCTTCCTCTGAGCGGCTTCGAATCACTACATCCCACGGCAAGAGGAAAGCAGAGCCTGGGAGGAACCCAGGTTGCTCTAAACCAGTGAGGCTGTTGTAGGATTTGGCTGGACCAAGCTTAACAAGAGACCAGCTAGAGAACTTGGGCAACAATCCTTTAGGGCACCCAGAATGCAGCATCCCGGGAAGATATTCAACAGTAGAGGGCTGTCGGTCCACTAAGCTCGGCCTCTTCTCCTGTCCTTCGGCTCCGTCAGCGTATGCTCCAAGGCTGTCCGTTGACTGGCCCAAGCTGAGAGCGAGACTTAGACTCGTGCTTTCCCCAGGCGTGTGAGTGCTGGTCTCTTTCTCTTTCAGGCGATCAGCTTCCCCTGACGGAGGAACCTCTCCTGGTCTGGGCACCTCGTCGCTGGCAGGAGCCGGGTCAGGCGTGCTGGCTTGAAACACCGGGAAATTGATCCTTTCTAGTTTAGCACAACATTTCTCCTCAAGCATCTGTGAGCAGATGACAGAACGATGAAGAATATGATTACATTTTAATCATTTAGCAAACACGTTTATCCAAAACGACTTTCAAATGAGGATAAAAGAAGCACAACAGGTTAGCGTGGGCTGCTTTTGAAGCCTCAAAACTTTTATGAATCTTTTGTTTCGAATCAGTGGTTTGGATTTAGTGATTTCACTAAACAAGGCTTTGTTATGTCATTAATGTTTTGAGAATTTAATGGTTATTCACTTGGGAAGGAGGGATGTGTGTAATTCCCTTAAATTGAAATGAATCATGCAGGTTTATTCAGAAGATCGCCCCTAAAGGTTGTATTAGTTTCAGATCTACCTTGTTTCAGATCAGTTTTACTACTCGGTAGACATTTTAGTGATTGCGTTTGCAAAATGAAAAGGAATAATGTTAATTAATAGTCTCTTGTGCTATTTAGAATAGCCCACCATAGAACAAGCAAGATATAAGCCTTGATTACTAAGGAATCTGAACACTTAATATTTAATGATATATGATGATAAGCTAGGTACAGTTATAGGTAGGGCCACACGGAATCTGCGTGCGCAGAATTCCGCAGATTTCTAGCCTATCATTGATTCTGTGTATTTACTTGTGTAAATGTGTGTAAATTCATATTTATTCGGTTTTTTTATTAATTTCAATAATATTATTGACTAATATGAAAATATTCTATGATTTATTTACAACACAGTTTGTAAAGTAATATTTTCTGTCTTTTAGTAGAGATTTTATACGAGAGACTTGCTTTGTTTACCAAATAAAAAGGATCTGATTGAATTCGCATTGTAAACATTAAATAAATGTTAAAAAGGTATTACTTTTTATTTCATGTATTAAGGTTTTAGTTATGATACTCCCAAAATCATTCCGCAAAAATCTGCAGATTTTTAACAAAATACTCAGCAGAACTAGCAAAAAATGTCCGCAGATTCCGTCTGGCCCTAGTCATAAGTCATACATTCAGTTAAAAGTTCAAGTTTGAAGAATACACTTCTAATGCATGTTTTGTCTGGGTTTTGGTTGCATTAATATGGCTTTGACCACCAGGGGTCTGTACCATGAAGCCAGATTAGCTGGTTAGCCAGATAAGTTTCAGTTTACTGTGCACCAATCCAGCATTAAGTCTCAGAGCAGGTTATTCTTGCAGTGTAAGATACCATGGTAGCAAAGAGCAAATAAAGCTGAGATACACTCATTGTAACTAAAACCTGAGATTGGTGCTAATTAAACTCAACTGGCTACCCAGCTAATCCAGCTTTATGGTCCAGGCGCATTGTGTCCCTAGCTTTTGAAGGGTTTGAAACAGTGAATCATTTTGTGAAGCAATTAGTGCAATTGTTTGGAACTTTGAAAAGCTTCGTTTCTCCCATTACTGCTTTATAGCATGAGAACAGCAATATATAGACGCAATCGCAAGTCTAAGTTAGTTTATTTGATTTATTTTTTAGATCTTAAGCGTATGTAGTGACTTTATATGGTTTAAAAGAACAGACTATATTTACTCACTTGATAGAAGTCATAATTGGCGGCCTGGATGTCAAAGGGATCTTCTCTCGGAGACTGCTTCCTACCACAGTTACAGGAGCTTGTAGAGCGACCCCTGCTGTTGTGGTACAGAATGGGCGGGTTGTGCTCCATTTCTGGCTTCTCACCTGAAATTTAAAGAACAAATAGAGGTAAATGAGGTACAGAATAGTGTATCCTAACATGCTGTTTGATAACAGAAAGTAAATTTTGTGACTCCACAAACAGTTTGGGAATTAAACACACACAACAGATGCCAGGGTACAGAACAGATGACCAAATACAATTTATAAACTGGAGTCACTTTCGATAAGGCACACTGAAAAGAATTGTACATTTAATTGCATTTAAGGTAAGAGGTTGCAAACAATTTATTTGAGCTGAATTTAAACAAACAAACAAAATTTAATAATGTTCGACTTGATTAGTCACTTTTTTCATTATATATGAATAGGCCATTCTAAGAAGTCATGGGGTGTCTTTCCATTTCTATGCTGATGACAACCAGATTTACTTACCTATTAAAAGGAATGACCCTCTAGCTCTAAATGATGATAAAACAGAGGTGATTGTCTTCAGCCCTACTGATAACGTTCAGGCCACATGCCTAGATCTGGGCATCTAATATGCCTTCAGATCCCCCCGTGTGTGAAATCTGAGTGTCATCCTTCATTAAAACTAGACAAACAGATCAGTTCAGTTATTGGCTTCAGTTTTTAATAGGGCTGTGCAATTAATCGCAATCGCAAAAAAAAATCGCGATTTAAGCACATGCAATTTCTTAAATCGCATGTTAAATTAAATCGCTTAAGGCTGCAATTTTACCTATTAATTTATTTTTGTTCTTGTGCGCATGATTTTAATCTTTTAACCAATCAGACCTGGTGCAACACACCGGGCAATTACAGCTAAGCTAAGCGGGAGAAAGATGTTAACCAATCAGAGCTCACTCCGCGCATGACGAAGTTGAGCGGGAGAACCGAATAGGAGGTTTTGATTTACGTCAGTTTTTATTTATTGGTCTGACTAAAATTGAGGTTAGTTCATCTTTATTTCTTCATATTGTCTGTTTTAAGACAATTTATTACAGTTTTGTTGATCCAGCAGTGAGAGCTACTGTGTACAGTATGTGTTTAACTAGAGCTGAGGTTACTTCATCTTCATTCATTTTATGTTGTCTTTTTTAAAGACAATTTTACTACAGTTTTATTTATTAAACTTAATACTATGTTATTTCATTGTGAAATGTTTTGTTCTGCAATTCTTGTGCACTGAATACATTTAGAATGTGTGTGTGTGTAGCGCGTTTGAAAAAGCAAAAACAGCTGCCAAAATCGCAAATAAAATCGCAATCGCAATATATGTTCCAAAAATCGCAATATGATTATTTTGTCCATATTGCACAGCCCTAGTTTTTAATCAACTCCGCTTGCAGTCTAAAGTCATACATTTCTTAAATCCCACCACACTAGAGATGGCTGTCCACGCTGTTATTACGTCACGATTAGACCACTGTAATGCACTTTACTGTGGCATCTCAAAATCACAAATTTCTCACCTTCAGTTGGTCCAAAATGCTTCTGCTAGATTCATTTGTAATAGTAGGAAACATGACCACATTACCCCTCTTCTAAGAGGTCTCTATTGGTTGCCCAAACGATTCAGAATTGATTTTAAAGTGCTTTTACTGGTATATAAATCCCTTCATAATCTAGCCCCAACCTATTTCTCAGAGCTGTTGCGCTTTTACACTCCCGTAAGATCTCTAAGATCAAGTGATCAAAATCAGTGTTGCCAACTTAGCAATTTTGTTGCTAGCTTTGGCAACTTTTCATACTACCCTAGCAGCATTTTTTTCAAAAAGCACCTAGCAACAAATTTAGCAATTTTTACCATTCATTTGGCTACTTTTAGCAATTTTCAAAAGAGCAGCAGCTGCAGGCTTCACTCAGTAGAGTAGATTGCTAGCTCAGATTTTCATGACTGTTGATTTACTGATACTTGTTAACATGTATAATTGTTGGTAATTTAGGCAGCAATAAATTCCAAAAGTGCTATAATTGTTGTAACTTTCACAAATGTGTTAATTTCACAAGAGTAAGTACACAAGCTGTGATTGATTAAAAGAATGTAACTGTTCATTATCAGTGTTATATTTAAAAATAAAACATTCTTATCAAGAAGTGTTTGTATTACTTTTACAAATAGTCAACTATATTTTTCGTAAGAGTCTAAATGGACATACTTCAAATAATGTTTTCGCTGAGATGGCCAGTCAATTTGAGAAAACATTAATTATTTTGTATACCACATATAGATGTAGTCACGCAATGACATCACAGAGTAATATGTTAATAAGAACCTATTTATTGTGCATCTGGATGTAATGTTTTAGTATAATACATGGCGCCACAGAGAGTAGAGACATGATGGGTTTACGCTTGTCAGATGCTACGTGATGACGTCACTGATATGCAAATTAGTGTGTGACGTCATCTGGCAACTTTTAGCTACTTTTCATTGGAAGTGGTTGGCAACACTGATCAAAATCGTCTTCTAGTTTCTCAGTCCAGACTGAAACGTAGAGGGGATGGAGGTTTCTCTGTGGTGGGTCCTTGGTTATGGAACGCTTCGCCCCTTGAGATTAGAATAACTCCATCACTATCGTTTTTAAATCTCTCCTAAAAACGTACCTATTTAGCGTTTTCATATTATTTTAATAGTCCTTTCTACTGCTTTATTTTTAAATTGATTCAGTCATTTCTCTTGCCTTATTTTATGCTTCAATATTCTGTCTTTTCATGTTACTTTGTCTTATGTACAGCACTTAGGTCAGTCGTGTGGCTGTTTTTAAATGTGCTTTATAAATACATGAACTTGAACTTGTTTAAATCCAGCCCATATAAATAGTTTGCAAACAGTAACCTTAAAAAATGTAGTAAGTCCAATGAATCATCTTTTCCCTGATCTGCCAAATGCAGATCTAACTAGGCATGGGACGATAACCGTTTTCAAGGTATACCGTGATATGGAAAAGTCAAGGTTTTCATACCGCCAAAGTTTTCTGCTCTACCGTTCCTATGGTATGTGTAAGATTTTTTAATTTACATTTTTGGTTTAGTTTTTTAAGTTTAAACTGTAAAGACATCTGTGTTTCAATGATTCACATTCATTATTTAGCCCGACATGTTTACTGTCCCAAAATATTTTAAATGTTTCTCAAAATAAAATATATTGTGTAAAATATAAAAAGGTTTTGTTTTTTACCCAGACATATCAAAAATATATATTTTAGAGCAGTAATCACAATACCGTCATACCGTGAAACCGTGATATTTTTATCCAAGGTTATCATACCGTCAGAATCTTATACCGGCCCATGCCTAGATCTAACCCTTTGACATGTGTAACTTTACCTGGCTTTGGCAGCAGGTGAAACTTATGCACACAGTGCTGATCAGTAAGGCTGCGCTCCTCGCAGAGCTGATGCCCGTTACTCCAGAACTTATAGCAGTCCTCGTGAAGCTGTAAAGCGTATCGTTGAAAAGCAACCCCCCTGGCATGCTGGCTGTACACCCTCAACGCCTGCGCCAGCTGATTCTTGTGCACTGTGGTGGTGTAATTATGGGGCAGGTTTGACTGGTAGGCGCTGTGAGCCAAGGGCAAGGCTTTCTGACAGCGGTTCTCAGAGAACTTGGCATCCGCATCCAAGAAGCCCTCCAGCACTTTGAGCTGCCCCTGCACCTTCAGGGAAATCTCAGCTGCGTCTTCCTCAATACTCTCTATCATGACCTGATACAGTTTGTATGCAGCGTGCACCCATTTGGTGTAAGTGGGCAACTCAAAGTGTGACGGCTGCGGATTGCGGCCAACACTGTCATCAAACCCTTTCTTGGTCAACACCAGTTCAACGTGCTGCCAGAGGAACTCCTTTAGGGTGCAGTCCACCAGCTGTCCTCCTGAGGAAAGACTGCTTTCTACGTTGAAAGACGGCTGTCTGTTGGAGTGCCTCATCTGTTGGTAACGCCTCTGCCCGGGCACAGGTGTGCCACCTTCATTCTCTCGAAAAGCACAATTGGAGCGTAAGTGACCCAACAGAGTGCCAATGGGGTCCTCATCTGGTCCCCCCACTACATATACAAAAGCCTGATTGGCAGGCACTGTAAAAAGACAATTACTGCTCTGGTTGGTCAACACACGACTTTTTCTGAATATCCTGTAAATCTGATCTTCCAAAGCATGCTGCATGCGCCGTCTAGGGGAGTGTTTTTTGGGTTTTTCCACTCCAGTGCCATCAGTCCCGTTCCCACCCATGCCAGAGGAGCCAACCCTGAGCGCTCCGTTCATCTGGAAGACAAACAGGAGTCGTGGAGGACACGGACGACAATTTAACTTCCACTCCTTTGATATCGGTGAATCTTTGATCGCCGCGCGCAGCAGCGGAAGCGCTTTCTGGCGTAGCGCGTCCAAAGCGCGGAACATTCGGTCGTAGGTGACGTCAAACGAGCACGTCGGGTGAACGAGCAGCAGAATGTGGCACAGGGAAAACAGATACAGAAGCTGTAAACAGTGGTCTTTCTCTGCCGTTTTCCAAAACTCGTGGGCTTCCGCGTGGCCTAGACCAACCGTCAGAGACTCGCACGCACGGATAAGTTGGCGGTTGTCGAGTACAGACGTTAAAACGAGATACAGCACGCGGTTTTCTTGATTATAATACGCCTGTATCGAAGCTCCTCCGCCCGGGCTGTCAGTGTCGTCGCTCCCGAAGAGAGAGAAGATGTGCTTACTTGCCAAGGTGTTGATGAGAGAGTCTTTTGCTGATGCGGGTTGCATTGCGCTTTTCCCAAATATGCCCAAAACGCAGACGCCCTCATCTTTGTCGCCGGCGTCTTCTATTATTTCTGACTGTAGCAGCGCTTTGATATTCATAGGCACCGCCATGTTTGCTGGACAGAAACAAGGGGGCGGAGCTTATAGTGAACGCACATATTTGAGTCCGGGTGGATATATCATCTGCACATTAATATCCGTATAAAAGTATCACAAATTTTACTCTATAAATGGAGTCAATCCAGGGCATTATATCGCATTATAATATATAGTCACGTCATGATATTATAAATAAATATGATTTAAAATGTATTATTTTTTAAATATCTACCATTTTTGTTTCTTTTTGCATTTGCGTCACGTAGTTTCTTTCACATACTATAGTGCTGTTTTTAGTACATATTAGTGTTTAATGATCCATACTGAAGTATACTGTTCATGTTATGTTATTTGTAATACTTTAAAGAAAGCTACAGCATACTGTAGTATTACTGTATTGAACAAATAAACTGTAATAAATACTGTTGTAAACTTTAGCTTTTACTACAGTAAATCTTTGTTGTATTGTAGTATAAACCCAATATTTGTAAAACACAGTATTGTAATTACCACAGTATACTAATTAATGCTTTTATAGTATGGCTATTAAGCATTTACTCTAGTATTTTTCACATGGCTTGAGAAAGACAAAATGCAGTTCTTTGATTTAAACGATTACTTTCAAGCTACAGATTACAAGATGTGGTCAGATTCAGACTGCATTCTCTCAACCGTTCCAATTGAAGTGGAATATTTTTTGTAACTTACTTGCACAGCGTTGTAATGGCAGTGAATGGTGCTCGAGATTCTGAATCCCCCAAACGGACACCCATTAATTATTTTAACCAATCACTTGATTTCAGAAGACAGTAACTAACCCATTGGAGTCATGTGGATTACTTTTATTATGCATTTGCTTTTAGGAGCTTTAAAACTCGAGCACCATTTACTGTCAATACAAAATGTAGAAAACCCAGGATATTCATAAATACATCTCCAGTTGTGTTCAGCTTCTACATCTAGGATGGTTTGAGAGTGTGTTTACTCACACACAATCCAGCCAACTCAAATCAGAAAAAAAACTGATAGAAAATAAAAATGTAACTAATAACTGTTTTTACAACAAAACATGAGCCATAATTTAAACAAGGTCTATTTCAATGCACTAATATGTAAACAAAAAAGATGCATACACAATTTGTATAGGTCCAATATTTATTAAACGTTTTCCATTTCTGCAATACTTTTACATACAGATAATTGTGGCTTTAGAGAAATATTGCATAAGACCCTTAAAATAAAACATCAAGACATAAGGCACCAATAGTACTTGGATCTAGTCTCACCATCGTAGACACTTTAACACGCAGTAGAGTACTATATTGTACAGAGGGTTCGGTTCACAAATCCAGTATCATTTTAGGTAACAGTGACAATAAACTGCATAATTATACAGAGAACCATGCCTATGCTCATGCTTTTGTACATTCAGTATTTATACAGTGTGCATTCTCTTTACGCTTTTAAGCATGGCTTAAAAATTTTAATTTAAAAAATAAAAAAATAAAGAAAAAAGTAGCACATTTCACAGGCAATAAGACAAAAAAAAAAAAAAAAAAAATACGCAGCAGCAAGTATCAAAATACTGTCCTGTCACAAAAAACAAAACTACAGCAACACGACAGTATAAGAACCAATGGAAGCTATTAGCAGGTCACAGTAAACATGTAAAAACACTCAAACAAGACGATACTAACCATGCAAGCACAATGTGCTGTAACAATATAGTTCGTTTTTCCTTTAGGCACACTTGAATGGTGACAGTCCTTTTGTTAGGGAATTCTGTAAAGTTGAACACAAAATGAAATAAAGGGATCAATTTGTGATTTATACTGTGATAAAATGAAGGTTTCAGAGTGTAATAATCACACCTGCAGTTAATATGCGTTTTTACAATACAGAAGATTGACGACACTAAAAACAGCCTAGAAAGATGATATTCATATTTATGTACTGCCATATTAACAACTTAATATTTCATGGCCAGATAAACGCATAAAAAAAAATTCCATGACAAAAACAACTTCATATTTCAATAAGTAGTAATAAATAAATAAAATTCACAAAAACTGTATAATAAAAAGTAAAACACAATTTTTTTAATTATTCAATATCTGTCATTCATTCATTTTCCTTCAGCTTAGTCCCTTTATTCATCAGGGGTCACCACAGTGGAATGAACCGGCAACTTATCCAGCATATTTTTTACACAGCCGATGACCTCCTAGCTGCAACACAGTACTGGGAAATATCCACTCATTCACACTACATCCAATTTAGTTTATTCAATTCACGTATACCGACATGTCTTTGGACTGTGGGGGAAACCGGAGCACCCGGAGGAAACTCACGCGAACATGGGGAGAAAATGCAAACTCCACACAGATATGCCAACTGGTCCAGTCGGGACTCGAACCAGCGACCTTTTTGCTGTGCGGCGACAGTGCTAACCACTGCACCACTATGTCAGCCCCTTAATATTTGTTAAATGACTTAAAATTCATCCTGGTGATGCCTTTTTATAAACAAACATCAAAAGTGTTTTCATTATAAATTTTTTTTAAGTAGTCTAGAAAGAGGATAAAACGTTGTATTTGTCCCCTTTAGGTCACTTCCAGAGGCATCTAAAACACACTAAAACGCATTGCTTTCATGTTGTAAATCAATGGTCTCAAACTTAATTCCTGGAGGCTCTGCAGATTTTAGCTCCATCCAACTCACACCTGCTTAATAGTCTCTAGTGCTGCATACCATCCGTACTAAATAGTATGTGAAAATAGAATAAGTATGTCCCAAATCGTAGTATGTTGAAAAGTGTATGCCAAAGGTTCCCGGATGGTTTACTATTTCCTGTGAATATACGAAATATATATGATCACACTTTACATTAAGGCTTCATTAGATAGTTACATTGGCAGCAGGAATTTGGGCCGTAGGTGGGCGCTATGGAAAGCCACAGAAATGCCGTTTCGTTTTGTGTACCCTCATAAAAAGCATCAGATAAAGAAGCACTTATGTATAGCTTTGCAAGTCCTATACCAGACAGAAAGAGAGAGAGAGTGTGTGTGTGTACTGCTGTGTGTTAGCAGCTCAGTTTGTGCACTCCTGCCACCGCCTGAGGAACCAACAATGACCCGCTCCACCGTCTCCAACACACAACTACTGGACCCTTTTTTAAAAATATTACTGTCATTACCTTTATCTTGTTTTATATTTTACAATTAATCTATTTTTTTATTAATCTATTTTGATTTTTTCTTAATCTATTTGTTATTTTATTTTCTCTCTTCTGTGTTTTCTCTGTTTTATATTCTATATTAATATTTGTTTGCACTACTGCCCTTTTTGCACTGTCTTGTTTGTACGCAGCGACGCTGCACTGCTTTGGCAATACAAATGTACAGTTATTTGTCATGCCAATAAAGCACCTAAAACGTGAAATAAAAATGTGAGAGAGAGAGACACCGAACAAATTTGATAAAAGGTGCAAATTGCTTTATATTATTGTCAATGTTGCGCTTTTTAGTGCTTGTCATGTTAACGGTGTCATTGATTTAATATGATTGATCTGGTGAACACTGAAAGTAAACACAGAAGTCATTCGTGAAGATGAGCAGATGAAAGTGTGACAAATTAAGGAAAGAGTCTCAGCAAAAGCGGTCATAGGAAACGCATTTAAATGCATGTTAATACCAGGTGGAAATGGTAATGCGTCTTGGTTGAACATTTACAACCGGATCACTGAAGGCACATGTTAACTGGTGGAAACAGAGCTCTAAAAACAAGTGAAAATTAAATCCTAAAATTCCAATAATAATTTTATGATGAGGTTACATACCAGGTACTTGTTTCCCAACCCTTTGGTCATGCTTGGATCCAGGCTTGAATCTGTCACATCATTCTCTTTGTTACACCGTGGTGTGCCACCAGGACTCCTGAGAGTTCATAACAGTACAAGTATTAAGCTGTGACATCTCCACACACAGGCTTTAGGCATGTCTAAGCTCGAATTCCAGCAATAAGAAGTAAAAGAAATCTTACCTGGCTAAGTTCACTTTTCTTAGCTGTACCCGAAGATTCATGCCATTTTTGGTTGGAGTCCTCAGGCTTGACCTAAGCTTTAAGGGGAGGTCAGAATTGGAGCGTCGCAATCTGACTTTCTGCAAATCTGCAAGAGTGACCAGTGGTGATCGTCTTTTCTCTGGAGACATCTGCAAAAGGAAACAAACAAACATAAAATCATACTCTGTGCAGGATTCAATGGAAAAAAAAAACAAATAATTAAATATCTTTCCCTCACCAGAGTTTTCTGGCCTGCAGTCACTTTTTTTAGTCGTACAGCTTGAAGATCTCGAAGAGTCACTGCAACAGGGCCATTTTGCTTCTCCTATTAGGGTTCAGGAGCAAGTCTTAAAGTGGCAACCTACATAACTTGTTTGTTAATCAAAAATCTGCTAATTAATGCAAGGGTCCGTAAATTTTGGTTATCTGCTTCAACTGCTTTAAAGAAAATGTTGGTAAAGAGGTGGAAACTCCCTCATGATCTCTTTTAAGCAGTGGTTGCATTGACAATTGGAAATACTGTACTTAGAACTGTCATCAGCACGGATCAGCTATGCTAAACTGGACACTTTTACAGTGTGGAAAAACTATAGATGCGCTAAAAAGAAATATTGAACACTTAAACCTCATCTGATACTACATATATATATATTGTATTGCTTTGTAAAAACTACAATTATCCTGTAATTCCTGATGTGAATATAACCAGGTTAGGAGATGGGCGCAAGGGCGTAAATCTCATTTAACACTAGGGGGGGACAATAAATATAAAATTTCCTTTGAGTAATTTTTTGAGGGGGACACAAATAATAAAGTCAAATTGTACTTCTAAAGATATGTCCCCAGTTAAAAACTTTGGCTCTATCATTATTATTTCAGCATGGAGACTAGTTCAAATAGTTCAACGACAGCAGATGTGTACGGTCAACACTGACTCCTGAAGCAGAAGAAAATGCAGGAGAGATGTTTTCTAAACTCATAATAACTCACTTGTTTACATTACACTTGTTAAATGGACAGATCATACTGTGAATAGGTGAGCCTGTGAGGTTCGTCTGCTGAACTGAACAGCCACAACACTAAAAACATTAAAGAAACTGCTCATCCAAATAAAAACTGTCATTATCCCTTCACCCCCTTATCTGACACTGTACATCTGACTGACCCTGCTCTGCTCTGCCTCAATATTTTCCTTCTCTTTTGCCTGTGAATGATATTGTGACATTTGTATTTACATAATCACCCATTCTTAAAGCCAAAATGCCTTAATATGTGAACTTTTTGTATTTATTGGCGTTTAAGTGTGCTGAATAATGATCTTATGTCCACTTTCCTTTTCTCTGTCATTTTATCTAGTCACTGCAAGGCAGGATTAAACACAATGGTAATTCAAAGTGCTTTACATGAAGTACATAAAGCTATAAAAATAATCACAACAACAAAAACAAGGAATTAAAATTTTTTTTAAGTTGTTGTTTTGAATTAATTGTCATGTACGAACAGAATGGAAATTGATACAGAAATACAGTGGGGTGAGTTCAGACGAAGTACAGTGCTCATTTAGCAAAGCACAGCTACGAAATATGCTAATTGTGGCCGTTTATGTTGTAAACATTATGCCAACTCGTCACAAATAAAACATTGCATGGCAAATGTGGCGCGTTAGCTGCAGTGCACTTTGCAACAAGCTAACGCGTTAACCAGATGGGTAATATTTCGCTAATATAGCAGACACATGGAAAAAACATCGGTAATCAGCATTTTTACCGCAAATAATTTCTGAATGAGTCTGTATCAACAACCTGAAAGAGAATCGTTTTATTTACAGTGAATAAAGTACCCTCCTCACTAGCGAGCATCTACAACTGAGCCGAGGCGTCAGGCCACACACTCCTGACTTGGGTGTGTGCGCTGTACAGTCGGAGATGAACCGGGAAAAGCAGTGGACCAAACCACTGTGAGAAAGAGGAGGGGGAACTCAATAGTTTCTAAACGCATTTTAAATGCGAAATGCGTGTTTCTTTTCTACATATACAATATTTTGTGTATACACATATATTTGTCACAATACAGTGCATTTTTTTTTTACTTTTTGTTTTTGGGAGGGGGGGACAACCCTCATATGGGAGGGGACATGTCCCCCTGTCCCCCCCCGGGATTTACGCCCCTGGATGGGCGATATATAATATACATTTATATAAGGGGTAATAGATTTTAAAAGTACTTTTCTCTCTGTTTGTAAAATGTTATATATTCATTTCAAAAAACAAAAACTGAATTACAAAAAAAATAAAATAAATCTGTTTTCAAATGATGTCATTGATGATGCAGGAAATTCAGATGGTGCGCAGGAAGTGATTTTTGTACATAGGAATCGCTATCAGAACATCAAAACGTCTACATTGTTTAGAATTGTTTAAATTGGCCAAAATAAATGACAAACAGCTTTTATAAACTTCCATAAGTTTTTGCTCAAAGGGGGGAAAGTTCAAGAAACTGGTTGAACAACTAAAGAAAATGCAGCATATTATAAACATTTATCCAATACATCCATGTGTCAAACCTTTTTGGATGCGATAATTCGCTTGACAGCACTAATAAAGATTATATACATGTCTAGCTAAGAGTATAAACATGTTAATGTGTTGTGTTACATACAAACACCATCAAACTTACACAAAATCCTGGAGAATATAAACAACGTACCCTGCCATGTAATCGCTGCGATGAAATCTCAGTCTTGTTTGGCAATAATCCATGTCTTTACTGGTGTTTTGATGGAATAAACAACCATAACGTAAACATTGAGATGTGCAGCAGCGGCGAATGTTTGTTGATGGTAAGTTCATCAACAGAACAAAAAAATAAATGCAACCCTTGCGACAAAACTAGACGGTTATTATTGTGGAGCATTTCTGCCCCTGTATACAAATATATAAATAATAATAATAATAATAATAATAATAATAATGTAGACTATGTGTCCACACTTTGGATGCTTTCATCTGTTATTTCGTGATGTCTGGAAGATATCCACATAGGGGGAAAAACTATAGTAATTTATAATAAACGTTATTGAACCACATAGTAAAGTGTATGTGTGCAACTCTTTGTTAAATGAATGCTACTGAATACTGTAACATAGTAAACTGATAAATTGAATACTGTAACGGTGTAAACTCTGCTGCATTGTTATGGTGTATAGTGTAGAAAACTGAAGCCTATTAAATAATTTGTTTATTACTACAGTTGTGTCGTACCACAGCAATAATATAATTACTACGACAGTTTAATTCAAGTAATTATCAATAGTATGCTTTCAAACACTAAAGCATTTTTCATGTAACATAATTATACAGTATGTACCGCATCGATGACAAATACATATTCAAATCCATTTGTTCAGTAGAAAACTCAGCCCTCTTTATGATATGAGGATCATATATATGTGGTTATTTTCGATGTATATCTCCTTTGAAATATGGTATAAATTGCAAAAATACAGACTTTCCTCTAAGTCTCCCATTCATTTTTTTACTTCCTGCCCTCCATCTGAATTTTGTGCATCATCAGAACCATGTGATTGAACAACCTATTGTATATGACAGTAGAAATAACCACTTACCTTTAAAGAGTTAGCTTGTGCAGTTTTCTTGGAAATCGAAGGCACCTTCGGAGGAAGGGTCACTAAAATTTGAGGAGGAGGAAGAGGAGGTGGTGGTGGAGGAGGAGGAGGTGGTGGTGGAGGGGAGATAAGTGGACGAACACCATCAGGCATTTCCCACTGACCATCTGAAGTCTTGGCTTCTCGAGACAGCTGAAAAGTAACATTGCATGAACATTTCAAGTGCTGGAATTTGTTTCTTTACTAACTAAAAAGATGAGTACAGCAAAGATTTTTTTAACCACAGAGATATATTATGTTTATGCATATTTACATTAGTGCGCATATGATACGAGTTTGCGGTACTAACCTTCAATGTTGAATGCAATAGTGCCAATTCCCTCTGCAGTTCGTCCACTTTTTGGTGAAGGGACTCCACTCTTTCTGCATAGCCTCTCCAGAAGAGGAAGACATTGAAGAATCCTCTACAAGTCTAAAAAACAAAAAAGTCAGTAATCAGAAATCTTCTTCTATTTTGAGCAGGAATCAATGGAAAAACCTTACTTGATAAACTGTCCTTCTGCATTTTTGCACAACACTTCTGAATGCAGATAACAGAGCTGTAATACTTAGTGGTGAAGACCATTTAGTGGTTTGAATGCTCGTCTCCTCCATATTGACCACCTTTATTTTGCTGTCTGGACTGGGAGAAAGATTAGAAAAATAAAAGTCGGTCTAGATTAACACATTTAGCTTACAGAAACCTCTTTACAGCTGTGCCACGATCAAGAATTTTGTGCTGACAATAAATTTAGTCTAATAAATCGCAATTACCTTTGTTTGAATAAAATCATTATATATATATATATATATATATATATATATATACATTTAGCTTAC
>CAIGQQ010011173.1:8672209-8687394 GCA_903798035.1 Danio albolineatus | reverse complement strand
ATATATATATATATAAATGATTTTTTATTTTTACACTGTGAAAAAAAAACTTTATTACTTGGACTCATGAAGGAGCTCAGCAAACTAATTTGCATTTATAAGGGGTTTAAACAGTTGTGTGATGATAGTCTGTGAATATAACAAGCTTCTAAAATGGTAAAAATGTCTTAATTTTATTTTTTATAATCAACACTTCATACATTCATTTTCTAATCACACTTTGCAGACACTTCACATTCTCTCTTGGTAGATGTCATGCACATTTGTTCAGTATTTTGAGCTGAAACATCACATACACACTCTAGGGACAACAGAGAGATATTTTACATCTTGAAAAAAATGGGCATAATAGGTCCCCTTTAATGAGAAATTTGATGTATCCATTTATTTGTCGGCTGAATTATTCACATAATAATAATAATAATAATAATAATAATGTTGACAAATCCTTGGCTTACTTGACGAGGGAACATTGACATAAATGTCTTTTTAAAAATTGAAGTAAAGTTGGTTTTATATTTACACACTCAGACTTTCTCAATATAATTTTAGAAATGTACTCTTTGCAAATACTAAATCGTGAAATGAAATTTTATTAGCAGCCAATGACTATCAAAGTACAACATTGTTCACAGACAAATAAATAGTGCTGATGTTGTTGGAGTCATACTTGCATGAGATTTTAGATCAAATATTCAAAGTACAATGGTAAACAATACAGGGAGCATGTCACAAAGCGTCACAGAACGAATGTGTGAATATAATAACAAATTTACCAAATTAAAAAAAAAAAATGTATATTGACTGGTTTGAACTTTTTTGTGTGTGTGTGTTTGTTTTCTCTCAAGGTTTATGTTTTTTTGCTTGCAGAGTTAGTTTTTTTGCTTATTACCTAGGTCTGGAAATAAAGCTGAAAGTCTCTACAGTTGCATTCTGTCTCAGAATAAAATAAAACAAGCATTTAAATAACCTTGTAAAAGTTTTGGCAAGGCATTTTGCGCTGGCAAATACACATGCACTTAAATTTGGCTTATTTGAAACAAACAATACGTTTGCCTCACAGCAAGAAGGTCGCTGGTTCGAGCCTCAGCTGGGTCAGTTGGCATTTCTGTGTGGAGTTTGCATGTTCACGTGCGTTTCCTCCAGGTGCTCTGGTTTCCCTCACAAGTCCAAAGATATGTGGTATAGGTGGGTAGGCCAAATGTGTGAATGAGTGTGTATGGATGTTTCCCAGAGATGGGTTGCAGCTGGAGGGCATCCGCTGCGCAAAACATATGCAGGATAAGTTGGCGGTTCATTCCGCTGTGGTGACCCCAGATTAATAAAGGGACTAAGCCGAAAAGAAAATAAATGAAACAAACAATAAAAAAACAATGCATATCTCAAATAGCATAAATTCAATGTTCCTTTTTTTTTAAATTAACGTTAACGTTTTCCAAACAAGTGCATAAATAGGGTTAATTTGCTAATGCATAATTCAGCGTATAACATTTAACAAGGCAATTGAGAAAACATGCAGGCAAAGAGTTTCAGGAAATAACGTCAGAGGTTTTTTTATGTCAAATACGTTAATTGGAGAATACAAACACGTTCAGCAAACAGTATATTACGAGTTAAATTACATCTAAACAATACGTCAAACAGCAATTGTAAGCCATACTGTATGTGTATAATACACTGTAAATCCACACTGCGATTATGCAGAAACTCACACAGGGGCCGTTGGTGGCATCTTGCTCTTTATGGCCAAGCGTCGACTGCTGCCATATCTTTTCCTCCGCCGCTGAAAGGTACAGCCGAGGCCCTTAAAACAAATTTAACACCGTTTAACGCTTCATGTTTTATAAACACCGATTTAGGTAATTAACAATAACAACATACCCTGTATCCACCCATATGCCTACAGCTGTAAGCCTGATTTTGAATAGAGTTCCTTACTGCTTTCCTCCAATTGGAGAAGGGTGAATATAAAAGAAGGCGGGGCGTAAAATCCGATTGGTTCAATGTCGTGTAAACGGCTCCGGATTGGTTGGGAAAGACGGAAAGGGTCTGTTAGAATGCTTTCGTCCAATCACTGCGGTGGTTGAATTTCACCATAGCAGCAGAGAAAACAATCATCACATGCTGCTGTTTGATCATAAATATTAGCAGCAAACGAGTCTGGTTGTTTTTAGAACTATTTAATCTTTATATTTATAGAACAGAAAGTACATTATTATTTAGTATATTTGAATCAAAATCCTAAGAGTGTCATTTGTAAATTTTAAAGCATATTTATATACTATTGTTAGTAAACAAACAGTGTTTTTAGTGCTCAGACTTTAACTAATGGCTGGAAAAGTTCTCTGTGAGGCAACAAATCTCTTCAACCTTCTAAATCAATACACTCATTTTCCAAGGCTTGCAGAAAGCAACTACCTTTGCCTAATTGGTAAGAAATAATAAGTTACTCTGTTATGTGCTAAAATACTAACTACTGTGTGTTTGATACTGATTGCATGACGTATTCAATTAATATTAATGGTAATGTTTATCAGTAAACTAAATTGGCCATAGTGTGTGAGTGGAAATGAGTGTGTATGGATGTTTCCCATTACTTGGTTGCAGCTGGAAGAGTATCTGCTGTGTAAAACATATGCTGGATAAGTTAGCGGTTCTTTCCGCTGTGGTGACCCTTGATGATTAAAGGGTCTAAGCCGAAGGAAATCATGATTAATAATTGTAGTATTTTCTCTTCAGATACCCGTGCTGAAGAATCATATAATGTTAGCCACATCATTACTGCCAGAAATGCAAAATGGGTATGTTTGATTTTTCACTCTGAAGAATTAAATGAAACGGGACATATACAAGTGTAAAGGGGGAAAACATTATTTTTGTGATGCTTGAAATCACCTTTTTGTCTTTGATTTCAAAACATTGTGTGTATTTCTGTATGTGAATTCCAAAGGATTCCGATGGAAGGTTTATCATGCCAGTGGACGTTGAGGTTGAAAGTATGAGATACATCATTGTTTATGACAGCGGCACACAATCTCTGTCAGATTCAGGTAAGGCATTATGTTTTCTAACATGTTATAAATTAAAATGTTTGTATGCCTCTAAAAACCTCCTAACTGTATATTATATTTTCCTTACGCTGTAGGTCCAGCCATAGACTGTGCAGACAGCTTAGAAAAAGCCAGCCAATTTCCCATTCTGATACTTACTGGGGGCTACAAGAAGTTTTCCGCACTTTATCCTTTCCTAAGAACAGAAAAGATTCTTTATAATATTAGGGTATTATTTTTAATAGATCATAAAAGGGGTGTTTTTATTGTTCGTAAACATATTTAATAATCATACTTTTAATCGTAGGAACTGGAAAGCTTGAATCTGTATCCTGTGGAAATCTTACCAGGCCAGCTTTACATGGGAGATTACAGACAGGCCACAAACCTTAAAATCCTGAAAGATCTGAAGCTGAAAGCAATTGTCAACATCTCTGATGAATGCAGTCTAATGTGAGTCAAACTGTCATGCATTCATTTACATTCAGTCCTAGTCTTAGTACTGACTGAAAACTGTCTTGAAATAAACCTATAAACTAATGTTTGCACACTAGGTTTAAAAAGGCAAACTGCACTGTCCTGCATATCCGAGTTGCAGATTCTGGAGAGGCAGATTTGGTCACTTCTTTCGAGAGGATATGTGTTTTTATTAGTAAGTACTGGGGTTATTCATGGTTTAGTGGTTAAAAAATCATTCAGAAACCTTGAACGTGACTTTTATGAGTGTTTAAACATTTCAGGTTCACATCTCAATAATGCCTCTTCAGTTCTGGTATTCTCCACTCTTGGGAAAAGCAGATGCTGTGCAGTTGCAATGGCATATCTCATGTCTCACTTAAAATACACAATAAAGGTAATGTTTCTCTGGTAAAAGCATGCATTAAATAAAAGTATCTTATTTAACTCCGTGACTGTCAACACCCTGATAGGGGGACTCGTAAGTTTACTTTACTATATTGCAATTAAATGGTAATCTATTCATGACAAACTATATTGTTGAGACGTTCTAACCCTTATGAATAAATATTTTACTGTTGTTACTTTTGTTTTTACTATAAAGGAAGAGTAAGAGAGCAAAATACGTTTACTGACACCCTTCAACCTGTGGGACCATTTGTAGTTACATATTTAATTAAATCATAATATTTAAGTCTAAACAAAAAGCAATAATGCCAAAATATGTATAATTTGAATTATTAAAATGTCTAGTTTCCAAATCTGATGACTGATTTTTGATAGATATTACAGAGCAACAACTATTTATTAATTTGTGACAAGGATGATCATTAGAGTTTACTCTTTACCTTGCTACAGCAATCTTGTGTATATTATATATATATATATATATGTGTGTGTGTGTGTGTGTGTGTGTGTGTGTGTGTGTGTGTGTGTGTGATTTTTAGAGGCTAAATTCAAATCAAATTTCACAAATATTGTATACAAATATTACACCAATGTAAACTGTATGTCAACTGGTGGTCATGTTTGGCACTGCAGCCAAACAGCATATTTTTAGAGATATTAACTTCAAATTCAGAAGATCATTTGTTCAGACATTTAGCTTAGAATTTCTGTCAACTTTGGGCTGCTACAGGTTTTCTAAAATACATATTTTATGTAATATAATAAACTATTATTGATTTATAAAATTTTATAAATGTAAATACACATAACTTGCACATAACTTTATTTTTTCACTTTAGCTATAATCTGACAAGTGTCTTCTTTAAAGTGAGACCCAGTTTTAATCTATGCGCCAAGGTGTTGAAGATTGCCAATCGTTTGAATTGAATTTATTTTCATGGTCATGTTCAAAAAGTGGGGGCGACAGTTAAGAGGTTAAATAGGAAGAAATGGGTTAAATAATTTGACATCTTTGTCAGATTGCAAAATGTATTTGAAAATTGAAACAAAATATATAAAAGAATGAGCGATCATATACTGTAAAATGGATAACACCAAGTGGTTTGAAAGATGGTGGCAAAGTATAAAGATTTAAAAGAATTATTATTTGTATTTTCTGAAATTGATCCTCAAACATTGTCGTTTAATATGTCACTGGCTGATGCAGTTCTTGATATTTGTCACTTTTGAATATTTTAGGAGGCGTGGAATCATATTCAGCAGTGCAAAGCCAACATGAGGCCAAATCGAGGATTTGTGCAGCAACTTTCTGACTGGGAACTTCAGACCCTTGGGAAGAGAGTGACAGATATTTCAGAACCCAACTACTGAAAATACATTCCTTCACATTTACTGACATTCACTGACTTTGATCACTGATGATGGAGAATCCCATAGATCTTTATGGGAATATTAATCAGTTGAAGACATATTGATAAATAAACCTTGTCCTGTAAACATAATGTATAGACACAAGTGCATAAATAGTATCTGTGTAAATATGTACCATCAAAATTGGCACTTTGTGTTATGAACAAAGCATTTGTTTCAGTCTTACTACAAAATGTTGTTTTAAAAAGTAGGATTTAAAAAAAAAAATCTTAACAATTTAATCCACTGAAAAATTAAAAAAACAAAAAGATGTCAGGATCTAAATAGTTAGAAGTGGCAATTTGTAAAACGTTTTATTAAATATTTTACAGTATATGTGATCCTGGAATACAAAATGAGTAATATGTCGCATTTGTGCCAAAAATACATTGTATAAGTCAAAATGATTCCTTTTTAATTTTTGTAAAAAACATTAAGAGATCTTGTAAAGATCATGGACCATGAAGATATTTGGTCAATTTCATTCCACAAATATATCAAAACGTATAACAAATAAAGTTCAGAAAATAAAAAAGAAACTCATAAGGGTTTGTAACCACTTAAAGGGATAGTTCACCCCAAAATTTACAATTAATCAATATTTATTCACCCCCTAGTGGTTTCTTTTGTCTGTTGAGCTTTTTTACAAAAAAAAATTTTTTTTGTTAATTTGGTTGCACTTTTTAAATAATGTGTACTTAATGTGTGCTTACAGTGTCCTTACCAAAGAAATAATGAGTTATATAATTTAACTAAACGGGTTATGTTTTGGTTTAGAAGTAGGTCTAGGGACAGTGTCTTGTTAAGTAATGACTTGGGTAAATATAGCATATACTGTACATAGGAAACAGGATTGTAAATTAAACATTCTGCCATTTCTTTCATTACACTTATTCCGTTTGTGTCTGTAGACTTTTATCAGTCACTGATCTTCTATATAGAGTGTATGGATCAGGGGTGCCCAGACTTTTCCGTGTGAAGGGCCAAAAAACAAAAATCATAGAGAGCTGTGAGGCGAAGGTAAATATACCGAACTATATTACATTAAAGTTGCCATGGGTAATTTCCTAATTTATTTGATAATATTTCAAAATAAATAGAAAACATTACTTTAAATTGTATGAACTAATGCAGTGTAACTTATTTAAATGATAACTTGTTGCTATAAACACATAAACAATAACATTTATGGAGTTCAGTGCTGAATATACTAGTCAAGCAGAATCTGCCTTTACCTTGATTCGCTCACCAAATTCTCAGGTGACAGGATGTACATTTAAACAAAAACTGATTTATTTACATCCCTTAAGTGAAACATTTAATTTCAGTCAGCTTTTAACAATAAAACAAAAAAACAAAACCATGTCCATCATTCTCCCTCTCTTCTCAGGTGAGATAGTGGGCCAAAACAAAGGTTACCATGGGCCAACTTAGTTTAGGCGTCCCTGGCAGGGGCGCTGCTAGCAATTTTGGGCCCCATGAAAAAATATGAGGATGGGCCCCCGTACTACCAAGCTAGCTATCCAAACTCTTTGTCTGCAATGTAGTTATACTGACCTATGCATTTTATTATTGATTTTGTCCACTACTTATCAGTATTTAGTAAGAGAACGGCCATGACTGTAGCTAGCAGATGATTTATTGTTCAAATGTAAATGTAGTACAAAAACAGGATCAGTAATCAAATATTCACTGAAATTTTTACATTTCTAAACACACAAAACATCAATGTGTATCTATTTAAATAACTGTACTGCAATAGTGTCTCATACAATGTGCAATACACTTTGGTTGAGGAGTTTGCAAGCAAGAAGGCCAGGCGTTTGGCACTTGGAATTTAAATTACTGTCAGGTTAATCAACAGACTGTTTCAAGTTTATTTATGTTGTGTTTATTTGGTTTGCAGTGTGCTGGAAATTTGCACTCTGTTATTATAAATATGTATTATAAATAAGTAATGGTCAGTTTAAACAAAAGAACATTTCTTATTTATGGGTCTTATTGTAATATAATTTTGTGTCTTATTGATCTAGTGTATAGTGTGTTATTTGGGATGCAGCTAATGAAATAAATGACCAAAATACTAAATAATACCAGCATGAGTATAACCGCATTCACCATCGGGAGGCGCTGTTTACCTGACGATCGCACTCAAGCATCTCTCTTCCCGCTACTGACGGACTGAACCATGCAGTGAAAGGGGGGTGCAATTTGACAGTGACCGATGTGACAGACACGAGGGGCAGATATAAGCCGTATTTTTAGTTATTTCTAATCAATTGTTTTACTTGTAATTTAGATATACATTAATAATTGCATTATAGTACTGTTATAAATTATAAAGCAGATTTCTGTGGGCCCCCTAGACTGCACGGGCCCTTAGAATCGTCCCAACTTTCCCCCCCTTAGCGGCGCCCCTGGTCCCTGGTATAGATCATTAAATATCAGTACAATACATATTTGAAACGGCAAACATATATTTTTTTTCCTGTGATGAGCTGTAAATTTCCACTTCAGCAGCAAACTATGTCATTTTTATTAATATCTTTATTGAGAAGGTTTTTACAAAGAGATATAACAGCACATTTTATTTTTAACGTGAAATTATTATTTTAAAAAGAGTGATAAAAAATCTCCAGTGTCAGACACAATAATTCATATAACGTTTGATTTTTGTGCTAGAAGTCTACAAATACATGACATTTGAGAAAACTTTTTATTCAAAAAATGTTTGCAATTCTTAATATAACTTATTGACTTATAAGTTATCTGTTTGACACTGTTAAGTTTCTTGCCACAATAAAATACTTTATATATTTACTGACAATTCTTTGACAATAACAGATTGTCTACAGTTCCAACTGGTAGTTATTAAATTTCACATTCCCTCCATGGGCGTCTGTAGGAAGTCAGTCAGTGGGCTAAACAGCACGGCTTCTGTGACGTATCGCTCTTGTTTTGAAAACGTCCATTGGTCAGTTGACGGGGAGGGGCGTTTCAGAATGCCGGATGCAAGCCTCTGATTGGCTACTCGAGTTGCGAAGCCGCGTTCACATGACGGACGTCCGTCAAAGATAGCGAGTCGTTACGACAGCTGCTGAAAGGAGTCAGACCGTTATTCTGTTCAGTCTTATCTGGGAAACACTTCTTCTTTTCTTCAAATACACTCTCTGGAAATGTTATTTAATCCTACTGGTCTGACTGAATGTTTACAAGAATGGGAGGATCTGGAAAAAGACTACCAGCAGATTCAGGTAGTGCTCTCTCTTTTCTCCAGTGCTAATAAGATGGATAGCTCGACAACTCTGTACTGACAGAGCTCACCTTTCTTTTTATAATTATCCTCTGTACATTATGCTTTTTATCTATACATATATAGAAATATCGTCGTTTATAGATGGCGGTTGTATAGTTAGGCTTCAGTTTTAGGAGCTTAGCAGTTTAATCCTTACCAACTCAGTTAAATAACGTTAGTGGTGCCATGAAGAAAACAGATATAGTCTTTTGTTAGGTAACGTTACTTCACAATAACGTTACCTTAAATATAACGTACAATAAAAATGTCTCTATATTATATTATGTATTGAATAAAGAACTTTGTGATAGACACTATAGGTCAGTATTATTATAATAAAAGCTTTTAAATATCTAATTTAATACTAATGTACCAAGAGCATATACATGTTCTTCGAAATCTTTAGGTTACAAAGATTTCAAACTTAAAATAAAAAGTTGTTTAGGTTGGTTGGTTATGTTATATAGTTAGTTTTATATATTTATATACACTATTAAGGATTAGTTAAATAGTTCCATGAATTCCTGTTCTTTATACAGGAAAGAAGTTTTTTTAGTATGAGTATGAAATGTTCTTTGTAGCATAAATAATGATCCATTAAAGAACATTTAGCTAAAAGATTATTTTTGAGGATCCAGAAATGGTTATTTTATGAAATCACTGTGAAAAATCTTTTTTGGTTCTTCCTGGCACCTTTATTTTTTTACATTTTTAAATAATCTAATTTAAATGATTCATAATAATAAATGAGACATTTATATATTTTAAGATATTTATTATAATATTTATATATAATTAAAACCACATGTTTTTACATTAAGCACAACAAAGAATACCAAAATGATCATAAAAATGTATATTTGTGTAAATGACACTTACACACATCTGTATGTGCTTCGCAGGACACTCATAGACATTACAAACATAAGCTGGAGGAAGTTTCGAAATTGCAGGAAAGCTGTTCCTCCTCCATTGCACGGCAGAGGAAAAAGTTAAAGGATCTCTCCGAATCCCTGGAGGAGTCAGTTATCAGCTCATAAATAATATAAATAATATTCAAATGCACCCCATATTCAACCTATTGTTTTTTTTCATAGATGCAGAGGAGGGGTGAATCCAGAAGATGTAAATAAAATAGACGACATCCAAGAGTCTATAAGAGAAAGACCAAATGTCTTTTTTGAGATGGAGGCCTTCTTGCCCAAGAAAAACGGGTAATGCAAATGAGGGCTATCTGAGGTCACCACAGACACACCTTCTGTTAAAATACACATTATCAGCATTGACTATTCAAAGCAGGTCATACTACTTTGTATTTGCCTACTCCATTATACTGAAACAGTGTCAACCTTAAAATACTGTGGACTAAAGGTGTGGTAAAGATTTATAAATATTGTTGTTTGGACTTGTAATCCACCATGTTTAAGCACATACAGGTACAATGATTCTGCAAATACCTGATGCTAATATTACATATTTGACCTGGTTCATATTCCAGGTTGTACCTCAGTCTTGTTCTAGGAAATGTGAACGTCACACTACTTAACAAGCAATCCAAGTAAGTTCTCTAAATTGTGCATTTTAATACCCACAATGGTCTTGACTTGTGATCGTCATGTTTCAACACTGTGATGTCATGAAATGCTTTAATGTTAATGAGTCATTATGAGTCATGTGATTTGTCTGCTTCTCCTTTGTATAGGTTTGCCTATAAAGACGAGTATGAGAAATTCAAACTATACTTGACCGTGCTGCTCTTGTTGTTCTCGTTCACCTGCCGGTTTTTGGTCAGCTACAGGTACATGTTTGAGGCTACCAAATGTAGTAAAAGTAGTTACATTTTAAACCATAAATTATATGGAACTTTACCATTTTCATTGATGCTTCATTTAAACAATATATCAATGTAAATAAATAATCAGTTGAAATGGTGAAATGATCTGTTAAATTGATGAAATGTTGTTTTTATCCTCTTTTGACAGGGTTGTAGATGCACTTTTTAACTTCCTGTTGGTGTGGTACTACTGTACGCTGACGATAAGAGAGAGCATCCTCATTAATAATGGCTCTAAGTGAGAATGATCATCTGCTTGTGCTCTTAAAAAAATCAAGGTTCTTTTAAAAATCACGAATATCATTTTACAGGCTTTTATAAACAAACCAAGGAAGTCATTAAAGAGCTAGTTTTTAAAGGATTAGTTCACCCAAAATGGAAAATTCTGTTATTAGTCAAAGTCAAAGTCAGCTTTATTGTTAATTCAACCACATGTACAGGACATACAGGGAATCGAAATGTTGTTACTCTAATAATAAACATATATTAATCCAAAAAGTAGAAGTTTAGAAAGAAATTACAATAAATAAATACAATTATACATAAAATGTAATCTAAAAAATATAAGTAAAAAAATAGAAATTTGTAAACAATACAATTACACTTAAGCACATATGGCAGTTGTGCAAATATAAAATCGTATATGGTGTAAAAAAAAATACAGTACAATGTAAAACAGTAATTACTCACCCTCATGTTGTCCCAACCCCCTGAGACCTTCGTTCATCTTCAGGACACAGATTAAGATATTTTAGATGAAATCAGAGAGCTCTCTCATCCTCCATAGACGGCAATGGTCCTGAGATGCTTAAGTCCAGAAAATAAACCAAAAATCTCAGAACATTGCATGTGATTCCAGTGGTTTTACTGTTATCATACAAAGCTCTAAGAACACTTGTGCACCAAAAAACTGTAAAAACAAACACCTTAAACTGATGCTAAAGACATAGGGACAACAGTCATTTTAAACGCTTTTAGTGCATAAAAGTATTCTTGGGGCTTCGTATGATTACTTTTGAACCACTGAAGTTACAATGTTTTGATAGTGGACCGTTTTTCTGATCTCTGGACCATTGCTATTTATGAGAGCTGAACATGAATTAAAGGATTGGAATGACATGAGAATGAATAATTAATGTAATCCTTTTCATTTTTGGGTGAACTAACTTTTAATAAAAATAAATAAATAATAATAATAATAAAAAAATAATACTTGAAAATTCTTCCTAGAGGAGTTTCAGTAAAATTCTTTTATGGCATCACTACAGAAAATCCCTTTTAGAGCCTTTATTTTTACAGAGCATGATATATTTTAATTCCTGCCAGATATTAATGTAATATATTATATGCTAAAGTTTGAATTCTTGACTTTTGTTTCAGGATCAAGGGCTGGTGGGTGTTTCAACACTATGTTTCAACATTTCTCTCTGGAGTAATGCTGACCTGGTAAAAATAACTAGATATTATTACAGCAAATAACCTTTGAAACTCAACTGCTTTGATCAAGAGTAGTTTAATGTGCTTTAGATTAATCAGATAATTACATTTTGATGTTGTGATTAGACTTAATGTGGAAAATCACACTTTGAGCAACAGCAGAACAGAGAATGAGTGTGAGAATGTGTGTGTTTGTCTCGCAGGCCTGATGGTGTGCTGTATCAGATGTTCAGAAATCAGTTTCTGTCTTACTCCATGTATATAAGTAAGATCATAACTGCTAACCCTTTTAATCTAATGCTGATTTATTCATTGTTGTTGGTAATGGTTTATCGTGTTGTTACGCTTTCAGATTTTGTTCACTTTCTCCAATACTACTACCAGAGTGGCTGCTTATATAGACTTAGAGCTCTTGGAGAAAGACACAACATGGACCTCACAGTTGGTAGGTAGTCTGTTTTTTTGTTTTCCTTATTATTTTGTGGTTATATCAATTATCATATATTTCCACGTGTGCTTTTTGATCAGAGGGGTTTCAGTCCTGGATGTGGAGGGGTCTGACCTTTCTCCTGCCTTTCCTGTTTTTGGGCCATGTAAGTTTGGCATTGCGCTTGGTAATCTTATGTTATTTTGCAATAAATGCCGTCATCTTGGGTGACACTCACTTCCTGTTTTATCAATGTGGTAACATTTCTTCAAGAAGGCAATAGAGTGCAACAGTCTACCCAGCAGTCACACAACGTCATAAGATTTTAATATTAGGTTAGATTTAGGTTGTGATGTCAGGTGACCAAAATTCAATGTCTAGCTAGCGTCTAAGGACAGTGTTATTTTGACATCCAGTAACGACGTCAAATGACTTTGATAATTTGGTTGATTTTAGGTTGTGTTAGAAAGTGACCAAAATTCAATGTCAAGCCAACATCTTAAACCAATGTCATATTGACGTCAAATGCTGACATGCTGATATTATTTGTCTGGTAATGCAACCAAACATCTGATAGACGTTATAGTGGTAACTTACACACAACCTCAAGCTGCAACCTCATTAGAAGTTGATATTTGGTTGATTTTAGGATGATTTAGGTTGATTTTTGTTGGACATTGACGTCGGCCTGACGTTTGGGTTCTGACTTCAACCCGATTTTCATTTCCAAACAAAATGCAACATCCCCACGATGCTGGGGTACAACGGTCATCTGACATGTTGACGTCCTGTGCCTGCTAGGAAGTTTCAGATTGAAAACCTCCATTCATTTTCTCAATAAGTAAAAACAAAAATGAAAATTGTTAATTAACCTTGTTAATTACTACTGATGTAACGGATCACAAATCTCCCGGTTTGGATCACACTACAGTTTTTGAGTCACGGATCAGACCATTGATTCAGATCAGCGAAAAAGGGAGGCAAATGTAATTTGCATTCCATTTATTACCAAAACAGCACTGCAAGAAACTTGATTTTAACAAACAGAACTTAGAGCCTGTAATTTCAATAAAATAAAAAGCAAGAAACAACCCACTGAATAAACAAAGTGAAATATTCAATACTGTGAAAAAGGATCTTAGCTGCTGCTGCTGCTGCTGATAATGTTAAATGTATAAATATAACATTATAATCTTGTACAACATGTCACATGTATTTTTTTACTCTCATTTTCAATTGATGATTCAGTAATTCACTCATAGACCTTTATCTTCAGAACACAAATTAAGATACTTTTGATGAAATTCGAGAGCTCCCTCATCCTCTTTATAAAGATGTCTCGAGACATTTAAAGTCCAGAAATGAAACCGAAACTATAAATATATAACTTCAGTGGCTCAACTCTAATCATACGAAGCTCCATGAACACTTAACAGCAGATGGCGCTCTAGGCTAGTTTTTAACACTGAACTTACACGCTCACTAGGAATGCTCTTGTGCATTCGTTCTGATTGTTGGCCTTTATGCAGGGGCGGATTTAACCTTTACGCAAGGTAAGCAGCCACTTAGGGCCCCAAGAAATTTGAGGGCCATACAATAAATACTTACAGGGTTAAATTCTACCTATAAATTATATATAACATATTTTTCTATAAAATTTTGTATGGTGAGGGTCTAACAAATTTAATTTTAATCTAATTATAACATCCGTGCAAATTTGTCCCCCACCCCAATCATGGAGCAGTCCTGCAATCTAATCAGATGACGATATAGTTTTAAAAATGAATTTATTTACTTATTTTTTATTATTTGTCTTATATCACAGAATCATATTTTCTACATTTAAAAAAACAAAAATAAATAAATAAATGAATAAAAATACAATGGGTGCATAGTAAGACTTGTTCCAGTCCCATGGTGGGAATTTCTTAGGGCCCCCAAATTACTAAATCCGCACCTGCTTTTATATTACATGATTAATGTAAACAACACAGCCTACTACGAACAATCTTGTGAATTGCTTAAACCTTTAATAACTTTATTAATGATTATTTTGGGTGTCATGGTGGCGCAGTGGATAGCACAATCGCCTCACAGCAAGAAGGTCGCTGGTTCGAGCCCCGGCTGGGTCATTCTGTGTGGAGTTTGGATGTTCTCCCCGTATTCGCGTGGGTTTCCTTCGGGTGCTCCGGTTTCCCCCCACAAGTCCAAAGACACGTGGTATAGGTGAATTGGGTAGGCTAAATTGGCCGTAGTGTATGTGTGTGAAAGAGTGTGTATGGTGTTTCCCAGGGAAGGGCATCCGCTGCATAGAACATAAGCTGCATAAGTTGGTGGTTCATTCCACTGTGACGACCCCAGATTAATACAAAGGGATAATAATAAGGGATAATTAATAATAAGGGACTAAGCCAAAAAGGAAATGAATGAATGAGTGATTATTTTAGTAGATTCAAGTAGTAATTGTAAGGAATTTGATGCAAGCATAGTATGGCTGTGTTTGTAAAGCGTACAACGACATCTGCTGTTAAAAACTCTGATTTCTCACCACGACTACTCAAGAACATTAAATGTAGTGCTTTATATTTCACTGTCACTTTTAATTGGATTGTGTCATTCACAGTGCATCATGGGATTGTAGTTCTTTCGCTGTTTAAGTAAACAGTCTTGTACCTTTGTATTTTGTTCAGTTTTTTTTAAATACAACTTTGCTTCAAAAAAATACAATTTAATGGGACCCCTTATGATTAAAGGGACTAAGCCAAAGGAAAATGAACGAATTAATGACATTACTGTGATGGTTGGGTTTATGCTTGGGGAGTAGATAGATAGATAGATAGATAGATAGATAGATAGATAGATAGATAG